>CM046665.1:142171627-142319283 GCA_025594165.1 Tamias sibiricus | reverse complement strand
TCCATCTGTGATTATTCAGAAAAAAGTTGTTTCCAAGCAAAAGTAGGGAGACTTCTCCCCAACCCCACAAACCATTTCCCCCCTAAGTATAATAACTATAGATTCCTATAGATATAAAATCTCAATCTCTCATAAAAACCCTACTTCCACTTCTGTTAGCAAATCTAAAACAAGAAAACACATCTCCAAGTGAACAAACAACAGTTTTCTCTGTCAGTGCTATCTTTATCCATCTATAAACAGAAACGTTGTCTCTGAGAGGCCCTCTACCCACACTGTGGAATCAGCATTGAATTTTCTGGCAATAATTCCCAAATACCACACCTGTGGAAATTCTTAATGCCTTATGGGTATATTTGTCTTTAAAAAAAAAAAAAAAACCCTAAAAAAGAGCCAGGCATAATGGTGGATGCCTATAATGCCACTGACTCTGGAGACTGAGGCAAGAGGATCACAAGTTCAAAGCCAGCCTCAGGAACTTACTAAGCAATGTAGTGAGACCCTGTCTCAAATTAAAAATAAAAAGGATTGGGGATGTAGCTTGGTGGTTAAGGGCCTCTGGGTTCAATCCCCAGGATAGGAGGGGGAAAAACCTAGTAAGAACAAATGGAGTGATTTTGTATGGTACCGTTTTCTTAAATTTAAGATACTACCCATTTCTGGATATCATAGCTGTTCTTTTACTAAGCAGTTTTTTCTTTAATAAAATTATGGTAGCTGTTAATATTCCTTCAATTTTTTTTCCAGGAACATTAAATAAAATTTTAAAAGACTATAAAATACCAACACAGAATGATTTAATTTTCTGGAGCTGTTGGACAAATGTATCTGTTTTTATTTGGTCTTTTCAAGCAGATTTCTTAGAGAGAAAAAAAAAAAAAAAAGACAGGAACTGAATCCAAGCATCCTATTCCAAGATATAAAACTGTGTTCCAATTTGAAATGACTCTATTTTCATTTTATGTCTTTGCCCAGAAGATCTCAATGATCTTGGGACCAAATTTTGGCTAGAGTTCAGATTTAAGGTACCCACCCCATGCTTTTTGTCATCACAGAAGATTCACCCATAACAAAGCTTCTAAGAATGATGAGCCAGTTCTGAGATAAGGAAATTAGAAGAAAATTGCCTTTTCTCTGTGGAGCAATTCTTGTTACAGGGCCCTAGCTCTCTTTCTCCCAATATTGATGCATTAGTTGGGGTCAAGTAAGAAAATAGAACCACTCTAGGCATTTCAAACAGAATTTAATGCAGGGAATTTGTTATGCAGGAATTGAAATAAATGACAGAGGAAAAAAAGAAGGTGACAGGATAACCCAAAGGCTGGTAACTAACTATAGAAATCAACTACCCCTAAGGCTGTTAAGTGAAAGTAGCTGTATCAGAGCCTGGCAGATCAGAAAAGCACTGAACTATAGAACTGAGACAATGAAGGAGTACTTCATGATTAAAGTTGGGACGGCTAAGGTAGTTTCAGTGCCCTTTCCAAGGGCCCCCAATTTCTGTGACCTAACTAGAAATAAATGTGAGATAAGCCACTTACAAGGCCTAGGCATCTCATACTACAAAACAACAAAACAGAGAAGGGTGAAAATGAAAATTGAGAGCTAACTAGCAAATGACAGACACAACCGCAATGACCTTGTTGTTTTCATTAAACTGTTGTTTTTTTTGTTGTTGTTGTTTTTTCATTTAAAACCACTTTATTGAGAAATGACTGAAACACAAAAATGTGTGTGAATTTAACAGACAATGTGGTGGGTTTTGGTAGTAAGTATATACTAGGAAGTCATCACCACCATCGATACCATAAACATATACCTTAAAAGATCAAAGTGTTGCGGGGTTGGGGGTCCAGGGAGCATGGGAGGAATAGACAAATTTTAGCTAGGGCAAAGGGGAGGGAGAGGAAGGGAGGGGGCATGGGGGTAGGAAAGATGGTGGAATGAGGTGTGGACATCATTATCTTAAATACATGTATGAAAATACAAATGGTGTGACTCTACTTTGTATATAACCAGAGACATGAAAAATTGTGCTCCATTTGTGTAATATGAATTGAATTGCTTTCTGCTGTCATATATAACAAATTAGAATTTTAAAAAATGATCAAACTGTTAATTTCAAAATGTTTATAATTTCAAAAATAGCAGCCAAGGTAGTAGGGAGTGGTTCTAAAAATATTTTACCCAGTTTATCCCAATTATTTGCAACTTGCATAATTTTATTAATAATTAAATTCAGGAATCTGACATTGGTGAAATGTGTATGGATAATTCTATCATTTCTCCCACATGTATTGAAATTGGGAAGACTAATTCTTCCCAGTTTATTACTTTTTTCAAAATTTTTTTCACTCTTCCTAGTTCCTTTGCCTTTTCAAATACATTTTTAAATATTTGTCTTTATTTAAAAAATTGAGATTTTGATAGAAATTGCCTTAAACCTATTTGTCAAATTGAGGAGGACTGATATCTTTACTATGGTCAAATCTTTGACTCCATGAACATGGTATAGATTTCCATTTATAGAGCCATTAGAGTTTACTGGTTTTTAAGCATACAATTTCTGTATATGTTTTATCAGATATGTATCAATGTATCTCTTTGCTTACAAACTTTAAATTTATTTTGGTTAACAGACCATTATTAGAAGTTTTAAGTATACAGAAAAATTGAGCATGAAGTATAGAGAATTCTCATATATTCCCTCACCCCTTCCCTTTGTAGCTTTTCCTAATTAACATTTTTGTTACATTAACACTAACATATTATTGTCATACTATATTGATAACAGTAAATGAGCCAATATCAACATATTATTATTAACTAAAGTCCATATTTACATTAGAGTTCACTAATTGTGTTGTATATTCTCCCAGTTTTGAAGGAATGTATCTACTGTTATAGTCTCATACAGAGTAGTTTCTGTGCTCTAAAAACCCTGTGCTCCAACTGTTCATCCCTTTCTCTCCCCATCTCACGAAATCTGGCAACCACTTCTTTTATTGCCTCATAATTCTGTATTTTCTAGGATGTCATATAGTTTAAATCATACAATATTCAATCTTTTCAAATTACTTTCTTCCACTTAGCAATATGTATTTAAGTTTCTGGCAAAATGTATTTGTTTCCTCCATGATTTTCATTACTTGTTATCTCCTTTTTTATTACTGTTGAATAATGTTCCATTTATGGATGTACCAAAGTTTATTTATCCATTCACTTTTTAATCTTGATTGTTTCCACTTTGGGCAATTATGAATAAAGCACATTTGTGTGCAGGTCTTTGTGTGAATATCAGTTTTCATCTCATTTGGGTAATGACATGCAGTGTGATTATCGGATCGCATGATAGTACTGTTCAGTTTTGTAAGAAATTGCCAAACTGTTTTCCAAAGAATCTTCACCCTTTTGCATTTCCACCAGAAAAACATAGCAGCTCCTGTTACTCTACATCCTCACCAACACTTGGTGTTATCAGTGTTTCAGATTTTAGTTATTCTAATAAACATTTAGTGGCAATTCACTACTGTTTTAATTTGTAATTCCCTCTGATATTCCCAAGTGAGGCTGAGCATCTTCCCATATGCTTATTTTACATCTGTGTACCTCCTTTGATGAAGTATCTATAAAAATCTTTTGCCCACATTTTAATTGAGTCATCTGTCTTCTTATGGAGTTTAAAGAATTCTTCATATTTTTTTTATACCAGGCCATTATCAGACATGTGTTTTGCAAATATTTTACCTCATCTGTGGCCTGGCTTTTTATACTCTTAATGGGCCTGTATTTTAACAGGCAGGTGCCATATGTTCATTGCTAGTACATAGAAATTCAATAAATGTTTTTTTGTTGATCTTGCATCTAGGGACTTGCTGAACTCACTACTTCTCTGAGGTTTAGATATTCACATAATCTGTACAGCTGATTTATATGCCTTTTATCTTTTGTTTCCTTATTTCCCTATAAATCATAGAACAACTACTGAATAGCAGTGGTGAGCACTGCTTGTGTCCCTGTCTTGTTCCTAGTCATGGGGGGAAGCACTCAGTTTTTCACTATTAAGGGTGATGTTAGCTGTACATTTTCCATAGATGTTCTCTATCAAGTTGAGCAAGTTCTCCTCCATTCATAGTTTATAAGAATATTTTTTAAATAATGAATGGATACTGAATTTGATTAAATGTTTTTTCTGCATTGATATAATCATGTAATTTTATTTTTAAACATGTTATTATGGTAAACTAAATTGATTTAAAAAGATTAAATTAGTCTTGTGTCCCTGGTTCTATGTATAGTTATTTTTATATACTGCTAAATTCTATTTAATATTTAGTTAGAAGCATTTTACCTGTATTCATGAAAGATATTAATCTGTATCATTTTCTTTTCCTTTTCCTTTTTTTTTCTGATGCTGCCATTGTCTAGGTGTGATATCATGGCAATAATGACTTCATTGAGTAAGTTGGTAAGGTTGAGAAGTGTTCCTTCCTCTATTTTCTATCAGAACATTGTAGAATTGAAGTTCTCTCTTTAAATATTTGGTAGAATTATGCAGTGAAACCATCAGGACCTGGAGATTTCTTTTTCTGAAGGATTTAAATAAATTCAATTTCCTTAAGAGTTTTAGAACTACTCAAATTATCTCTTTCATGTGAGTTCTAATAGTTCATTGTCAAATTTATGTGTGTGGAGTTGTTCACACTATTTTCTTATTATCCTTTTAATATCTGTGGGGTCCAATGATAGCCCTTGCTTTATTCCTGACATTAGTAATTTGTGTATTCTCTTTTTTCCTTCATCAGTCATGCTAGAAGTTTGTCAATTTTATTGGTCTTTTCAATGAAGCAGCTTTTTGTTTTATTGATTTTCTCTACTGTTTTTATTTCATCGATTTCTGCTCTTATATTTAATATTTCCTTTCTTCTGCTTGCTTTGAGTTTATTTTGATCTTCTTTTCCTAATTCATTGGGGTGGGCACTCAGATTATTGATTTGAGATTTTTCTTCTTTTCCAATACAACCATTTAGTACTATAACTTTTCCTCTCAGAATTGCCTTAGCTATGTGTCACAAGTTTTGGTATGCCGTACATTTATTTTCATCCACTTCCATGTATTTTCTTATTTCCTTGAGAGTTGCTCTTTGACCCATTCATTATTTAGACCAATGTTGCTTCAGTTTTCAAGTATTTGGAGAATTTCCTGTTATCTTTCTGTGATTAATTTCTACTTTGATTTCACTGTCATGAGGAACACACTGTGAATTTCATCCTTTTTTTTTTTTTTTAATAGCCTAAGATCTGGTCTACCCTGATATATATTCCATGGGCACTGGAAAAACATAAGTTTTCTGCTATTGCTGGGTGGAGTGTTCCATAATGTCAATTGGATCCTTTTCTTGACCGTATTGTATTTTTGCACATCCTTGCTGATCTTCTTTTTGTTTTAGTAATTGTTGAGAGAAGGATGTTGAATACTCCAACTATAACTGTGGATGTATGTATTTCTCTTTTCAGTTCTTTGGTATTTACCTCATACATTTTGTGGCTCTGTTTTTTGATACATACACATTTGGGATCACTGTGTCCTCGTGATTGAATTTTTTTTTTTTGTCATTGTGTAATCTGCCTCTCTACTTCTAATAATCTCACTTGTCCCAAAGCCAGCTTTATCTGATATCAATTCAGCCCCTCCTGCTATCTGCTTACTAATACTTGCATAGTATATCTTTCCCCATCCTTCTAGTGTCAACTTACCTATATCATATTTGAATGATTTTCTTTTAGACAACATATAGTTGAGTGATATGGTTTTTAAATCAACTCTGCCAAACTTTTTGATTGGTATATTGAGATTATTTATATTGAGCTGATTACATCCTGTCATCCTATCTATAGGACATCTATAAAAAACTTAAATCAAGCAATATATCACTTACAATCACTCTGCATCCAATATTATTTTTAGAGTTCTATTCTTTTGAGAAAATAGGTAAATGTTAGAGCATTTGAAAATACATATTTCATATACATAGGAGAATATAAAGGATATGTAATCATATAGATTATGATTTCCAATCTATTCTACCACACCTTTGTCAATTTTGTCGAAATAGTTACAGAATTGAAAACTTAGGACTTAATTAATGTAGTTATTGATATAGTGGGAGTTTTCACTCCATTTTGTTGTATTGTTTTCTGTTTTCTTTAACCTGCCTTCCTGTAAGTTACTTGAACAAATTTTATAATTTTTATTTATGCATGGTGTTTTTAAAAAATGTTATCTCTTTGTAATAGCCATTTCAGAGTATGTTCTAGGAATTAAACTATGCACAGCATTATTTGTCACCATCTAATGTTGACGTTTTGTTAGTTCAAGCAAAGTTTAGAAGTTTTGTGTAACATCTAGAAAATTTGAGTCATTATAGAAAGTCAATATTCATATTTTTATGCTATTGTTCTTCATTTCTCACATTCCAGTATTCCTTCTTCTTTTTATTTTTTTTATGTTTAGAAAATTTCTTTAGCTATTTCTTTAGGATAAATCTTCTGGAAAAAAATACATTACCTTCATTTTTCTTATTCTGAGATTATCTTGATTCTCTACTTCTTTCATGAAGGATATTTTCTCTGGAATTAGAATTTGGGTTGACTCCTCCTTTCTTCTGAGACTTGAAACATTCCATGCCACTTCATTCTGTGCTCCACAGTTTCTAATGAACAATACTGTGAAGTGAGTTGATTTTTCTACAGATAATACACCATTTGTCTCTGCCTACTTTCAAGTTTTTTCTTTGTTTTTATACTCCCAAAAGTTCAACTATGATTTTTCCCAAAGTAGATACACGTGGGATGATCCTTTCCCTGGTTCACTCAACTTCTTGGGCCTGTAGGTTCATGTCTTTTGCCAAACCTGGGAAAATTTCAGCCACTATCTCTGTACTTTTTTAAAACCCAATCCTTATTCTTTTCTTTGGCAACTTCAGTGATGTGATTATTCTTTTTTTTTTTTTTTTTAAATATAGTCTCATATGTTCCTGAAGGTCTTCTTTTTTTTTTTTTTTTTTCCTTTCCAGTATCCTTTTTTTCTATAGTTATGTTCTCAAACTTACTGATTCTTTTCTCTTTCTATTCTTCTACTGGGCCCATCCATCGAGTTTTTATTTCCACTTATGTACTTTGTAGTTCTAACATTTTTATCTGGTTCTTTTTGGTATGTTTTTCTGTGCTGACATTTTTCATTTCTTTGCTGAAATTCACTACATTTGTCTCAAGCATGTTCATTATTGCTAACTGAAGCATTTAAGATGGCTGATTTGAAAATCTTATCAGGAAAGGCTACCCTCTATCATCTCTGTGGTGGTGTGTGTTAATTTTCTTTTCTTATTTAAGTTAGTATCTCCCTGCTTCTTAGAATAAATATTTATTATTGATATCTGGACATTTTGAATATTATTTAGATCCTCTAACAAGCCTCTTGTACCACCGGTCCAGCAGGGGAAAGTAGAATTTCATCTTCTTACTAGCAGGTGAGAATCAAGTCCAGGTTTTCTTTTCACCCTTTATTGAGTGTTGCTGCTAAGTGTGTGAGCTAAGACTTCCCACTACTAAACTTCTCTCAACATGTTCTGCTTGGGAGGGGGATGGAGATCTCATTACTTCTCATGTGGCCTTCACCAATGTCTTGTTACTGTTCAGCAGAGGCAGAAATTCTGACACATTGCTACATACCTCTGACACTATCACAATGAGGAGTGGGGAGGGGTAGGAGTCTACACTCCCAACATGGTCTTCACTGATGAGAAGGGTGTGGATCTCCCTACCACCTGGCAAGGGTAGAAATATCATCCCTCTATCTGGTCTTTGCATGGGGCAGAGCCAAAGTTTTTCTGTAATATTTTGCTGGAATAGAGAAATTACTGTATGCTATAAGTTGAACTGTATCATTTCAAAATTCATAGGCTAAAATCCTATCCCAGAGGACCTCAGAATATATGGCCTCATTTGAAGACAGAATATAAATACAAGTAATCAGAAAAATGAGATCATAGAGATAGGCCCTAATCCAAAATGACTGGTGTTCTTATTTTAAAAAGGGGAAGGAGGGAAGATCTGGACACAGAAACATACAGAGGAAAGACAACGTAAACAAAGGGGAAAGATGGCAACCTCCAAGTCAAGGAGAGAGACCTGGAATGGACCTCTTTCAGATGGAACCAGTGTTGTTGACAACTTGATTTTGGACTTCTAGCCTCCAGGACCTCGAGATAACGCACTTCTGTAAAGCCCCCGGCCTGTAATACTAGTTACATAAGTTCTAGTGTACTAACACACTGTGTATAAGTTTTCTGCTTAGTAGGCAATCTCTTTCCTACCCTTTTGGTTAGAGGGGGCAGTCTTTTCTTGGGTCCTTATCTGTCTGTGCAAGATGAAAATAGCTGAGACTGAGGAGAAGTTGTTAACTGTATACACTGTATTTTCTCTATTTCCTTAATCCTATTATTAAAAATGTCTCCTATTTATATAGTACTGTATTTTTTTTCAGATTACTGAATTATTTGTCTAAACTGAGCTCAGAGATCTGCGAAATAGATGGGATGATCATTCACAATTTACAGATGGGACCTGGTGAGGTTACAGAGTTGCCTGAAGTCAAAGGACCAGTAAGAAAGGAAAGAAAAATCAAACCCATGTCCTCTGACATCAAAGCCACAACATTTTCCATCCTACCTCATCAAAACCACTCTTGCCTGTAATAGTAGCCAAAAGTCCCCACACCATCAATTATAAAAGGCTTGACAACAATCCCGCAAAGCTTCCTAAAATCTTCATAATCACTGTGGGAAGGGTTATGTCACATTGCTGCTTTGGTTTTACATTTTTTTTTTAATTCAGTAAAAACCCATGATAAGTACTTGTTGCCCAGACTATTCTAGATAATCCAAAGTAAAGGTTTTCAAAATATTTTCCACAGAGCCCCAAGGTGCCTCCGTGTCTACTGAGGCAATGGGTTATGGGGCTCGGGGTGTCTCGCTCCTGCTTAGCCACGAAGCCTCTGCTTATTTTTGTTTCACATTTTGGATTTCCTTATAGGATTTGATTTGAAAAACTACAAATAAAGCAACAAAGAGTCTTCAGGGTTTACAGAGGGCCAAAATGCTTTACCTCGGGGTAGTCTTTCCTGCATGAGGAGACACCAGTATTTGTGTTTAACTAGATTAATGAAGATAATTAAGTGGACTAGTTTTGATTCTCCTGAGTTTTCTTGATAATAGACCTCAAAAGTATTTATGCTATCCAATAAATATTTATTGACCACAACTTGAGGAAGTTTTCTACAAAAGAGTAGAGAAAAGCACATGACAGAATTCACCCTGTCAGGAAGCTTGAAATCTGATGGGAAAACAGGATGAGCATCCAAGAAGCAGTAGCACAAAGCACAGAGGACCTGGGGCAGACAAGAAAAGCAAAGGATGCACCAACAGCTTGCGGTTGGATGGAAAAAAACTTGAGGGCAACTATTACTGAAAATCTATTCTGAGCCAGTTGTTCTACATTCATGAGAATGAATGTATTCATGCAAACCTTCACAAGGACTTTGGAAAATAGAAATTACTCTCGCCATTTTTTAAATGCAGAAATTGAAGTTTAGAAGGGTTCAGCAACTTACTGAAGCTCCCATAGTTAACATACAATAAGAAGTTAAATGCAATTGTGTTAGATTCCAAAGACAGCAGCCCCATAAAAAACTCTGCAAAGAGAAAAATAGTCATTATGAGGATACGGAGGTGTCTCATGGACCTCAAAAGTTGTAAGGCAGCCAAGTTCAGAAAGGGACTAGAATGAGGGAAAGGCATGCTGTCAGAAACCCTGGGCATCCTTTCTTCCCACTATTCTCTGCAATCTCTAATTCCCTCAGTCTCATCCATACCAGCATCTTCTCTCATCCACAGATCCTCTGTGGGTGCAGATGGCCACCCCACAGCTACTGAACTTACATGGTTCAGGTTCACGTAGTTTAAGAGTAAACGTATGTCCTTGAGTTCCAATTCCTAATCTTCAGAAAAGATAATATCTTCAGGTCAGCGTCCACCTTTGTTCAACAGACAGCTGATGGAGGGAAGGGGACTGGCAGCCCAAAGAACTGTAGTGTAGCTTGTGGATGAAGGGACATACTTTCTAGAGTGAGGGTGGTCCAGAACTAAGCAAATAACACCTAGCTCCACAGAACCTCCCTCAGCCTTCAGGAATCCAAGAGATGATGAGGTTCTTACTACTAAACACTAGAATGTATCTCTTCCCTATCAGGGTAAATAACACAAAGAAAAAAAAAAACTTGCTAAAATAAAATTTAATAAACTGTACTCTGTCACTACTTCTCTCTGACCTAACTTCATGAATGTTTGAGTTCTACCACACTACTAATTTTGCCCAAGATTAAAATTAACCACACAGGAAGGCCTCGCCTGTCAATTACAAGGAAATCTGGGAAAGAAAAATTACGGGTTTAGCTTTGTTATGCTTAGATCTATACATGAACCAAGAATATGCAAACACAAGATCAAAAATTTTATTAACCCTTCCAACCTCTTCTCTCATTAACCAACATAATCCAGTTATTGTGTGCCATGTCATTATTATGTGTATCAACCTACTCAACTCTTAGGATCAATTTAAATCTTACAAGTCTCTCTTTAGCTTTTCTGGTAAGAATGAATTTTTCTTCACACACACATGCACATGCACGCACACATACACACACACACACACACACACACACACACACACACTGCAGTTAACATTATACCTAGTGATGAAACACTGAAAGCATTTCCTTGAAGATTAGGAATAAGACAAGGGTGTAAACTATCACATCTCCTGCCTTCATCACTGGACTGGAAGATGTTCTAGTCAGTACAGTAAGAAATGAAGCTCTAAGAATTGGAAACGCAGAAACAATTTTGTCAATGTGAACAGGAAATATGATTGTGTAAATTCCAAAAGAATTTACAAAAAAAAAAAAGTTCAATTAAAAGATAATTTACACATCTCTTTACACTAACAGTAACTATTTTTTAAAACTAATATTTAAGAAAAAAACATGACTTCTCCTTTCAGAAGCCCTTTGGGAGAGTATAATTCAGAATAACAATATTCTGAATGGGACACATTCTTATTGACCCAAAAGTTATAGGGAAGGTCTCAATAGATCCAGGACTTCATTTTTTTTCACTGAAAACTTGAACTGGAGACAGAGTAACAAAAAGTGAGGAGGGACGATGTCACACCAGCATCTTCTCTCATCCACAGATCTTCTGTGGATACAGATGGCCACCCCACAGCTACTGAACTTACATGGTTCAGGTTCACATAGTTTAAGAGTAAATGTATGCGCTTGAGTTCCAATTCCTAATCTTCAGAAAAGATAATATCTTCAGGTCAGAGTCTACCCTCATTCAATGGATAGCTGATGGAGGGAAGG
Source organism: Tamias sibiricus (assembly GCA_025594165.1). Taxonomy (NCBI): domain Eukaryota; kingdom Metazoa; phylum Chordata; class Mammalia; order Rodentia; family Sciuridae; genus Tamias; species Tamias sibiricus. The sequence continues at coordinate 142,307,801 of CM046665.1, read as the reverse complement.
GGACACATAAACAGCTATGGACAAAAATATCTAAAGAAACCAGAAAACAGAATGTTAAAAATGCAACAGGAAAATATCAGAAATTAACACATACATTTGAAAGAAAAACAAATGGAACTCTTGACATCAAAACACAACTACTGAAGTAAAACACAATGGTTGGGTTCAGTTGCCAATTTATTTTGGTTGAAGAGAGAATTCATGAAATAGAAAACACATCAAAAGAAATTACCAAGAATTCAAAGGCAAGGAGATGGATAATATAAAAAGGTATCAAGAGATCAACAGGAAAGAATAATTGGAGCTGAAATTTATTTTGGTGGAACATTAGTCAAAGAAAAGAGAAAATTTAAAGAGATAATGTTTGTAAATTTTTGAGAAAAAGCATGATTCCAATGATGTGAGAATATAACATATCCCAAGCCAGAAAAATAGAGACCCATGCCTGATATACTACAGTAAAATGAGAGAGAGAGAGAGAGAGAGAGAGAGAGAGAGAGAGAGAGAGAGAGAGATTATCTAAAGAGAAATCAACAAAGGACTATAAAACTTAGAGGAATGATTACAATTATCAGACTCCTCAATCCCATAATGAATAGAAGAAGATAATAGTGCTTCAAAGTGATGAAAAAATTACCTTCAGGCTAGAACTGCATACACAACAAGACTCTCTCTCTCAAGAGTGGTAGTGAGGTGTATATACATGTTTATGAATTTGCAGAAACTGAGACTCTTACTATAGAAAGACCTATCCCTGAGGAACTTCTAAAGGAAGAAAAATAATCTCAAAAGGAGACTTAAGATACAGAAATAGATGGCAAGCAAATAACAGATAAACATGGGTATAAATGCAAATATTGCCTATAAGATAATATTAATAATAATGTCAGCTGGGTGCAGTGGCACACGCCTGTAATCCCAGCACCTGGGAGGCTGAGGCAGGAGGATCGCGAGTTCAAAGCCAGCCTCAGCAATGGCGAGGCACTTAGCAACTCAATGAGACCCTGTCTCTAATAAAATACTAAAAAGGGCTGGGGGCTGTGGCCCAGTGGTCCAGCGCCCCTGAGTTCAATCCCCGGTACAATAATAATAATAATAATAATGATGATGTCTATTCTGTGATATTAAAAACAAAAACATAGAACTAAACTACTGAACAGTGATGGTAAGAGATTCTTCAGCACTAAGTTAAGAGCTCTGACCCTCCTGGGAATACAGGAACTCTTTTGTTAGACCCTCTGATGTATTAGAGAATAGATTTTTAAAAACTTAACCATTATTTAACCACAAAATGAATAGCAACCTCAAAGCAAGATCAATCAGCAAAATATATGGCAACAAAGAAGGAAAGATAAGCAAGAATACATATGGAAAACAAAGAATATGATGAAACTATGTGCAAATATACCAGTGACTATAGAAACAAAATCCAAGATATTAAGTTAATAATTAATAGATATGAAAAAGGAAGTGTGAGGGGGGGAATCCACATCCAGAGGCTTCTGGCCAGACATAATGAAACAGTCATATTTGTCCCTTTCCTTGCTATAAAACAGTTAGAAAACTGGGTGGAATATATGGAGCCTTAACACAGTAACTTGAGAAAATAGGACATATGGGAAATTCAACTGATGAGGGGAAAGCATCTGACAAAATGTAACACTCAATGAACAGAATATACAGAAACTACAACATAAAAAAAAAAAAAAGAATTCCATATATGAAAAGCTCACACCCAACTCAGTGGGTAAGATTAGAGAGAAAAGACCAAGAACACAGCAGGATGCTGTCAGCTCTTGCACTTTTATCCAAGAGAGTACTGGAAGTCCTTCACTCCTTCACTAGAGAAGTTGGGCAAAAAAAAAAAAAAAAAAAAAAAAAAAAAAAAAAAAAAAAAAAAACAAGTATCCAAAATAGGAAGTAAAAGTATGCCTGTTTGCAGATGAAATTATCTTAGAGTAAACACATACAGCAAAATTACAGAATACAAAAACCGGTTGTGCATCTACATACTAACAATTGAATATGCTGAAAAGGAAATTCAATTGAATATGCTGAAAAGGAAATTCAAAAAATAATTTCTTTTACAGTAGCATCAGAAAGAATAAAATACTGAGGAATAAACCTAACCAAGAAGGCAAAGAACTTGTCCACGAGAACTACAAGGTGATGCTAAAAGAAATTAAAGAAGACACACATACGCACACACACACACACAAACACACACACACACACAAAAGGAAAGAAGTCCCAGGTTCATAGATTTGAAGACTTCTTGTTAAAATGAAAGTACAACCCAAAATAATTTACAGAATCAATATAGCCTCTATAAAAATTTCAATGTATTTTTAAAAGAATCCTAGGATCGTAGGATGGATTTTGCTCAGACCTTAGCATGAGTGAGACAGGAGGGAGGAGGGAGGGAAGAAAACTATAACTTCTCCTTCTAACATTATGGTTATTCAAAAGTCCTGAAGGAACCATTGATTCAGAACAACTGCATTCTCATAGGACACAATCTTATAATACGTCCTATAATGCACTTAGAATCTCAAGGATCCTAAATAGCCAAAGCAGCCTTTAAAAAGTTGACAATCTGAACTTTCTGATTTCAAAACTTATTAGAGAGCTACAGTAATCAAAACAGAGTGGTAGTGACATAAAGACAGACATATAGTGTGGAGAGCAGTGACTAAGATTGGGGGTCTCTGATGACCTCATGGCTGTGGCATACCTGGTACTACTTGGGAATGTTCCTGTGCAAGGGCGTGGGATGCTTAGCTGCTGTGTAATGCCACACCTGAGGAGGCTCTGTGCAAGAGTCTTTTTAGCTTCTACCTTGATCTCAGGCACACAGATCCTGGGAATAGAGGAACTTTCTTGCTAGATAACCACAATGTTTCACCAGCTCTGTTGCTCCTGAGCCTGCCTGCTTAACAGTAACTTTAACAATAGACTTTCTTCAGCACTACACAAAGCTCCTAACATTGCACACATTGCAACTGTGGATTGCAACTATGGAAAAGCTGCATAAATGTTTCTAGTCCTGTAACTTTCCTGAATACAAAGAAAAATGTATGTATAGTTTTTAACCTGATAATGACTCAATACCTAAATAAACGTTCCTGGAGTAACTCTTCAGATCTGCTTCTCCATTAGAGAGGAGCATTCCACCTGATCCCAGCTATTTAATCTTCAAAACCTGAGTCTGTGAGTCTTTATTTTCTAATCCTCCTCACCTCTCCCCGGAACCTGCAAGATTGGCTATGCTGGTCGCAGCAATATAGACAACTAGAATAGAAGAGAGTTAAAAAATAAACTCTTGAATATGTGGTCATATGATTTTTGACAAGGGTGCTGAGGCATGCAATTGGAAAAGGGTAGTCTTCTCATCAAATGGTGCTGAGAAAACTAGATACCCCCATCAAAGTGAATTAAGTTGAATTCTTACCTCACATCATATACAAAACAAACTCAAAAGTAGGTGACAATCCTAAACGTCAGACCTAAAATGACAAAACTTTTTTTTTTTTTTTTTTTTTTTTTTTTTTTTTGGTACTGGGGATTGAACTCAGGGACACCAGACCACTGGGCCACATCCCCAGCCCTTTTTTGTATTTTATTTAGAGACAGGGTCTCACTGAGTTGCTAAGTGCCTCGCCATTGCTGACGCTGGCTTTTGAACTTGCGATCCTCTTGCCTCAGCCTCCCAAGTGCTGGGATTACAGGCATGCACCACCATGCCCGGCTCTAAAATGACAAAACTTGTAGAAGAAAACATAAGAGAAAAAACTCATGATACTGGATTTGGCAATGATTTGTTGAATGTAATACTGAAAGCACCCACAACAGTAAAAATATATCAAATGGGCCATATCAAATTTCAAAAATCTATGCATCAAAGTAAAAGAGAGTAAAAAGGCAATCTACTGAAATAGACAAAATATTGCAAATCATATCTGACAAAGGGTTAATATCCAAAATATACAAAGAACTCCTGCAATTCAACAACAACAAAATACACATAACCTGATCAAAAAATAGGCAAAGGATTTAAATGAACATTTCTGCAAAGAAAATATACAAATGGCCAAGAGATGTATAAGAAGCTGTTGAAAATCACTTATCACTATGGAAATGTATATCAAAACCATATCAGTGTGGATGCTATTAAATAATAATGCATGCAGACAAAGGTATGGTGGATCTGAAACCCCAGTGCACTATAGGTGAGAACATGAAATGGTGTAGCCACTATGGAAAACAATATGGCAGTTTCTCAAAAATTTTAAAATACAGATAACATATGATCTAGCAGTTCCATTTCTTGGGTTACACCCAAAACAACTGTAAGTCATGTCTCAAAAAGATATTTGCCACCCACATTCATAGCAGTATTATTTACAATAGCTAAAAGGTAGAAGCAGCCAAGTGTCCTAAGCACAGCAGTCAACAGAAGAATGGGTAAACAAATGTGTTGTATACACACAAAAGAATAGGACTCAGCCTTCGAAAGGAAGGACATTCTGAAACATGCAATAACATAAATACACCTTGCAAACAGCCACAAAAAGACAAATACTATATAGTTTCACTAGAATATAGAAAAGTTTTGGCCAGGGGCAGGGAGATGGTGAGGAGGAAAAAATATTGAGTTACTGTTTAAGAGGAATAGAGTTTCAGTTTTGCAAGATGAAAAAGTTTTGGAGATTGGTTACAAAACAACGTGAATATATTTAACCCCACTGAACTGTACATTAAAAGGTGGTTAAGATGGTAAAATTTTATGTTCTGTGTATTTTACTCCAATTAAATTTTTTTTAAAAGAATATGCAACATTATGGAATGCTCTAACACTACTTGTGAATGTTAATTTGTGCAAACACTCTGGAAAAAAAATAACAGTTTGGCATTTTCTAGCAAAGGTGATCACACTGTATGACTTAGGAATTTATTTCTAGATAAACTTTGGAGGAACCCTTGCATGTGTTACCCAAAGACATGCACAAGAACATTTTTGTATAACATAAAAGAAGCAATCCAAATGCCTATTAACAGAATGGACAAATTGTGGTCCGTTATTAAGAGAATAAAATACAATAATCGTTTTCAACAAATTATTAACTGCATGCAGCAACACCAGTAAATCTCAAAAATCTCCAACAAGAAGCAATGCACAGAAAAACACATATCATTCACATTTAATTTTATTTATATGAAATGCAAAACAATACAAAGCAAAAAGCCACTGGCTGATGGATACATGCATGACGTAAACATGTATATAAAATCAAACAAATAATTAACAGAAGATACTGGCTACCTCCAGGGAAAAGAATAGGGGATATATACATACAAATAAAATGAATACATGAGTCTTCGAGTCTTCATTATATTTTCCGTATTTAAGTTGCACATAAACATAATCTTGTATTCTTTTATATGCATGGCATTTTACATGATTAAAAAGAAAAATTGTTCCCATAGCAGTTTACAGTACATTACAGTCCTCCTGCTGTGTAGTATAGAAAGTCTTTTTCTTGAGGTTTCCAGAAGATTGTGAACTTCCTGATATTAGGTGAATGATGATTTAGACATAACTGCTGTCCTCAGGAGTTCATGATGAGTAACATGTAGTGTCTCCCAAACTCTGATGCTGCCTAACAATTTTAACAGACAAAGAGACTAGCATGGGTACTGGCCTTTAATAGCAGACACACAATAAATATTTGAGTGCTTTATTGAGGAAAGCTTCTTTGAGTAGGAGCACTTCAATTGGCTTTAAAACGTTGACAGGATTTTCTTGCCGATTTTAGTGCATGCATGCATAAATGGCACTTTGTACTTTTGCTACAGACTTGCTGTTCAAAATGTGGCTCATGGACCATCCACATCAGTATCACATAAGAAATTGTTAGAAAAACAAAATCTTGAGCCCCAACCCAGAATAAGATTCTGCATCTTGAGAAGATTCCCAAGTGATCCACACGCACCTTCCATTTTAAAAACCCTGTTCTATGGTATATTTATACTACATTTAAATACAACTAGTCATCTGAAAATATTCTCTCATTGCTTTTGGCTAAAATCAAGAGAATATATTCTCTCAAAAATATCTACAATGTCCAATTTGACTACCTTTGCCTTGGTGACTGATTATGTTTTCATTTTTATACGTGCATTGTTACATGATGTGTATTTATTAATATTATGTCTATATATACATTATAGAAATACTGCCCCAATTGTGTCCCCCAGATTCGAAGTGTCCCTGCTACTTCCTTCATAGAATCTGGCTGGCTGTGGATTACACTCCCTCATGTTATGAGGAGCACATTCTCTAAGTTTTAAGAGTGCAATTATTCCTTTGAGCCATGGATTTGCTTCCACAACCATAATCAGCCATGGTTAAATATTAAGTGGAAAAAATATTAAGTGGAAAATCCCAGAAATAAACAATTCATTAGTTTTAAATTATTTTTTATTATAATATTTGGTGCTAATTGCTCTATTTTATTATTAGTGCTACTCTCTTTATGTGTTTAATTAATTAACATAGTCGACATGGTAAGTATGAGTATCTGGGGAAGAAACATGATGGAGGCAGAGCCAGGTGCTCTATAGAGTTGCAGGCATCCATAGGAGACCCTGGAACATATTCCCTGTGGATAAGGGAGACCACTGCATTTTAGGAAGTGGTTGTCTAAGACCTTATTCAAGAGAGACACGGACGTCTCCACAGACCCGTCCATGCATTAATCTACTCACTTGCTGAATTGCTGAATGTGACATCTAACAGAGTATGCAACAACCAACAAGACAAATACTATCCCCACCCTCATGCAGTTTACATTTGGATGGTGATGAAATGCAGAAGAAAACATTTCTGACATGTATAACATTTTACTCAACACACAAAAAATATTTCAAGACTTAAAAGTGGCTCAGTTCTCAAAACAGAAATTCTCTAAGTTTGCAGATCTCTGACAGCTCATAGGATCACAGAATCTGGAGCCAAAATATACTTTTAGAGAGTATTAAATTCCCACTTGATGCTCAAAGATGTTAAAAAATGGACTAGGGGTCTAAATGTGGTAATATTGCTATTAAATCCATTTGCTTATATTATTAAATATGTGTATTAGTAATCATGTTGAGTGGGTTTTAAAATCATTGCATTAGTAATATCCTAAAAGAATGTGTCTATTTCTCATTCTTTTCCCTGAAGGAAACCAATTACACTAACCTTGTGCTATTTACACTCATCACTGGCACCAAATTTCATGAAAAAGATAAAAACTTGGAAATAAAATCAAAAGTTTAAAGGGAAAAAAAAAGAATGAACACAGAATGGCTCTTTTGAACTCCCAAATAAAGAAAAAAAAGGCAATATTATTGTGTAAATTTTAATTATGGCCCTGAAGTGCCCTCTTTTGAGCACTCTTTTAGGGACCATCTATTAGGAGACTACTCTGTAGAGGACAGGACCTTAATGAGGAGGAGAAGCAGCCTTGAAAGACAGACTAAGATTTCCTGGGCCACGGGTCAAATTCATGAGACAAAAGTTCAACTTCTGTGGATAAGACTTATTCAAAATACTGGATGGTATTTTGCTGTAAAAATCTGATTTTTTACCCAATAACCCAAGTGATTCCCAGCACCTATTTATCACTTACTACCTACAACATTCCCTTCTTTTTCCCTAAGATGAAATCATTTAGGAGGAACAAAGGAAAATAACCTCAGCTGCTACTCCAAGTTGAGTTTCAGCTTTATTCTTCTTGATTAATCACAAAAATGTGAAGGTCACAGCACTCAAGTTTGAGTTTTCTATCAACCAGAATCTTTCAGTTTTGTTTCTCATATCATATGAACCACAGCCAATGTTGAAATATGTTAATAAACCTCCAGTCTTCAAAATAACAGCTTTTTATATCAATGTAGAGAACAATTGCCAATTTTTAGGTTCTTCAGGAATAGTGAACAATCCCATTTTTCTCTGTTTTCTGAAAATATTTACTCCCTAGCCAGGTAGTATTCAACCTTCCCCATTTTGGGGGGAAGGACCCACAATATAATAAAGTATTTTTCTCTTTGAGCTGTCCTCCCAAGTTGGGGTGGGGAACTATCTAGAAAACTGAAATGGTGGTGGAGCACATTTTAAGAAGGAAAAAACACACACACACACACACACACACACACACACACACACACACATACACACACACACAGATTCTGAGAACATTTGTCTGACCCCCCAAAGAGAAAATCACTTGTAATCAATTTGCTTTTCATTAATGCAATAAATGCTGTCTGCACTTTGTGTGCCAAAAGAGAACCTTTCTGAGATAAAGGATGTCTCCCCAACCTTTTATACTGAACCAGTGGTTTCCCAAATTTAATATGCATGAAGAGTGCACGTGAGCCCTCTTAAATCCAAGAACCAACCCCTGCCTGTGTAATAAATCTCATCACTACTCCACTATTAGGGGATTAAAACTAATCTAGCAATCCCCAAACCAAGCACCAAGTGGATTAAAATGCAAAACGCACGGGAATCAGAAGATGCTTAATGCTAAATAACAAACATTTCAATTATAGAAATCATTTTATCTTCTTGTTTATGCTAAGTAGATACTATTAGACTTAATATCTGTATTAACACAGTGGAAGAAAGAAACAGTACCACAAAGACCCAAGTACTTGGGTGCCTTCGTATAACTGGCCAAAAAACAAAGCAAAGCAAAATGAGCTAATAAAAAACTAAACTGTGATCTTTAAATTAATTGTTTTCTCCTTTAAGACCAACTCAGTGATGTCTGACTGTCTTAATTTTCCTTTAACTCAGAGTAACATGAACTATTATGGAATCACTAAAGATAAAAGAATTTCCAGGGATCCAAGATTAAAAGTGGAGCAGGCTCTTTATGGGTAATGCCCATGTAATACTTAAATGAGCAAATGTCTTAAAAGCAACATCATCTTTTTGCCAAAATTGTCAGCACAGCACACAACAGGAGTGCCCACTTGTAATGAAACTAGAAGATGCCCTGCAAGGCCTGGGCCCTTTAAAGCTGTAGCCGATTGCAAATATAGAAAAGCCAACATGTGCAGGGTCTCATTAGCACTGTCTGTCCAAAGAACACAATCCACACACATCTGGCATCTCCTAACGGCTGTGGAACACATTGTACACAAAACCGACGACTTTATTCTAACTGCACTCCACGTAGCACTGGAAGGAATCCATAAAGTTTTTATCTGAAATACTGTTGTACCTTTCAACTCTGTCCTCTTCCTCAATTTTCCACTTCTGGGTCCTGTTATACCTTTTGCAGACATCTGCATTTCAACTTGAATCTCTCCCTGGGCCCTTCCTGTTCCCTCCCTCATCTATAAAATAAAGCACCTTTCAAGTTTCTCCTCCTGTACCATTCAACCTGATTACTATGTCAGGCCCAGACTTTCTTATGTTTGAAAAAAAAAAAATGGCTACAAATGTTTCTGAGGTTGAAGTGGAGCATGGTCCTGGGATAATTACTTCAGACCCAGCATTTGTCTCCAATGACAAAATCTAGGTGAACAATTGGACCATCACACTGAAGCAAAATTCAAAATAGCAGGTGGGTATATTATGGTTGGATGAATCTAGGATTCACAGCTAGTTTTTAACCCCTAAATATAGGTGTTCGTTTCATTTCATTTCCTCTCAACTAGGGCTTCTTGGTTCAAAAAGCTTTACACATTACACAGCAGCAATAGGAATGAAGAGTAATAACTAAACCAAACAAGGTGCCACAGCCTGTACTTGAGAAGTCGAGGTAGGAGGATTGTAAGTTTGAGGCCAGCCTGAGAAACCTAGCAAGATCTGGTCTCAAAAGAAAATAAAAGGGCCAGGCGTGGTGGCGCATGCCTGTAATCCCAGCACTTGGGAAGCTGAGGCAGGAGGATTGAGAGTTCAAAGCCAGCCTCAGCAATGGTGAGGCACTTAGCAACTCAGTGAGACCCTGTCTCTAAACAAAATACAAAAAAGGACTGGGGATGTGGCCCAGTGGTCAAGTGCCCCTGAGTTCAATCTGTGGTACCAAAAAAAAAAAAAAAAAAAGAAAGAAAGAAAGAAAAAAAAAAGTTAGAGCTAAGAGTTGTAAATTAATAATAAGATCTCATTTCAAACACTGTCATGTATAAGTTTCTGTAGTGAAATTGCTAAGTCATTTCAGGTTTGTTACAATGGAAAACAACACCGTTTAGTTTCAATGTAATGTGACTTTCTCAAAAAAAAATTAAGTTTCCTATCTGTCTATATTTTAAAGAGCCACAGAATTGCTAAATATTTGGGAAGCAATAAAAAAATAAATTAGGTACTAAGAAATTCTCCAAGCATGGCTTAGTCAAAATGATGTGAACTTTCATTTATGAGGACAGTGTCATGAAAATGTCCAATGTTTCTCATTTTTTGATGGAATTTCTGTCTCATTGATGAAAATCACAAATAGCCAACGTCCAAGAGATCTTCAGAAGCTTCTCCATCCCCTTAAGCACATGGACATTTGAACAAGCCGCTGGCCTTTGCAGAAGTAGGTCCTACAACGCCATCAGCCAGGACTGGTCTACAAAGACATTGTCCCTGGTCTCACAGAAGCACCCATAAAGCTCTGTTTGTTTAGCATACAGGCAATGTTTTATTCTCAGATCATCTCCTTCCTATAATTTGAGTGTTCAAATGTCTCATATGAAATGATGGTTTTAATATAATAAATAATAGTTGGTTAATTTGTTGACTTTAAAATTTGGAAACATCTTTTTTTTTTTAGAAAAAAAAAACATTGATCAGCAAAATTTTCAAATTGAATGATTCATGAAATGCAAGTTGCTAAGACTATGTGCAATAAGAAAAATGTTCTAGGGACCAAATTCTCATCTCTTCTCTTTCCAAATACTAATCAACCTCCCAGGTCTAGTAATCTGGCAAGCTGACGAGAATGAATTACTGTGTTGGCTTAGCTTTAGGTAACTTGGATTTAATAACCAGAAACTACTACCACCACACAACAAAATTTCTTATCTGATCCTGCTTGATTTATGGGTGAGCTTACTCAGGGGTTGATTCTGGGACAGGGGTAGAGGCAACAACAGAACACAATACAGAACCAGGTCCCATCAATCACCCCTGTAACAGTCTTGAAAATACAGGCCTGTCTCAGTCAACTCTCAAAATCTCCATCTTCTTTTTTCTACCTTCTTTATTTTTGCTTTCAAAATCTGAATGTGCAACTCAGTGAGACCCTGTCTCTAAACAAAATACAAAAATGGGGGAGGGATATGGCTCAGGGGTTGAGTGCCCCTGAGTTTAATCCCTGGTACCCTCCCCCCAAAAAAAAAAAAAAAAAAAAAAAAAAAAGATCTGAATGCTTACTCACCCCTTCTTGAAGTTTGAGGTATCTGGTTCCCAAAAGTCTATAGAGTTTCTCCACGTTCCTCTCTGCCTGCTATGAATTTTATTGACCACATGCTGTTACTGACCCCCATATATAATGGACCTAGAAAACATTCGATAGAAACTCAAATGCCCATTTCTCATCTTTATGAGTGTGTGAGAGTCTGTTAGAATGAGTGAATGTGTGTTTGTGTGTGTGTGTGTGTGTGTGTGTGTGTGTGTGTGAGAGAGAGAGAGAGAGAGAGGGAGAGAGAGAGAGAGAGATCTTATGATGCTTTTTGTATGAAGGTGCCTTAGTCACCTAGAAGACACACAGTATTTTATTTTCAGGATCCTCCAAAAACCTAAGAAATTTAATCTCCATTATTTTCAGGCACTGTCACTCTCTCTCGAGATACAGGTTTTAATACCATATCTTTCAAAAAATGATATGATGTGGCAATTTTGGATCAATGTGTGGACGTCCTTCATCACTGCCTACTGCATTGATTCATGCCAACTGAGGACAGCCAGAGCCCGTGTGCATCCCCTAGTTGACAGTCCAATCAGAAAAGCAAACAAAAGACCACTATATAAACTATCAGAAGTTGGAAGATACTAAATAGTGAGAGAAGGAATATCACATGGGACTTTCTGATCCCTTCATTATTCCAGATAACACTCTACTTTTGATATATTTTAAACCCCTGGAAAGGGACATATCTACCAGCATCGAAGGAGCAAGAGAAAATCACCAAAGAAAATAACAGTCCATGAAATTAGTCTTAACAAATACTTACTGGACCCCAACCCTCTTCATGACCAAAAAAAAAAAAAAAAAAAAAAAAAAAAAAAAAAAAAAAAAAAAAAAAAACTCAATATCAATGAGAACTATGTGAAATGATCTCCAGAATATGCGGCTCTTTGATGTGGTTTTTAATCAGATGGTCTCAGAATTCAGCTCTCATGAATCACAGAACTGAAAATTATCTCCAGCTACTGCAGAACTCAATGGCCTCCCTCTGAGAGAAGCTGCATAAAAAGCATGAAAATAAACCACCTCCCCTTTTCTTTCAAATACCTGAGAATGTGCCACACCTCAGCTTTGATCCGGTGTGTTTCAATGTCTCACTGCTCTTCCTGGCAGACGAGAATTGTCCCCGCATGTGGATGTCTAACCTAAATCCTTCATGCTGCAATTTATATTCATTCCCTTTGTTCAAGATGACTGTGATTCTTCTTACTCCTGCTCCCCATTAGATGACTATTACATACTTCTGGGTAATCATATTCTGGAGAAGAGAAAGGCATAAACTACTGCAGCTGAGGGCAGTAGCATCTATTTCCACCCAGATGTGTGAGTCACCATCAAATTGTGTGATGGTTGTGAGCAGCACATGGGAAAGATCGCCTTTTGCCAGCTCCGCTCTGATAACATGTTACAAGGAAATAGACAACAGAAGCGCAGTTAGAAGCAGGAACACTACACACACACACACACACACACACACACACACACACACACACAGAATTCATGGGCTTTAGTTGGAATGAAATAAGAATTTATAAGCTGGAGACTGCCTTCTGTTGTAAGTACTACTGAGTTCCTGAAGCTTGGCTATAATTTCTCACACTTCTAGTATCCAAGGCGGGCTCTCCTTATGACTGCTTGAAACCACACTAACCAGCTAATTCTGCTCAAAAGCAAACATGCCAATCTGGTTCTTTTGTACCATATGGTCAGAACAACCAGTGCATCCTTCCTATTTTAACTAGTTGTTTTGAAATAATTTAGATATAGCTTTAATTAGATGACTGCATTGTTCTGTCTCCTGGGGACACAGGCAAGTAACTTTTTCTGGTGTGCTGCCTGCTTAGCATGTGCTCAGATGATGCACATCTCTGAGACTCCCAGTATCGAGAGCACACTGGGGACGTCAGTATCACCGTGGAGCCTGTTAGCAATTCAGATTCCTGATGTCCCCTTTAGACTACTGGTTCAAAAATCTGCATTTTTAACAAGATCCCTAGGCACTCTGTGAATATATTCAAGATTGAGAGGCTCTAACCTGCTGCACTTCTTGATGCTTCTATTTCCTCCTCTATAAAATGGATATTAACTGGCACTGGTTACCTACTTCAGAGTAAAAGGAGGATTAATGTCATTGAGGATATTTTTTCTTCCCCAGAAACAGGCCCTACATAAACAGAACATTGGAGAGTCGTTCTGTTTGTTGGCACAGGCAACGACTGAGCATTTTTGGAAGAAGGACCAGGATTCCTTCCTAGATAACACATCTGTCCTTTGTCCAAACTTCACTTCATAGCAGGATGTCTCCAGAAAGCAGCGGAGCTGTTCAACCCAGGGCGGCTGGAGGGACGACTGTGGCTGATCCCAGTCAAAACAGCCCTCCCGCTCCCTGTCTTGGCCGTCAAACAGGAACACAAACACTGTGCGGGTCAAGGCGGCCCAGCTGGACGTCTGCTGCTGAACCATCTGCAGAAGGACTTGCAGGCCAGTAGCTCCACTCGGGCTAAGACAAAAGGCAAGAGGGAAACTGGAGGAGAAGGCCAGAGTCTGGCTCTGAGGATGTTCCCACTCATTCCTTCTTTGGCTAATTCCTGCTCTCAGAGGGACAAGAATGGAAGAAAAAGATGAGGATTTTACACAACAAGAATAGCTCTGGGGCTGGGGTTGTGGCTCAGCGGTAGAGCACTTGCCTAGCATGTGCGCGGCCCGGGTTCAATCCTCAGCACCACGTAAACACATTGTGTACAACTAAAGCAAATAAATAAATATTAAAAAAAAAAAAAAGAATACTCTCTGGTGGCTGTCAGGTAAAGCCCTAGCCAGACACCCAACGGGCTCCTGTCACACCTCTCCCCAAGAGCGGTAACACAGGGAGAGAAAGGGCAGCCCCAACAGACCCCCAGTTCAGCTTGGGATCCAGCTTGGGATCCTGGGACCCTCGAGGTTCATCCAGATTCTGGACAAATCCTCTGAGATCTATGAAGAAAACAGAAACAGACTCAGTCCTTGACTGAGTCATTAGTTCTCTCATATCTAAACCTTGGGTAAGACGGGGACACGGGATTTCTATGCCACAGAGGTGGCAGTGGACTGGTTTTTCTTAGGTTGAAATTACCTGAATGGACCATGTCAAAAAATGAAAATCAGTCCACTGACTTTGGAATCAGTCACAACAGATATGGTGATTGTGTCGTCTATTCCACTCGCACACAATAAAAGCATCCTAAAAATAGATCAGGTGGAAAGATACCCAAATTGAACACCAAGTGTGTGTGTGGGCACAAACACACACACAAACAAAATCACAAATACACAAGCACAAAGCTTATGGAACACACACAGACCAGGCATCCAGGGGTCCCAGGGTCACCTCCCTCCAAACACCTTGGCTCAAGCCACAGGACAGCCCTTGGCATACTAGCAAGAACAATGGCCTTTCAACCCCCCTGCTGACCTCATCCCACCTGGTTTATCCCCTTTGACCATCCTTATCTCTTACTCTTCCATTTTCCTCCTTCATTTTATCCTACCTGATTTCAACATTACAAAGGGGGCAACTTGAAGAAAATGGATTGCGATAATCATCGACAAAAGGATGAATATCAAAGGAAAGCACCCTTCAAAAATAACTATTTCCACCATGTTTAATTGGCTAAATTGTATTATCTATCATGTAATGTTTTTTTTTTTTTTTTTTTATCATGTAATGTTTTGAAATATGTATTCATCGTGGGATGGCTCGATTGGGCTAATGTTCGTACTGCCTCACATACTTATTTCTTGTCATGTGAACACTTAAAATCCACCCTATTAGCAATTCTAAAATACCCTAATACGAACCATTATCACCATGTTGTAAATAGATGTCCTGAGATTATTCCTCCTACGTAAGTGAAGTTTCGTATCCTTTGACCAGTGTCTCCCCAACTGCCCATCTCCCCAGTCCCTGGTAGCCACCTTTCTAAGAGTTCAATTTTTTAAAAGATTTCAATATAAATGAGACCTTTAGGCATTTGTCCTTCTGTGCCTAGTTCATTTCACTTAAAAAAAAAAAAAAAAAAAAAAAAAAAAAAAAAAAGAAGGTCCTCTAGATTCATCCATGTTGCTGCAAATGCCAGGATTTCCTTTTTAAGGATATCAGTGTTCCATTGTGTACCACATTTTCTTTATCTGTGCATAGATAATTTCATGCCTTAACTATTGTGAATAGCACTGCAGTGGATATGGGAGCAAAGGTGTCTCTTCAACACACCGATTTCATTTCCTTCAGCTATACACCCAGCAGCAGGACTGCTGGATCACATCCTAGACCTATTCTTAATTTTTTTGAGGAACCTCCATATTGGTTTCCATAATGACTTTACTAATTAACGTTCCCACAGATGATTCCAGGACAATGGTTCTTTGTCTTCTCTCTCCATCTCTAGTACTTTTCTCTCCCACAACAGAACAGAAATCAAAACACACAGCAAGACAGAAGTGGATGCAAGAGATGCTTGTCTAGGGACTCCATCCTTAAACCAAGGCAGCCGCCAAAAATGGAAAGAAGTGAAACTCGTATTCGATGTTCCACAATATGTCAGCTGCTCATTGGAAATTACGTAACTTACGATGAAGATCAGAGTTGACACTATGATTTTGCCTAAAGCTTATCCAGAAAATAGCTCTTTGGGAAAAGGTTGTCTTTTGGGAGTTCAAAGGTTAAGATAGGCTTGGTGTCTAGTGTTTGTGGCATCTAAGATGGAATTTTCCATTTGGATTAGGGGGCCCTTGGGAGTCTTCCAACTATGAGGCATAGGAAGCTGTTCCTCGGAGTTTGCTCTCCCTTCTTGGTGCCAAATACCTAGTTCAACCTCCAAGGTCCCACCAAAGGCAGCTCACTGCACCTTTGTCCTAGTTTCTGACGTCCAGCCGTCACAAGGCCACCTTCCTCAAGCTCTCAGAAACCTAGCAGGCATGTTCAGAGAGGCCAGCCACAAAACCCTAATGTCAGGAGACATGAGCCAGTCTGGCTGGCTCCAAAGCCTGTGCTCTTCAAAATTCACCATGCTATCTTCTAAAAGGGACAAAGGGTTCTGCCCTCAACAGGGATTCATTCGTTCCCTTTTCCTGAGGCCTCCCTGAGCCAGCCTGATGATGGGCACGCTGCACAGTCTCCAGCTTTGCTGTCTTGGAAGAGGCAGGACAACGCTGTGTTCACAGCAGGTACTTTGGAGGGAAATGCCAGTGGGATGTGGCTCTTAAGTCATCCACCTATCAGCTGTAGAACCCTATACTTCACCTCCTTGCATCCATGGCCATACCTATAAAACTGGATAGAATGATGTTCTATTGCATGAGGACTAGACAAAAGAACATACGTAAGTATGTTTATGTTCTAATCACAGAATCTAAAACTTCATTTCAAAAAATTTTCCTCCTGCCCCTCCTCCAAGAATGTGGAGGAGGAACAAGAAAAAGACCCCCTCCCCTCCCACCTTGGTTTATGATACCAGTCAAAGCATTGCACACAGCCACCTCTGTTTAGTTGCTTGGCTGGATCTATCCCACCCACCTTTAGCTTTCAGTGGACTAAAGACAAAGAGTGTCTAATGCACTCCTGGCAGTTTCTCAAAGCAAGGCAGAAGTGAGTCGGGTTTATAAGATTAATTCTTTTCTCTCCAGGCAGTGGGTCAAATCAGAACCTTCACTCAACCAACCCAGTGGATAATCTCCTTTTATTACTTTCAATCAAACTAAGTGTCTGCAATCTGTACAATGGCCACTAATTTAGTGGAAACAAATAATTTGTAGAGCATGATTATAAAAAGATGAGATAGAACACAAGGCTTAGACTGGATAAGCATGCTGTCAGTTTGCCCCTGTCTCATTGCATAGAAAGCTCCTATGACCTGCACTGTATTAGGGACTTACAGCTGTCCTGCTAAGCCAAAAATCAAAGAAAGAAATGGACATTGTTCACAGATCAGTTCCTTATTTAAATAAGGGAAACAGCCTATCAGTGAAATTCATATCCTTTGTCACACTCACGTGGAACAATCTATTGCTCGTACAAGTTTAACATGAAAAGCTTTCATTGTGTAAAAACCAGAACCTTTTTTTTTTTTTTTTTTCAAAAAGATAATAAAATTCTAGTTACTCCACTGGACAACATCACAAAGCTGTCTGGATTGTGGAAACCACTCTGTTCCCGTGATAGATAATAAGGCATGGGGTTTTGCTTGCTTTGGTTAATTTCAAAATATTGCAGAGAACCCGCATAATCCCTAAGATAGCAAAAGAGAGAAGGAGAGGCGATGGGCAATGATAAAAGCGTAGTAATGAAGCAGAGGCTGTGTCTCGTCTGCTGATACAACCCCCCCCCCCCAAACTAATTTTATTTTGGCAAGTAGTAACCACAATAGGGGTCAACATACAAAAATGTCCTTTGGCTCTGGGGCTTAAATTATATGCACTGAGGCTGAGCAACGCAAAACAAAAACTATGAGATGCCACCATGACTGTGATCAGATATATAACATAGCCAGAAAATGCACATTTCCCTTTTTTTCAAATCACAGCAGCCATTATTTATGTAAGTACTGAATATGGAAAAGGCTCTGACAAACTTACAGTGGTGTTTGGATGGATGAGGATGGTGGATGATGGATGAGGGAGACAGAGGATTCCCTTATTAAAGCATCAAATTCTGCTCTAACTATCAAATAGACATCTTAGCCACAACTGCACTGCTTCATACTCAAAATCACATAAACCGAGCATGTTAAATGCTTTTCTTTAATAGGAAAAGGCAGGGTTTTCTCCTAATAAATATTGCTAATTTGGACTACAGCATTAAGTACCTTTCCATTCTGCATAATGGGGACTTCAAAGTGTATGCCTATCAAACAAGAACAAATGTGACAATTCACAAATATAAATGCATGCTAGCAAAAACTGAGTAGCAATCTCAACCTTGCTTTCTGTTCTAAAAATTTTAGTAAATAATTTCAGTAGATAGCATCTTCCAAATGTATTTTTGGTGTCTTTCTTGACAGGACAGTAGCTCTAAAAGGAAGGAAACTCAGTATTTACTACATGACTTTTTTTTCCCCCCCCCAAACTAATTTTATTTTGGCAAGTAGTAACCACAATAGGGGTCAACATACAAAAATGTCCTTTGGCTCTGGGGCTTAAATTATATGCACTGAGGCTGAGCAACGCAAAACAAAAACTATGAGATGCCACCATGACTGTGATCAGATATATAACATAGCCAGAAAATGCACATTTCCCTTTTTTTCAAATCACAGCAGCCATTATTTATGTAAGTACTGAATATGGAAAAGGCTCTGACAAACTTACAGTGGTGTTTGGATGGATGAGGATGGTGGATGATGGATGAGGGAGACAGAGGATTCCCTTATTAAAGCATCAAATTCTGCTCTAACTATCAAATAGACATCTTAGCCACAACTGCACTGCTTCATACTCAAAATCACATAAACCGAGCATGT
This sequence comes from Tamias sibiricus, assembly GCA_025594165.1. NCBI lineage: Eukaryota > Metazoa > Chordata > Mammalia > Rodentia > Sciuridae > Tamias > Tamias sibiricus. Next base: position 142,288,858 of record CM046665.1, on the reverse strand, counting down.
TAAATGCTTTTCTTTAATAGGAAAAGGCAGGGTTTTCTCCTAATAAATATTGCTAATTTGGACTACAGCATTAAGTACCTTTCCATTCTGCATAATGGGGACTTCAAAGTGTATGCCTATCAAACAAGAACAAATGTGACAATTCACAAATATAAATGCATGCTAGCAAAAACTGAGTAGCAATCTCAACCTTGCTTTCTGTTCTAAAAATTTTAGTAAATAATTTCAGTAGATAGCATCTTCCAAATGTATTTTTGGTGTCTTTCTTGACAGGACAGTAGCTCTAAAAGGAAGGAAACTCAGTATTTACTACATGACTTTTTTTTTTTTTTTTTTTTTTTAACGCTGTACCCAGATTTTTAAAATATACAAAACTTTGAAAGCACTACAGCGCCCACTAGTGGACGCTTGAGAATCACAGCTGCATCCTGTCTCCAATGTTCATTCAAGGAAACCAGTCCAAGGGCATTCACCGTAGTGGACAGAAAACAGTATAAAATAAAGAGCATCTGCTTTACAACCCTTTATGTGTCTATTATTTATGCAGTGATAACAGGGACATGCCCAAGAAGAAAAACTTTCACTGAGAAGCTCAAGTTCTTCATCTGATCCAACTGTAAAGTCAATACCAAGACATGAACTTGGCAGCACTAAAGATACTTTTTATATTAATAAAGGGACCCATGTCTAATGAATCTTGCCCAGAATTCAGACCTAACATGTGAAAGTTTTTCTCAATTATAAAGAAATGGCTTCTTACAATTCTAGCCAATTTTACTATAGTCAAATTACTCCTTTTCTGTTGCAAATTGTTAGCACAGAATCTTCTAATAGTAACATATCCTGCCTACCCAGAGCCTGTAGTGGCATCATTGTGAACCAATCTTTAAGCATTAACACAATATAAAATGTAATCCAATAGCAATGTGATTGTAATTTACTAGGCAACAATGTTTACGTATTGCAAGTTTTACCAGTTCCTTTCTTTTTTAATGAAAAGCAAGCCTCATTTTGTATTTTAATGTTTCAGTTTAAGTACCACAGGCCATCCAGTCCCATAAAAATATATTTTTCACAGATAAGCCAATAGTGATTATTTTATGTTTAAGTAATTCATAGATTATTTTTTAAGAAGCTCACTTTCAAAGAAATATAGGAGATAAAACATTTATAAAATTCAATCATGAAACCATAAAAAAACAAAACGTTCCTACTTCAGGTTCACTCAGCATGTTATTTAGCATTAGTGTATCAAAAGAAATCAACACAAGCCATGGAAATTTTCTTTAGAATTTATAATTGTCTTTAAGATTCAGAAGTACATAGAACTAAAACTAGAAATTTTCTTTTAATACCATATGTACAGGAGGTATCACAACCTATCGGCCCTGTGGTGGATTGGTTGCTTTGTCTGATGAAACTCTCTAATGGGCATAACCTGCCTTAAGGAGAGTGGAGGAAGCATTGACAAGACCAGTGACCTTGGCCCAGAGAGGTCACACCTTGGCTCTGGTTCCTGGATTGGTCACACCTTCCCTGCCAGGTAGGTCCCTGCCTCAGCAGCTCTCACATTCCACAGAGGCTTTAACGATGTCCCATTGCAGAACGGGGGAGTCCCAGAGTTGCAGAAGGGATCGGGCAAGCTCTCCTAAGAAAGGACCTTTTGAGGAAGGAAAGAAGGGGTTGTTTCCAGCTGGTTTCACTTTACCTTTCTTGATAAAGAGTTAATGATTTTGGTTAAAAAAAAAAAAAAAAACAGACAAATAAACAAAAACTCGGAAACTATTTCTCCCTCAACTGGGTTAAGAGCAGGAGAGCAGCGACTGTGAGCTTCTGGAAAGTCCAGAGGGGAGAGGCCGGGTAGACGACCCCTCTTTGCTTTGTCTTTGCGTTTCCGTCTTGACTCAGAACAGCTACCAGCCAAACATTTTTCATGGGCTGTTTTTATTAAGGAATATGACCAAGGAAGTAAGAAAATATATTTGAGAAGTGAAAAAGGACAGGGGGGAAAAATCAGTATCATCAGTATCGTTCTCAATAGCATTCCCAACATTCCCAAAATACCAGTTCCAATTGCAAGTTGAGTTCTTTGAAGAAAGAAGAAAACTGGCAGTCAAATGAACTATGGCAGATACCAATAAACTGGCCTCCCTTCCCCCATGAGGAAGCACAACAGGGTTGCTACAAAATGAAAACAGGTATCTGTACTTTGGCAGATTGCCACCAACCAAAGGTAACTTCTCAGGTTCGAATCCCATTTCCACCATTTAGTGGCCTGGAAAAGTCACTAAGATTATGTGTACCTCAGTTTCTTCATTAGCAGGGAACTTGATGCGTTTCTTGTAAAATCAGATTTTACCCTGGCACCAGGTTGCAATAAAGGCATCAACAACAGGACACTTTTACTTAAAATAAATAAATAAATAATCTACTTTCCTGGCATATGTTGTGTGAATATGTTTGAAACCAGTGGGAGCCATCTGATTAATGTATGAAACAGATTTTTTTTTTTAAAATACACTGAAAGAATTTTTTACTCTCAGATTTCCTACTGACGTCAGGCTCCAAACCATAACCTCTGTTTCCAACCCTTCCACTAAAAATCATCTTAGGAACTACTTCCTGTGCTATATGCAAAATAAAGATAATTTTTATAAGGACCATACCTCAAATAGTCTTCTATGGAATGTGCACGGTGCTGATGTTCACAGGTATTCTTTGGGAAAAGAGGGAGTCAGATGGATAGGGGAGTTTGGAAATTGCCTTAACCAGGATCCAACAGTTTCTTCACTATGTTAGGAATTTTCAGTGTGCTTAATGGGGACTGCCAACCTCTAACAGATTAGACAGGGTATGTCCCAGGAAGTCCATTTCAAGAGAAAACACAGACAGAAAAATATCAAATTGAATCCAAAGTCAACAACAAGGGTGAGTGAAGCAACATGTGACCCCCTCGTGAGCACAGGACTGGGCTCTGTACATTTCACTGACGTTACCTCTGAATCCTCCCAATCACTCCACGAGACTCCTCCCTAAGACATGGAGAAACTGAGGTACAAAAAAGTATGCAACTCTCCCAGGCTACTAGGTGGTGGAGGCGGGATTTGAACCCAAGCAGTTTAGTTTGGAGCCATGTTCCAAAAAGCACAGATATACAGAACATAGAACAGAGAGCCTCCAGCTCCTGCCTCCTAACCTGTTCCCATCATAGCAGCTGGACTCAAGCAACAAAGCCCTAAGCAATGGGCTGACCAGAAGCAGGATGAGCACCCCCATATCCACAGCACACTCACCCATGGCCGTAAGACGAGGGAACCCACAAGGAAAAAAAGCCAGTGCACACTTCCAGAGAAAAGCACATCTGAATGATACCCAAATAGTTGCCAGAAAAAAAGAGAGAGAGAGAGAGAGAGAGAGAGAGAGAGAGAGAGAGAGACTTTAAGAGTCAATGAAAGACCTCAAGAAAGAAAATTATATTTTGTTCATGGATGGCAACACTCTATTTTTTTATTTATTTATTTATTTCAGTTGTAGATGGACACAACACCTTTTTTTTTTTTTTTTTTTTTTAATATGCTGCGGAGGATTGAACCCAGTGTCTCATATATAGCAGGCAAGTGCTGTACCACTGAGCTACAGCCCTAGCCCTACAAGACTCTGTTTTAAGATGGAAACTGACCTTAACATAATCTGTAAATGCAGTACAAGCTAATCCCCAACAGAGCATTTCTTGGCAATGGACAAGCTCATCCTGATATTCACACAGAAGGAAAGAGTCAATAACTAAGACGAATTTTAGAAAAAAGAAATAACGGGAGTAGGGGCCTTTTACCTTATCAGATATCAAGTCTTACCAGAAAATGATACCAAATACAATAACCTAATGTTAGCACAGAAATAGACAATCAAACTCAGAATAGGTTTCCAGACAGAGGGGAACTGGCCACGTGCAAGACAGAGGGCCACTGCAGGGCAGTGGGAGGAAGGAGGGACTCTTCAACAACTGAGGTGGCACAACCAACCACCCATGGAGAAAGGGAGAAAATTAGGTCACTTTCTACCAAAATGCAAAATATAAATCACACACAGATTAGCACTTACGCACAAGAAGTTCATTCAACTTGAAAAATAAAACATAGGAGTATATCCTTATGACATCCATCCCAGTAGTGCAAATTTTCTATTCTGTGCATGTATTTATTTTTTTTAAAACTGTATTTACTGTATACAACATGATATTTCAAGTGTATATATATTATGGAATGGCCAAATCTGATTAACATAGTAGATTTTTTTTTTAGGATGACAACTTTTTTTTTTTCTACTTTCCCAGCATTTTTAAAGAATACAATCTGGGGTTGTGGCTCAGTGGTAGAGCCCTTGCCTCACATGCATGAGGCACTGAGTTCAATCCTCAGAACAACATAAAAATAAATAAATAAAATATTGTATCCATCTACAACTAAAAATAAATAAAATTTAAAAAAAAGAATAAAATATAGTGCTATTGACTACAGTTATTTATTTATTTATTTATTTATTTATTTATTTATTTATTTATTTATTTATTTATTTATTTATTTATTTATTTATTTATTTATTTATTTATTTATTTATTTATTTATTTATTTATTTATTTATTTATTTATTTATTTATTTATTTATTTATTTATTTATTTATTTATTTATTTATTTATTTATTTATTTATTTATTTATTTATTTATTTATTTATTTATTTATTTATTTATTTATTTATTTATTTATTTATTTATTTATTTATTTATTTATTTATTTATTTATTTATTTATTTATTTATTTATTTATTTATTTATTTATTTATTTATTTATTTATTTATTTATTTATTTATTTATTTATTTATTTATTTATTTATTTATTTATTTATTTATTTATTTATTTATTTATTTATTTATTTATTTATTTATTTATTTATTTATTTATTTATTTATTTATTTATTTATTTATTTATTTATTTATTTATTTATTTATTTATTTATTTATTTATTTATTTATTTATTTATTTATTTATTTATTTATTTATTTATTTATTTATTTATTTATTTATTTATTTATTTATTTATTTATTTATTTATTTATTTATTTATTTATTTATTTATTTATTTATTTATTTATTTATTTATTTATTTATTTATTTATTTATTTATTTATTTATTTATTTATTTATTTATTTATTTATTTATTTATTTATTTATTTATTTATTTATTTATTTATTTATTTATTTATTTATTTATTTATTTATTTATTTATTTATTTATTTATTTATTTATTTATTTATTTATTTATTTATTTATTTATTTATTTATTTATTTATTTATTTATTTATTTATTTATTTATTTATTTATTTATTTATTTATTTATTTATTTATTTATTTATTTATTTATTTATTTATTTATTTATTTATTTATTTATTTATTTATTTATTTATTTATTTATTTATTTATTTATTTATTTATTTATTTATTTATTTATTTATTAACCGTGATGTATGATGCCCCTCTTCAACTTAATCCTCTTAAGTGAAAATTTTGTACCCTTCCACCAACTCCCCCACAACCCCTGGCTCCTGGTAACCACCACTCTACTCTCTACTTCTATCAAATCAACTTTTTTAGATTCCTCGTGTGAGTGAAATCAAACGGTATTTTCCCTCATTCTGCAGGATTTTTTTTTTTTCTTTCCTCTGCTGATTGGTCGATTTGTGGTGCAGAATTTTTTTTTGTTTTATGTAGTTTTATTTGTCTCTATTTGCTTTTGTTACCTATGCTTTGGCAGTTAAGTATTTCTTAAAAAAAAAACTCAAGAAGTGCAAACCATGAAAAAAGGCTGATAATTTTGGTTGCACTAAAATCTGAACTTCTGCACAACAAAACACAGCATGAACAAAGTGAACAGACAAGCCACAGAAGCGATGACCACAGTGTTGCAATCCGAGAGATGGAAAGATGTCCTACACATTTATTTTTTTAAATTTTTTTTAGTTATTGATGGACCTTTATTTTACGTATTATATGTGGTGCTGAGAAATTGAACCCAGTGCCTCACACCTGCTAGGCAAGTGCTCTACCTCTGAGCTACAACCCCAGCCCTGTCCTACACATTTATGAGAGAAGGACACCTGGAAGAAAGAAATGGGTAAAGCAAATGAAAAAGCTATTCATAAAAGTCATCTACACAAGCAGTAGATTTGTGAAAAAGATATTCAAATGCATGAGTACTCACAGAAACACAAATTAAAACAGCAATATGTCACCCCAACACATTAGATTGTTTTTCTTTTTTAAATTATGACTGATATTGCAAGTGTCAGTAAGGAAAAAGGGAAACTAGAAATGTTATATAGTAGTGCTTACAGGGAAAGAAGTTTGGAAACAGTTTACCATTCTTAGAAAGATGAAGTTGTGGGGGCTGGGGTTGTGGCTCAGTGGCAGAGCGCTCACCTACCATGTGCGAGGCACTGGGTTAGATCCTCAGCACCACAAAAAATATTGTGTCCAACTACAATTGAAAATATGTATATGTATGTGTGTGTGTGTGTATATATATATATATATATATATATATATATATAAGATAAATCTGTGCCTTTCCCATTTGTAGGATCAACCCTATGAAGGACTACATGTGTTGAAGCAGGCACAGGAGAAAGATGCTTACTCTGCAATGTGTTGTCTATTCATTCATTGAAATACTATTTAGCTAGTTCAAATACAAAAAAACCCCAAAAATTTAATGCTGAAAAATTTAACCATTTATGGACATTAAAAATATTATTTCTAGATAGATCCATTTGTAGCAAGAATTAAAATGCCCTTGTGATGAAACAGGCAAAATTAAAATAGTGGTTGCCTTTAGGGAGGAAAAGAAAAGATTTAAAGTCTGTTATGCCCTATTTTTCAAAAAAGAATAATATGGAAAAAAATCTGTTAAAGCTAATAATGAGTATTTTTGTTTTATACACATGAGAAATTTAATAATTAAAAACTTCCAGACACTTTAAAGGAAATAAGGTCAACATAATTATCTCTGTATCAGGCCGACCAGGAAAATAATTACGACCTTCCAGTCTTAGCACCCAAAAGAAAGTAAGCTTATTGACTAAGCCAAAAATAGGAAATAGCCTCTCACTAACCTGTCTAAGGATTTCAGCGGTCTTTGTTTGTAAGGGGTACCTGAGCCCCTTCTGGAACTGCTCAATGACAGTCCCAGGAGGAGGGAAAGCAATCATCCTGGTGAAAGAAAGAAAGCAACTGTGAGAAAGGCCCCAGTGAACTTGTCAAGGTGAAGCCTGCCTTCTCTGCACTCACAACTGTTTTGTTTTAGCCACAATCTAGCTATGTGACAATGGGCATGCTCCTTAAGCCCTCTGAATTCTAGTCACATCACATGGAAAATAATGTGGGAGGGGTAAGACAAGGATTCACACAAGATGGTTGTAAAAATCAAACATACGTAATGATGCCAATGGCAGACTGTATTTCCCATCCTGCATGTCAATGTGACATTGACACCCCCGAGAAACAGGACCCACATCTTTACCCTCTGTGACTATGGAGGTAGTAATGCTGCAGGATACTTAAGACTAAATTACCAAAAGGAAATACATCATCTTCCTGTTTTAGATACTTACGCTTAGGATCTGGCCACCATGTAGACAGATATTCTGGCCACAACTCCACTAACATGCCTACTAATGCCAGTATCAACTACCATACATGTGAGTGAGCAAAATTGACAAGTATTCTAGTCTATACTTGAAGCCATTCCAATTGATCCTCATCACAGCTGTCCCCATAAAGCCCTGCCCAAATTCAGAAATTTTAAAATCACCTTGATGACTTTACCATACCCTGTAGTCACTGAAGTGCCACTTAATATTTCTTCTTGAAATACTTTAAAAAGTTAAATATGTTTACTAAAACTAATCTTTAGGAAAAAGTTTTAATGCCAATAATATTTTTCTAATTAGTATTTATTACATACTACTAACATGGTCTTTTTAATCTTAACCAATGCAGAGTTTTTAATTAGTTCACTTTAAAATTTCTCTATTTTTAAATATTTTAATTTATTAAGCTAAATATGCACTGATTAAAATTCAAAATGTATCGGTGATTCAAATATTGAAAATTCAAAAATATTGGGATATAAGCAATTCAAAATCATTGTGAATTACAACCATGTGCTAGACTAGATGACCATGAAGTAAGGACTTGGTCAGATCTAAAATCTATGAACCATGTCCTGATGAAATCATTCCTTCTCTGTTATATTCTCAACATGAAAATATGTTTACTTTCATATACTGCTTTTAATCAAGAAGCATACTTTCTGGGGGTGATCCTGCAACCACCGGCAGCAAGCCTACAAAGGAGGAAGATGGATATTGGATGTGGTTTTGAGGGAAGAAATGGGTTAAAATTAGTAATCGGTAATGACTAGGAGCTGTTTCAGCAACTAGACAACTTAGAGTTCTCTCCCCAGGCATCAAGGTTTCTCAAGAGTAGTATGATTGGCATTTGGGACCAGATCACCATCTTTGGGGGAAAAACAGGTGCCGTCCAGTACACTGCAGGACATTAGGACAGCAGCCATGTTCCCTGCCACCCCAACATTTACCTAGTTGTGGGGGGAAAAAATGTCCCCGGTGGGGAGGAAAAATCATTCCTAAGAGTCACTGACTTAAAACACAGGGAAGGGCACCTCATTCTGCCCTAAGTATAGAAGAAATTTGTGGTGGTGGTGGCGATGAACGTGACTTTTTGGTCTTTTCTCATTCAAGGACAAATTCAGCCTCTTTTCTAAATAGGCCAAAGACAGTGTTTAACCTGCATCTGTGTTTGAGATGTTTGAGAGTTTTGTTTTGTTTTTTCGTTTTATGTTCTTTTTTTTTTTTTTTTTTTTTTTTTTTTTTACCACTTAGCCTATGGCTAAGAGCTGGTTCAGCAACTAGACAACTTAGAGTTCTCTCCCCAGGCATCAAGGTTTCTCAAGAGTAGTATGATTGGCATTTGGGACCAGATCACCATCTTTGGGGGAAAAACTTAGCCTATGGCTAAGAGCAGCAAGAAAATAGCCATTGGATTATAGGCAAATCTTTTCACAATTGCATATAAAATATGCATTTGTATCACATCCACCATCAGTGATTCACTGCAGATTGAAGAAAGCATAGCAAGGCACCTGGTTCCCTGCAGTCCTTATCTTAATTTACCACACACTGGCTCTGTTGTTTGATGGAACTTTTGAAGGGGAATGGGGTTTCATGGCTACAATTAGTAATATTTTTCAAAGGAGACTGGAATAACCACTTCCAAAGGTACAGGCACATCCTTGAAATTGTGTATTAAGGGGAAAATTGGAAATGACATTTAATAAGAGAAGATCATGTCTCCAAAAAAGCCTGGTTCAGAATCGACAGGCTCAGGGTGTGGGCCATCCCTGAGTCCTGAACACTGTTCTCTCAGGGGACTGAGACAGGCAAGGTAGCACCTTCTGTTGACCTCAGTATCCTGTAGAGTAGTAGCCACAATACCTGTGAGGACATCACCATACGAAGAGCCAACATTCACTGCACATTTGACGTGTGCCCCCACTCATCCCTGAGCACTTCACTGCATTACCCCCCAGAGTCTGCACAACCCTAAGGTCTTCTATCCTCTCCTTCTCAGAGACTAGGAAACTGAAGCTTAAAGAGCTTAAGTAACACATTGGTCACAAGTCAGGTCACAAGTCTCACAGGTAATAGAACCGGCTTTGGGGTCACTATGTAACCACAAGGTGAAAACTACTTACTTGTGTATGAACAGCACTCCCTGTACATTATCAAGACACACTACACCCAACTTCTAACCTCAGATCAAATCATCCACCTGATACATAGCTTTTTTTTTTTCCTTTTTTTTTTTTTTTTTTTTTCTACCAGGAATTGAACTCAGGGACATTCAACCACTAAGCCACATCCCCATCCCTATTTTGTATTTTATTTAGAGACAGGGTCTCATTGAGTTGCTAAGCACCTCGCTGTTGCTGAGGCTGCCTTTGAACCCACAATCCTCCTGTCTCAGCCTCCAGAGCTGCTGGGATTACAGGCATGCACCACAGCGCCTGGCTTATACATAGTTTTTATATGGTCATTTAAAATAGATGTAAATATAAACATTTATACACATACATGCTAAGTATGGCCACATCATAAAGATTTTAGGCTCTGTGAGCCATGTGGTCTCTATGGCAACTGGTCATATATGTATCTATCATATACTTACCAACCATGCACGAACGTACACAAAAGTAGCTACAGATGATACAAAAACAAAGAGTACAGCTGTTTCAATAAAACTTTATTTATGAAAACAGGCAATGGGCTATACTGGTTGGCTCATGAGCACTAATTTGTCCACCTTCATCCTAGACCAATAGCCTTCCAGGTATGGCTACAGATCAGAATCCCCCCTGGGGGATTTATGTAAAGAACATGGTCCTGGGTTGCCTTCCAGACCCACTGTGTTGCATTCTGCCTCTTTTTAACAAGTCCCCTGGGTGACTGGAACACACACAAACATCTGAGGATCGCCATCTGAGACCCTAGACCCAGTTTTTCCTGCAGTTCCCCTAAAAGTTGTCATTCCAGCTATCAAAGACACAAGAGCTACCCATGGAAAAGCAAGACAAGCAATACAAATCAAGAAAGGAACATTGGCAGCCCGTCCCAACTCACCATCTTTATCAAAATGTCAAAATGTCGACCTGTGATCACAATTCTCCTAGCTGGAAGAGGCCCTTTCGTTTCACTGATAGAAAATCTCATAAAGGAGAAAGTAACTTTTGTTCCCAGTGGAATCACACTGATATTTTAATCAACTTGTTGCACACAAACACACACACAGAGGGCATTTTTTTTTTAACTGTGGGTACCTAGTTTTAAGTTTGAACATTTACTTGTGCTAAAACTGCTTTTATGTTATTGAGGGAAAATGAGCCCAGGGTCTTCAGAAATAAGGGGGCTGGAACAATAAGTGAATTTGTACAGAATTCGCCAATACACACACTGCCTGCTTCATGAATGCATGAATGCAACCCGTTTTATCTTTTCTCGTTTCAGAACTAAAGGTATTCACATAAATCTGGATCTTCTTTCTTTGGGGAATTAAGGCTGGCACCATCAGTTTCTGCCTTTACCCAGAGCAGCATGGGGGAGAAAAGGCCAACCCTTCACTGTCTTTTGACAAAGGATTGAAAAAACTGAACAGGAGTGGAGAGAAATGAACACTCAGGCACACGCTGTCACAGAGCTGACCAGGTCGCCATCCACCTGGGATAATGCCCCTCTCCAGCTGACAGGCACCAGTGATCTGGTTTCAGTCGCCAGCACCCCAAACTTATTAACTCACTCTGATCTTCTCTCTAATGCCAGGAGCCTCCTACACCCCACCGTGCACCAGAAGACTTTAGTTTACAGACCCCTTTGCTTCAGCTCATTTTTTATACCTTTTCTCTGGTCCTGCTCCACCAATGACCCAGATGCCTCCCAGGCACAACCTGCCAGTGCTGCTGGCAGTCCCCCTCTGAATGCCGTGCACAGCTGGGCTGTCCAGGCCTGGCTGTAAAGCTGACTCAGTTCCAGCACCAGGGCCCCAGAGCACTGAATCCTGTCTACATATCAAACAGAAGTTGGCTTCCACGGGATCCTTTCTTTTTTTTCCCCTCAATACTTTGTATCTCATGGCCACCATGGTTATTTTGAAAGCATATTTTAGAGCTGGGTGATGACATTTAAATAAAGTAATCTCAATGAGGAGTTAGGGATTAATAAAAATATAGCAGAGGGCCCACAAGGTAGCACAATTGTAATAACTGGGGTTAAATGAGCACTGAGCTCATGATGCATTTTTTTTAGATTATTTATTTACTTATTCATAATGCACAAGTATATCATCTTTTTACATACAACTGCTTGTATACAAAGTATATGATGCATTTTTATTTAAGTGAATTATGTCTTGCGTCCACACTGGCAAGTCAAGTGGGCCCTTCAGAGTTTAATTGAACCTGATCTTGGCTGTGTGTAATCATGAGTCATTTAATTAACCTCAGTAGTACCAGACCATTTGAACTCCAAGGTCCCTTTCAACTCTAAAATTCTACTTCCAAGTCCAAGTCTATATGAGCAGGCATATATCTCTTAGAATTGGCTTTTCTGCTGATTTTTTAATGTTTTTTGGTGGGGGTGGGTTTTAAGCAAAGAACTACTAAACTGGATGCAGATCGAAGTATTTGGTGGAACAGTTGAATAAAAAGAGCTAAATTATTCTCAAATCTTTTTGCAAAATTATATTGTTAAAGTTCCCCAAAATTGCAACCACTCATCTATGCAATTTTAATTGATAAGGATTTTCTTACAGACACTATAATGTTTACCAAATGTTTCAGGATAAAACTGGGTATTTTTCCTAAGATTAAAAAGTATCCTGATAAAATACGTGATGATCTTTAAAGAGTGGTCATAGGTGATGCTGACAATCCTAAGCAATTTGATTTTTCTAAAGTCAAGATTTTGTAACTGTTGGAGTCCCTGGCTACAGTAGCAAAATCACCAATGTTTAGGGAGCATACAAATTTGCACAATCATTATTCATGGCCAAAGAGGGCCTATGTGTTTTCACTGTGCCACAACTGCATGATAAAATTTCTTTTTTATTAAAAAAAAAAAGGCAATAGAGAAAAGTCAATAAGTCAACCAGTATTTTTAGAATACCCACATACTAGGGTTGCACTAGATGTGGGGCATGTATAAACCTTTCATGAAGCTCATGATTTAGTCAGGATAAAGAATAAAGTCCCACAAAACAACACAGGGGAGTAGACACACAAACACCCACCTGGGATTTTGGAGACATTGCCTTCAACTAATTCTGCAAATAAGGAAATCAAAATCAGGTCCTCTTGCTTTGCAGATCTGGTTAACACCCTTCACTTTAGCACCAGAGAGACCTTCTTCCATTGCACAACTTCAAGCAGCTGCTCTTCAAAGAGAGGATTCTTCCCCCCGACCCCCCCCCCAAAAAAAAAAAAACCCTGAGATTGCAAAAATTAACAAGAACATGGCCAGATTTAATTACTCAATGCCAGAAAGTCCCTCCACTCATCCAATCACCTTTTGTAAAATGTCAAATTTGGTCTTGATATGAATGGTAACATAAACTTAAAAGGACAAAAGAAAAGCAGTCTTCTCACAAGAACTTTCAACTAACTTGTACCTTTTGACTTTCTTGGAATTCCAATCTATTGGAGCAGTTAAAGAGAAGGCAACTGTATTATTTAGTCCTTTATTATTTCATAACACCATGTGATTCCTATTCATAACTCTTCTGTGTCTATAAACCTTGTATTTATGTTTAGTAGATAGGGACAAAATATGCTAAATAATGTAGGAGCCCTAAATAAGGAGATAGCTAAGATTGTGGTTAGCTGTGAGCCATAAAGATGTTCAAACATCACCACCTTCCATGATCTCGCAAGACTTGGCCCAGGACATTGCGGATCGGGTCAGTGGCATTTGGAGGTGGTTAGAGGAGTGTGGATTGTGGGTTGGAGTTGTTGTTGGAGCCAGAGAGAAAAGCTAACAGAATAAAGAGCCTGTTCGTTTCCAATCTGCCTCTGAACTTATTCCCGTGGCTTTGTTGCTGCAGGCGGCTATAGCTGCAGTCAGCGACAAAATAATATTTATTTAATGCTTATTTATTTAGTACTTTAGTGAACATCCTCTCATTTAAATCTCAAAACAGGCCTTTTTTTTTTTTTTTTAAGTTGGTGGAAAAGCCAATAGAAATAAAAAGTAATGTCTATCAAGCAGGTGTCATATTCTAAGACTGCATTGTCCAGCAGAGCAGTCACTAGCCTCATGTGTATATTTAAATTTTATTCTCAATTAGTGGAAAGTGAACAAAATCATAGCTTCAATGTCTCCATCACAGCAACCCCATGGTAAGTGCTCAGTAACCACATGGGGCTAGTGATGATCGAACTAGACCATGCAGAGCTAGAACATTTGTATCATTACAGAAAGTTACACTAGACAGCAACATTCTAGCTATCCTACTACGTGCTCCCAATGTACCTCATATTTCATCTTCCCCACAATCACCCTAGGAAAAAGGCTCATTACTATTTCCATTTTACAGATGGTTAAAACTACGTGCAATGCCTTGGTCAAGGTGAGAGTGGAGTTGAGGTTCCACTAACCGTTCTATTGCTGTATGACAGAACTTTCTCCAAGTACAGAAAAGTTCTCTGCATTGTCCAAGATGGCAGCTACTAGCTCCACGTGGCTACTGAGCACTTGGGGAGTGCTAGTTTAGATCTTGAATGCTCCCCCAAAGGGCATACATGTTAAAGGCCTGGTCCCCAGCCCATAGCACTAATGGGAAATAGTGGGACCTTTAAGAAGTGAGCCTAGTGAAAAGTCTTAGGTCATTGGGGTGTGCCATTGAAAGAGCTCTGAGACCCCAGTCTCTTCCTCTCTCACCTTCCCATCAAGGGGTGGATAGTTTCCTCTGCCATGTGTTCCCACCACGATGCACTGTGCCACCACACAGGTCCAAAGCAACTGGCCAATTAGTCATGGACTGAAACCTCCAAAACTGTGAGCTCAAATAAATCTTTCCTCTTTATTGGTTGATGATCTCAGGTATTTGTTACAGTGACAAAAAGCTAACACAGGGTATCACTTAGGAATTCAAAGTTTAACATGCTTTTAATTAACTGAAATACCAATAGCCAAATGGGTCCATCTTGGAAAACTCAGGTATAGCCCCACAATCCAACCTGTAACCCCCACTATGCCCAATGCCTCAGCCATCTTACCACTGCCACAGCAACTTCAGAGGTTCCTCTTGGTACAGGAATGAGTACAAAAGGATGAACCCCATTCGAACAGTAGCTTGACAAAAGATGAGTCAAGCCAAGCCTTCTTTTGCTTGAGTTCCTAAAGCAAGCTATGCTTGGTGGGGTAGGGGGTGTTAAATTTATTATGGAATCTATTTTCAAATTTTCCTCGATATTCTGAAATTACCTCTTTGCATGAGAGCCAATAAAAGTGTACAATGCATATGTTTTCCAGAGGATGCAATTTTTATAAAGTATTCAGACACATTACCATATAGGCCAGTGTGCACAGAGGACCAGGCTCCAGGAACAGTGGGCCACACAGTGGTTCTGGTGAGGAAGGTGAGGTGGAGTGACTCCATTCTGCAGACACATTGCCCGCAACTTAAAATCTTTGCTTCCTCATGTCTTAAGATATCTAGAACAGTCTCTTCTGCTTGCTGTGGATTGTTTTGTTATCACTTTTTATCTGTGTGGCTTTTTATGTGGCTCTACTAGAAAATCTTGCTATGGACCATTTAACAAGAGGAGGATGCAAGCTCAAAAATTTCCATTTACACGCAGAATTATTGCCTGTTTCCACAGACATGAGAGTGTTTCTCCCTCCAGTTTATGATGGAATTGTGATTTCAACTCTACCTCCAAACAGATATTCTGTCTCTATTCACCACCAAATGCCGTTCTAGAAACCTGTATCTGACTCTAACGATAGCTTATGCTCTTCAAGGCTGAAATAACAGCAGCAGCTAGTGGGCCTGAGAGGCGCAGGCAGGCAGCTCTGTAATGTCAAAGGGAATTGGCTCCAGTCTCCCCTGCTTGCTTTTGGTTCCCCCTCAGCACAATTCATCACAAAGAAGAATGTTACAAGTTAAAATCACAGCTGCTAGTGGGATTTACATAATCCAGGGGCTGATTCCAGACCTTTGGGATATGACCATGAGGCAGGCTATGATGGGCCCAAGCTTTGAAAGAACAGGTAGGTTTTGTCTCAGTACTCAGGTATAAACTCTGTTCTGGTTGGACCAATTCCAAAGAAGCAGCAGAGCATCTTTTACAAAGCTACACCCATTATAAACCGAGAACACCCTATGAAAGCCAAGATTAGAATAGTTAAATACACTGACCTATGTTGTACAGGGGATGTCTAAGTTGAACAGATCAGGAGGAAAAAATATAAAAGCTGTTTTTCCAATCCTACAAGCAGCCTATTACTTTTCAATAGATGCACACACACACAAAGGGTTTTCTGAATGTAGGAAAACAAGTTTATAATTACATAATTATGCAGACACACCACAATTTTTCTTTTATGTTACCTTTATCTTTAAAAGGCAACCAACAGGGCTGTACTAAAAAGCAATAAAGCATGGGTAATTTAATACCAAATTACATCCCTATTGAAAAGTTTACATGCAGACAGAGGTCAGGTTTTCAACAGGACTGTCTTTAATTGTGGCCATCAGTCTTAGCAATCCCGATCTCCGGATCAAAGACAGATATAATGGGCTTCTTCAACGCCGAATAGAGAAAGCAGACAGCAGGACTGGCGCTATCTGGCACCCAAAGATCATAAAAAAAAAATTACCAGAAAGGGAACATGTCTCATTGTAAAATTATATATCTAAGATAAAATACATTTTTGAAGTCATTCTCTCTGACCCAGCTTCCAATGAGCTCCTTTAGGTGAAGATCTTTTTTATGTTGGGGGGGGAGGATGGGGGTGTCACTTTGTCACAGATGCATGGCTTTCCCAGCTTTTCCTCTAATAAACTGCGACCTTTGCATGAATCTTTATGAATTGTTTCAGTTGCTTTCAATCCTGATTTTCTCTGACCTGCACAGCAATCTCTCTTTCCATGCAGTAGGACTATGGGAACTGAGAGCAACAGGTTTTATTTTATTTTATTTTATTTCCCTTTTCCTCCTCTCCCCCACCCCAAATCAATTGAGGAGTAAATTATCAGCAAATCAGACAGAAACAAGTTTCCTGGATTTGCAGATCCATTTTACAAATGAATCAATTTCATCTCTGCTGGCTCTGGGGTGGGGAGGATGGTGGCATGGGAGGGCAGACTTTAAGTAGCCATGGGGGACCACAACGGAGATGCAAGTTGGCGAAGCATCCCCAGGTTTTCTTGCACAGACCACTCAAATCTGCACCAAGAGACTACTTGTGAGAATCCATCTTTTTTCACTTAACAAGATACAAAATATAAAACAAATTTGCCTCTTATTAAACCTCTTCTGTAAGTGGTTCCAGGTCCACCACTTTTAAAGGGAGGAGAGGGGAACTGAGACCCTCCTGGGAATTGCAGCAGAGTGACTGGAGATGAAGTACAGGCTGTGAGCCTTTATTACTTTAATTTTATTTTTTTTTCTAAAAGCACAGAAGGAATAACATTTTAAATCATTAGCATTTGCTTTAAGTAGTTATTTCTTCCTACTGTAAGAATCTCCACTCCCAGCCCCCCTGCCCCATTAGCACCACTCCCAAAGCCTGCACAGAACCAACCAGATGGAATTTTCCTTTACCACTCCAATCTGGAAGGTGCCTTTAAAGAATTTCAGGTAATGTCAGGCGCCTGCAACTATTTGGGAGGCTGAGGCAGGAGGACCACTTAGGCCCAGGAGTTCAAGGCCAGCCTGGGCAATATAGTAAGACTCCATATCTCAAAAATCAAAAAAGAAAAAAGAAAATTCAGGGTCTAAGTCAAGACAGCTGTGAAAGAAACTGTAATCACAGTTTTTTCCTTAAAGCACTTAGTGAATAAGCTTCTTGTAATTTGGGGACCTAAGACTGAAAGCTAACTGTGCAATCTCAATTTACAGGAAAGGCAGCAGCTCCTGTTATGATTCAACACTGTCTTCTCTGTTAACAAACAGAGTTCTTAGTGGTTCTCATTCAACTCAAAATGCTTTGGGTCCATGATAGGCAGCTCACTTTTAAGTGGTAAAGTATAAAACTCACATATTTTAAGAAATGGAATGGAATCAGCCACCTTACTTAAGACGATTTATAGACTTTATCAAGGGAGCAACAAAAGGTGAAGAAATTTGCAAAACCAGGAAAAGAAACTTAATTCTGCACCCCACAAATTTGAAATGGCAAGGGGTCATATCTGGGCACAGAAATGTTTGGGGTAAGTGCTTGGTATCCCTTTTTAAAGATTGTTAGTTTGCTGTCCTTCAATATAAAATATAAAACAAATTGCTGAATATTTCTCCATTTCTCCTTTGTTCTGCCAGAAGAAGAATTCTACTTGAGGCAAAGGTGTTTTCTTGATCCACAAAGTCCATGCACCAAAAGTGGCATGTACCCACGTGTGCTATTTAGTAGAAGTGTACCCCTAAGCACCTTTTGCGTGCTGGATAAAGAACTGACAAACCAAGCTAGAATTCTGTTGCAGAGCAGCAGGAGAGAAGAGGCGTTTTCTTTGGGCTATCAATTATTAGATGGCATCACTGAAGGTGGAATGTACAGTTATTTTACTCTCTGCAAGATTTAAATAATGTAGCTATGTACACCACCCAGATTTTCATGACAGTCACACAAAGGTTTGTCTCCTCCTGCACAACTGTCACTTTGCTTCAGTGCTGCATGACAGAGGAAGGGGGTGCTGGCTCTCCCCTGGCCTGTTCACTCTCATCAGCATTCGGGCGCCCAGAACTAGTCCATTCACTGTTGCAGTCCTGGGTCCTGAAGGGAGGCACATCTTCCATGAGAATTAAGATGGGTCCCAATATAAGACCTCATGCTTGTGCAATGTGATAAAATAGAGACTTTTAATG
Source organism: Tamias sibiricus (assembly GCA_025594165.1). Classification (NCBI taxonomy): domain Eukaryota; kingdom Metazoa; phylum Chordata; class Mammalia; order Rodentia; family Sciuridae; genus Tamias; species Tamias sibiricus. The sequence continues at coordinate 142,270,142 of CM046665.1, read as the reverse complement.
ATTGAGAGCGCCCCAAAGGGAAATCATGTCTAACTACAAAAAGAAGAGCCACTCTCCACTGGAAGGAAGTGAAATTTAAGGACAAAGAACCAGGAAAGCTGCTCTGGGACAAAGCCGCAGGTGCCACAAATGTTGAGGACCTGGATCAACAGCCTGCCTGTGCCCCAGAGACCCCCAGCCTTGGCCAGGCCACTAGAGATGGCCAAAACTTGTCCAGAGGAAAACAGGTCAAACCCTGCCCAAAAAAAAAAAGTTGATTTTTTTTTTTAAAATCATTAATATAATGTTTTAAATGATTTGATAAATTTTCAGGAGAAAGCAAGTCTTCAGAAGCTTCAACAATAATGCAGAATACAGATGTGTTATTTCAATGTCATTACCGATTCTGCGGACCCCTTAGTATGTCTGTGTCTTCATATTCAGAACACAGACAGACCATGATGAACCACTGAACCGTGATATCAAGGGACAAGATCTGATGAATATGATGAGGACATGGTTTACATATAAAATACAAACAAAGTAATAAATCAAAAGGAATTGAGTTTGGCAAGCCCAAGGTAAGTTAGAGACACATTTCAGTGACCTCAGAACAGAGCATCTGGTTCTCCAATTCAGTGGTGGCTCTGCCAGGTTAATTGTGGCCTTTGACGTAAGTTTTCATGCTGGATATGAATGAGGTCTGCCTAAGGATTATTATAACAAGTAACACATAGTATGGACGTCAAATGTTTGGCACATATTATCTCATTTAATTCTAAAAAAATCCATTAGGTCATTATGCTCATCTTAGAAACACCCAAAATCCATCTACCACCCAAAATACCATTTGGTTAATTTATAAGGCTTCTGTTACACCTGACACAAATAAAATCAACCTACCTGGGATTTTAGAGCAAAGAAAACGCCCATCTAAATGCATTTCAAAATTCTTGAACTGCTTGTCATGCCTCCTGCTCCCCTCAAGCAACCGCCACCAAACCCTCTTAATTGTACCTATAAAGCAAGGTTTCTCAACTTCATTAGAAGACTGAAAATTTATAATATTAAGCATCTAATTCAAGAAGAAAGAAAAAAAGAAGCCAAGAGGAATGGAGATGAAGAATACAGATAAAAGCCAAAGTTAGATGATATGAAACAAAAGAGATCAATAACAACAAAAGTGATTCTTGGGCTGTTCTGGGGGCCAGCCCGGTGGCAGAGCTACAGTGGGCCAGCTTGGCTAATCATTGAGGTGAGTGAGAGAACTGGCTGAGGGCAAATGGCCTCACTCACATGTCTGGGGGTTGTCAGCTTGGGTCCCAGCTCCTGGTGGGCTCTCTCCCTCGAGCCCAAGCTTCTTCATGGCATAGCTGCAGGGTCCAAAGAACAGCGAGTGAGAGAGAAAAGCTTAACCACACAAGCACTCTTCTAGCAGCTGCTTCTGTCCCATTTCATGTGACATCATAGTGGTTCATGTAAGTCACACAGCTAAATGCAGAGCTGAGTAGGGGCATGGCTACAAGTTGGCAGGGATATTTCTGCACCAATCTATGACACCAAGCAACCATACCCGACTCCAGTCCCACCCACTGCTATTCACATTGATCTGTGATACCAGATTGGAACTGAGCTTGAGTCAGTTGTGGTAGGTACTCTACAGTGAAGAGTATGCAGGAGTGGGGGACAAAAAATAATTTTTTACTTACTTTGCCACAGAGTCTTTAAGCAAATGATGAGCAAAATGGCTCAAAAATGGAAAAACGTCAAGAATAACACAGCAAGACTTAACGTACTCCTTATTGAGCAAGGCTCCTCCTCTGGTATTCTTCAACAACAGATACAACTGTTTGTCCTCGGTGGTTAATTAAGCCACCTCAATGTTGAAGGCTAAGCAAAATACCTTCTCCTTGACTTTCAGCCTTGTAGCAATAGGAACCCTAAGCTTTTTTATAGTTGTCAATGGATCTTTTATTTTATTTATTTATATATGGTGCTGAGGATCAAACCCAGGGCCTCACACATGCCAGGCAAGTGCTCTACCACTGAGCCACAACTCTAGCCCCAAGAACCCTAAACTTTTCAAGTAGAAATAGTTACAATTGCTAAGTCACTCATGTCGAGTGCAATATCAAAGGAAGCTTTTTCACCCTGCATATTAACTAAACTTCCTAAACCTGATTCCAATTGGATATTTATTTGCATGTTGCTGGACACTATGCACAGCTAACATTAAAACTTTCATATTCACTCAAAGAGGAGACTGCTGAGGTACTGTTTCCTCTCACAAATACCAGTGTTTAAAACAAAGAACAAGTAAAGTGCTCAAAGCTATTGGGTTCCTCCATGATGATGTCCAATGAAGTCACTTTGGAAGGTGTATTTTAAGGATTTTATTGGGAGAATTTCTCCATTCAATCTCAGTAATTCACTAATCTCTGCTATTGATGTTTATCAACCCTTTAAGAATCACAATTGTTGGTTTATTTTTCTTTTGCTTTGTTTTCTGTGGTTTTTGTTTGTTTTGCTACTGCTGTCAAATATTCTGTAAGTGGCTTTTACATAGAACAACTGTGACATCATGTGACTAGCCAATAACAGCACATGCCTGTGTCCATGGGCAGTCCCATCAAAATGGAATTTAAGCTCAATTTTCTCAAAGTTGAAGACTAAACAGATCTTTCAGTCACCATCAACGATTTTCTCAACCAAGAAAGAGGGATAACATGATGTTAGGAATTTTTCCCTAAAATTATTTTAATGGCCAAAAAAAAAAAAAAAAAAAAAAAAAAGTCTGCTGCCTCTAAGAAAAACCTAATTTGGAACATACATTTTCCTGGCACATTTTACATCAGAAAGCTTTGAATTTAAATATGAAAAGCCAGGATTTGCTTTCTAGAGAGAATGCAATTCTAAAATGTCATGCAAATTTCTTTTTGGAAGAACAAATGCAAACATTTTGAGAAGAGCTCTAAATATGCACAGGGCTTTTGGGAAACCATGTATAAAATACTATTTTGCCTGAGGCAATCTATCTCCCACATTTGTTGAGGAAGAAAATAACAGCCAATATTCTGTGTGACTGTTGATGGAATGAATGGTTTTTGTCTGCGTGGGTCCTGTGCAGTGCATGAGACAAGACTTTGTCAGCTTTTCTGGGAGTTCTGAGAAATCAGAGGATCCACAAACCATGCAGTAGACCATGTCTGTTTTTAATATGTACCCCCCAGCACCTGGTACAGAAGTAGGCATCCTGCGGACACTGGAACACCTCCTCAATCAACACCACCATTACCAAAGCATCCCCTCCTACAACCACTTCCTTCAGCTAATTACCATATGTGGAGACAAGGGAGTGTTTCTTCTCCTTCCCGGTGGTATGCATACTCAATAATAATTTGCTTTATACCCCACATAAACAAAAACAAATAATAAATTCATTGGTATTGCTTCCTTCCATTTGATGCCACCTTTTCCTCCTTCTTTGGCATGAGTGTGTGTAGCAAAGGTCTTAGACATTGCCCACAGGCTTCCTAAGAAGCCCTGTCCAACAGATCTTTGCACTGATAGAAATGCTGCACAGAAGCACTGTCCCATCCGGCAGCCACTAGCCACACTGACTACTGAGCACCTAAGATGTGGCTAGTGTGACAAAGGAAAAGATTTTTAATTTAATTTTAAATAATTTAAGTTTAAACAACCACATCAGGCTATTATTTCAGATTAAGAATTTTTCTTTCTTTCTTTCTTTCTTCTTTTTTTTTTTTTTTTTTTTTTTGTGGGTGCTGGGGATTGAATCCAGGGCCTTATGCATGTGAGGCAAGCACTCTACTAACTAAGCTATATCCCCAGGCCAAGGTTAAGAATTTCTAAAATTTAAATTTGAAAGACAATTGGAATTGAGCTGCTGTTCTGGTTTTCTTGGTATAACATTGGGCTGGTCAGTTAGCACCTGTGACCTGAATCTTCTCAGCTATAAAATGGCAATAATAATAATAATATGTATTTCCATGGTGGCTGTATGAGTAAATGAGAAATTTTGTCATGTGGCCAGCACACAGCAACTGATCGACAACAAGTAGTGCCCTTTGGGTTTTTTTTTGTTTGGTTGGTTGGTTGTTTTTCTGGTTTTGTTCTTATTTTTCTTCCAATCTATAAAATGGGATTCAGAAAAAAATATTTTTCAGGGTCACTGCAATAATCAAATGAAATAATCAATATAAAATATGTAAACAACAAAGCACTAAATAAATATGAACAATTATTAATTTCCTTAGATAAAAAACACTTAAATGCACATTTTATTTATTCAATCATGATGATCTTACTAGAATTTTGGCATCATCTTTAGACCTAGACATAGTAGTTCCCTCAAAAACTTCCAGGGTATCACCTCTGCCAAAGCATCCATGAACTCCGTTGCTTCCAGTCCTCCTCTGCGTTTCTTTGTACACCCTCGCATTCTGCTACTCTTTCTCTGTGGTTCTCCAAAATACTAGAACTTTTTCTGTCATAAATAAGTGCCATCTCACAGGAATTCTTTAAATGCTAAAGATGATGGCATCAAGATTTCCTGGAACTCAAGAAAAGTGAGGGAAACGTCTCAGAAAGAATGATCATCATGTTCTCATGATTCTTTTTCCATGCTAATCTTTTCCACCTGCTAATGTGTTTTCTCTATCCTTTTCCAAACCTCAGTTCCCCCACATCTCTCTCTCTCTCTCTCTCTCTCTCTCTCTCTCTCTCTCTCTCTCTCTCACACACACACACACACACACACACACAGAACTCCAAAGACATACCTCTTAGAAATCTGTAATAACAATAATTTTGAAATCAACTGGGAAAATATGGAAAGATAATTACAAATGGGTCTGCCAACATGTAAAGAAAAGCTTCATTCTGAATGTGAAAGTGGCTGTGGATACAAATAGGAAAATAGAACAGAATTTTTTTTTTCAAAAGTAATAACTTTTATTTCAAGCAATAAGCCAAAGCAAAGACTGGGCAGATGGCAAATAAACACAGGAAAAGATTCTCAACATTATCAATCATTAATAAAATATAATTAAAATCACAAAATAAAACCAGTGCATAAGTATTAGAATAATTAAAATAAAAAACTGACCATAGCAAGTGCTAGCAAGGAGGTGGAGGAACTTTTAAGTTTCATACACTGCTGTGAGTGCAACTGTCAAAAAGATGTAAAGGGGTAAAACCACTTCAGAAAACTAGAACTAATATTTTCTTCAAAATATAAACCATACATGTACCTGTAAAACTTAGTCATTCCACTTCTAAGTATTTACTCAAGATGAAAGCATAGATCCACAAAATTCAAATGAATTGTATGTGATACACCCATACAATATAACATACAATATGGGTGTATGTGATACACCCATACAATAAATGCAAGTCAATTAAAAAATACTGATACATACTACCTTATGGATGAATCTCAAAATAATTATGCTGACTGAAATAAGCCAACCATGTAGAACAGAATATTTTTTATTTTTTTATTTTTAAAAATATATATTTATTTGCTTTAGTTGTACACAATCTGTTTTTATGTGGTGCTGAGGATTGAACCCGGGCCGTGCACATGCTAGGTGAGTGTTCTACTGCTGAGCCACAACCCCAGCCCATATAACAGAAATTTTTAAACACATAAACAGATCAGTGGGGACCTTGCTCTGGACCTGGTGGAGAATCCATATTCCAAAGGTCTCATTCAGCAAATAGACAGGTAACCACTGATGAGCTAGGAAGCCCACCAAGGCAAAGCCAACTATAAAAGAGAAAATATGAAACAAATATAGTGATGCATGACAAAGTTAACAGCTCCTGCCTATTGAGTGATAATATATGAAACAAATATGATAAAAAGATAAGCCCTGATAAATCTGATTCTAAAACATGGGAGCTTATGAGACTTTATAGACTTCAGACTAGAATTATTTCCCAATTAATAGTAGATTATTTATAATACAGCACTTCTCCATATTCTCTCAGAAAATTCATTCTACATAATATAGTAAAAGGACTCTTCATTCATTGTCTGGAAGTGGTAAAGTGAGGGATAATTTAAAGTGAGCCATACCCTTTATGTTCATTAGGATGGCTATTATGAAAGAACAGAAAGTTAGTGAGGATATGAACAGACTGGAACCCAGGTGCCTTGCTAGTGAGGTATAAATTTGCATAGCCACCATGGAAAACAGTTCTTCCTAAAGTTAACATAGAATGGCTACGTGATGCAGGATCTCCACCTCCAGCTATATACCCAAAATATCTGAAAGCAGGGACTCAACCAGACGCTGTATATTCTCAGCAACATTATTTGCACTAGTCAAAAAGTAGAAACAACCCAAATATCCAACAACAAATACACCAAAAGTAATATAACATATAGCAGTACACAATTAGCCTTAAATATGGAACAAAATTCTGTACACATGCTACAGCATGGATAAACCTTTTTTTAAAAAATGTGCTAAATGAAACAAACATAAACACACAAGGACCAACACTGTGATTCCACTTTAATGAAATACCTTTAAGAGGCAAATTCATAGGGATAGAAAACACAACAGCAGGTAGCAGGAATGCTAACTAAGGGTAAATGTGAAGTCATCATTTAATGATACAGAGTTTCTATTTGGGATAGTAGAAAACTGGGTACCAAAAATGGATACATAATAATTATATAACCCTATGAATGTTCTTACTGCCAAAAAGTTGTATGTAAAAATGGTTAAAGTGGCAAATTTTATATTATGTATATTTTACCACAATAAAAAAAAGTCAACATTTAAGAAGGGGAAAAAGTGGGCAGGAGGAGACAAAGGGTTTGGAGAGCTCAGGATGGAGAAAAGAAGAAAATAGGACAAAGGAATTAAAAAGAGAGAGAGAGAGAGAGAGAAAACAGAAGCAAGCCTGCAATATGGCTGGGCTTAAGGACAAAAACAACCATTGAGAAATTCTCAGGTGATGAAGGAATAATGGTTGGGAGTGAGCGTGAGCATCTAATCCCAAATGTTGCCCATTGTGCAATGTAATCATCCGCCTTGATCCTCAAACCTTTACTGAAAGCCTGTCACACATGCAGCCATGTTTCTCTGGTGATGTGGAATGAGAGGAGAAGGACAATGTTCAGCAGTAAGCAAGGTGGAAGAGAAAAGGGACAGAAACTGCACTGAGGTGTTAAGGACATTGGGGGAATTCACTCTGAATGTAAGACCTCAAAAGTCCTCAGAAGGGGGGGAAAAGATGGTAGAATGAGATGGATATCATTACCCTAAGTGCATGTATGAAGTCATGAATGGTATGAATATACTTTGTATACAACCAGATATATGTAAAAATGTGCTTTATAAGTATAATATGAAATGTAATACATTCTGCTGTCATTTGTAACAACTTAGAATAAAAAATATAAATAAATTTTTTTAAAAATATAAATAAAATTTTTAAAAAGTCCTCAGAAAACTTAAAATGAAATAAGACTTAAAACAGACACAAAAGAAGATTTAAGGACAATTATTGGTCTGAGAAGACTACAGTACAGAAAGAGGAAGGAAGACGTGTGGGAGCTTAAGACAATGAGGAGAAAACAAAAGCATCCATGAAATATCAATGAGTGGAATCAAACAAAGAGAGGAGCAGATTCCAGGCACTTGAATTTGAGGGACATCACTGGTTTTCACGTGAAGTGGATTATATATGATTTTTCAAGGCAAGAACTCTATCCAAGACAGAATAGGCAACTAGCTCAGGTGGAAGAAAAAAGATAAAGTTTACCTCCTGGCAAGAAGGTGTCAGGCATTAAATCCCTGTGCCAAGATAGGGGACTTGTAAGACTTGGTAGAGAATTTTGACAGGAAGCTGGTAGTTTCATGACACATGAAGTTATCAGAACATCCAGAAGTTTAATAGATCTAGAAAAAGTGAAATCCAAAGGGAGAACTCTTAGGGTCACAGTCAGCTCTGGGGATTGAGAAAATTGTGGGCATTCCCTGATCTCACCAACTCATGAGAATCAGAGCCAGGGATGGGGCAGACATGAAAGCAAACTGTTTGCACTTTCCCCTGACCTTCTAACAGAGCCATCAACTAGGGTAAGAGTCTCACCAGCACAGAGACTTAAACATAATCTCTGACCAAATACGAAACAACTACTACTATAACCCAGGGGCAACCCCTGAGCAGCGAGGCTAACATTTTTTTTTTTTATTATTATTTACTTTAGTTGTACACAATGTATTGCATTTATGTTTACATGGTAGAGAAATAGACTTTGCAGAAGTATTCCAGCCAAATCATCAAGCAAGCAAATGATCAAGCAGCAAAAACAAAATCCCCCAACAGGAGGGGTCAGTATCTGAAGATGCTTTGTTTTCTGATCTGCTCCTCGTTGAAATTATGGGACATGCCAAGAAACAGGAAGTTTTGACCAATACATAGGGGGTAAATTTAATAAAATTGGCTTCCAAGGGACCCAGATGGCAAATCTGCAGACAGACCTCAAAACAGCTACTACAAGTATGTCTTTTAAAACTACAGGAATTCAGTCTTAAAGAATTAGAATAAGGTAAGATGATAATGACTAATAAAATGGAGAATATCTTTAAGAGATAGCAACCATCACAAAGAACCAAATGGAAATTCAGGAGTTGAAACAAAATAACCAAAATGAAATATTTACTAGAAGGGCTCAATTGTGGAATGGACAGAAGAAAGAATCTGCAAACTGAAGGGAGACTAATGGAAATTATGCAATTTTGAAAAGCAGAAGAAAGTAATCAATAAAAATGAAAAGACCTCAGAGAAATGGAAGCTGCCATTCAGTGTAATAGTACACATAACGGACTACCAGGAGACGAGGCAAGAGAAAAGATAACAGAAACAATATTCAAATGAAATATGGATAAAAAACTTTCCAAATGTGATGAAAAAACAATTTATATACAAAAATACTCTGTCAACTCTAGGACAAACTTAAAGAGGTCCCTGTAGCTGCCTGACATACAGCCGCAATACCGCGGGAGGAGATTCGGTGGCAGGAATCTATTATTCTTAGTCTCTGGCTTTCTCTTTATCTCTTCTTCTCTTCTTAGCTAAACTCTTTTCCTTTCTAAGTCTCATTTCTTTCTTAGTCTCTGTAGCTCTCATTTCTTTCTTAGTCTCTGTCTCATTTCTTTCTTAGTCTCTGTAGCTAAACTCTTTTCCTTATACTCTGACTCTTATTTCTTCTTCTGATTACGTTTTGGCTGCTCTGACTCTTTTCTTCTTCTCCGACCCGAACTCTTCTTCCGACTGACTGAGCGACTGAACGACTGACTGAATGAATGCCGCTTCTGACCGCTTTCACCTGGTTATATACCTTTACCTTTGCGGGTGCGTCACGTGCATTTACAGGTGCGTCATGTACATACTTAATGTATGATTATTATCAGGTGGAACTTATGGCTTCCAGCTAACCGCAATAGCCATCTCCCTGATTGGGGCTCCTTCAGGTCCCTACCCAGACACACTGAAATACTGAAATCCAAAGTAAGGGCAAATCTTGAAAGCAGCAAAGAAAAAAAACATTCCTCATATACAAGGAAATCAAACTATGATTAAGGTCTATGTCTCATTAGAAACAGTGGAGGCCAGAAGGTTGTAGGGTGACAGGTTCAAAGAGCTAACAACAAAACACCATCAGCCAGGAATCTTATATCCAGCAAAACTATACTTCACAAATAAAGGTGAAATTGATTATTCTCAGATCAACAAAACTGTGATCATTTGCTGCTGATACCTTACAAGAACAACTAAAGAAGCTCTAAAGGCTCAGAGCAAGCCACACGAGACAGTAATGCAATTGCATGGGGGAAAAAAAAAGTGCCATTAAGGGCAACTATTTAGGGAATGGCCAAAGACTATATTGTCTTTTCCTTCTCTTAACTTATTTAAAATGCAATTTTATAAAACATATATATGTAAATGTAAATATATAAATGTAAATATAATATATAATGTATAACTAATGTGTAATATATAAATGTAAATGTATATATATAAAATATATAATGTTATACACACTCACACACACGCACACATATTCTCTCCAATTCTTTAAAGGAGATACAATTAACCTATTAAGTCCTAAGTTTTCAATTCCACAAATATTGCACAAAATTGACTCAGGTACCTTAAATACACTGTAAATCATAATGTAGAGCTTATATATCCTTTGTATTTTTTATATGTATAAAACACTGTTTTCAAATGCTTTAATCATTCTCAAAATAGAATTCTAAATAATATTTATTGCAAAAGTTACCATAAGGGGTATATTTGCTGCTCAATTTAAGTTTTTATTCATGTCCCACATCTGGAATGATGGGACTTAATGGGCTAGAGTAACAATTGTGACAATGTATTGTTTATAGATATAACATACATATAAGAAAAGCCCAAAAAGAAGAGGGAATATGTCATGGAACTACCAGCCTCCCCTTAAAATTCTGTACCAAGTTCTTCTTGGTTCTTACAAGGATCCTCCCTATCTTGGCACAGGGATTTAGTGACTGACATCTTCCTGCCAGAAGATTAACATACTACACAAAGCCATCACAAGAAAAAAGAAAAATCAAAAAAAAAAAAAATTACAGGCTAATATCCCTTATGAACTTGAACACAAAAATCCTCAACAAAATAGCAGCAAACCATACCTAGCAATACACAGAAAGGAATATCTACCATGACCAAGTGGGGTAAATCCCAAGAACACAAGGTGGTTTAACATCTAAAAATCAATTAATGTAATATACCACATTATTAGAATAAAGGAAAAAATATGAACATCTCAATATACACAGAAAAAGCATTTGGCAAAATTCAACACCAGCTCATGACAAAAACACTCAGCAAACTAGAGGAAGAGGGAGTGTATTCAACCTGATAAAGGATACCTACAAGAAACCTACTTATAACATTGTACTTAATGTTAAATGATGACTTTCCCCCTAAGATCACATTGTACTTAATGTTAAATGATGACTTTCCCCCTAAGATCAGGAACAAGACAAAGATGTCTGTTGATATCACATGTCAACATTGTACTGCAAGTTCTGACCAGGACAATTAGGTAAAAAGATAAAAAAGTATGTGACTTGAAAAGGAAGAAACAAAATTATCTCTATTTATAGATGGCATGATCTTTCTTATCTACAGAAAATTCTAAGAAATTCACTAAAAAATATATTAGCACTAATAAATGAGTTTAGCAAGATTACACGATACAAGAAAAGAAATTGTATTTTAAGAAAATGTATCTTATAAGAAATATATTGTATAAGAAAATCAATTGTATTTTAGGACACTTGAACATTGTACAAATTAAATTAATATCCATTTACAATAGTATTCTAAAAATAAAATAGGAAAAAATTGAACAAAATAAATGCAAAACTCATAGACTAAAAACTACAAAATATTACCAAAAGAAAGAAAACCTACTGGAAACATAGTCTATGTTCATGGATTGGACAATAGTGTTAAAGTGGCAATAGTCCTCAAATTAATCTGCAGATTCAACACAATCTCTAATCAAAATCTCACCTGACGTTTTACAGAAACTGACAAGTTGATTCTAAGATTCCTCTAGACAGCTAAGGACCCAAAATAGCCAAAACAATCTTGTAAAAAGTTGGAGAACTTCCACTTCTTGATTTCAAAACTTACTATAAGGACATCAATACATGGTGGTACTAACCTAAGGATAGACATGAACACCAATGCAACAAAATTGAAAGTATGGAGTGTCAAGACAACTCCATGTAGAAAGAATAATGCTTTTAACAAATGGTTCTGTGACAAATACATAGCCCCCATACACACACACAAATTCATAATGGATCATAGACCTAAATTTAAGAGTTCAAACTATAAAACTCTTAGAAGAAAATTTAAGAATAAATCTTCATGATCTTGGATCAGGCAAACATTTCTTGGAGACAATACCAACATTATAAGTAGCAAAAGAAAAAATAGGTCAATAGGACTTCATTAAAATTTAAAACCTTTGTGCTACAAATGAGGCCATAAAGAAAATGAAGACAACCCATAAAATAGGAAAGAAAAAAATTTGTAACAACTCAATAATAAAAAGACAACCCAATTAAAAAATCGGTCAAAGGCAAGATATGAAATCAACAAAAATATCCATTAATGGATGAATGGATAAAGAAACTGTGAGATACACACACACACACACACACACACACACACACACACAATTCAGCCATAAAAAGAATGAAATCCTGCCACTTGTGACGTGGTTGGACGTGAAGAACATTCTGTTAAGTGGAATAAGCCAGACACAAAAAAAAATATTGCATACTCTCACCCATATGTGGAAGCTGAAAAAGTTGACATCATAGAGACAGAGTGGTCACTAGTGGTCCCCAGAAGCTACAAAAGGTAGGGGAGGGGAGACAGAGGGAGACTAGATAATAGGTACCCAAATACTGATAGACACTAGGAATAATTCTAATGTTCCATAGCACAGTAGCATTACTGTAGTTCACAAAAAATAATTTCATATTTTATAAAGAACTAGAAGAGATGAGTTTGAAGCTTCCCAACACAAATAAATGATATATGTTTAAGGACAGAGGAATGCTAACTACCACAAGTTGATGATTACAATGGTGTATGCATTCATAGAAGTATCATTTTGCATCCCAATCATACACATCATATGTGCCAATTTTTAAAAATGGGAGGAAATGGGCCAAGTATCTGAATGGACATTTCTCTAATGAAGACATACAAATGGCCAATAAGCACATTAAATGATGACTATCATATTAGTCATTAGGAAAATGCAAATCAAAATCACAATTAGAGACCATTTCACACCCACCAGGGTGTTTTTAATCAAAAGCCAAGAATAGATGTTGGCAAGAATGTGAAAAATTTGGACCCTCATACTTTTCTAGAGGTTACACAAAATGGCATCACCACTGTAGAAATCAGACTTGTAACTCCTCAAGCTGTTACAAACATGGAATTACCAAATGACCAACCCTTCAATTCCATTCCTATGTGCATATTCATGAGAAGAACTAATCTCTCTGATTCTCCTAACCTTTTCTTCATAGCTTGTTGTCTCATTGTTATGAAACAAGTACATCATTTCATGGTACCACTTCCATACTCCAGGATGGAAGGTGGTGAAGATAAAAGAACCCAGAGTTCAAACACGTACTTACCAACTAGGTCTGTGACATTTTTAAGCAGAGAAACAAAAGCTTTACCAGAAACGTCTGCCTTGTCATTGGGGTCTGTCCTATGGCCACCCTTTGATAAAGATGACTGTGAGAGTTGTGGATTCTACCCAACATTATCTGCCACCATAACCTGGTAATTTATTAAGAACTTTATTTAGCGCTACTTTGACCTGCTACTTCCCCACTGGACCTCACCAATATACAGGTAGTTGGGCTTTGTGATGACCATCTAGGAGCAAGGATTTAGAATCATCTAGTGAAAGATTCTCCACATCTTTATGAGTGAAACCTCATTCAGATTCCACTTGAACCACTTCCTGATCACCACATCTCCAGGTAGCCCATACTGGCCATACACACAGCTGCCACTATTAAGAGTTCTTCTTGGTCCAAACTACATCTACCTCAGCGGGGATTCCTATGTGTAAAGCATCAGAAGCTACAGGGTCACAGTAATTAAGATAACAGTCTCATTTAAATCTTAGAATGACTCTGTAAATTGATTTTTTAAAAGATGTTATTTATCTCATCTACCCAGTTGGGAATCTGACACTGAGCTAATTTAAGGGACTTTAATCTAGAATGTTTAATAAACCGTGTTACTTCTAGAAGATTTCTGTTCCACAAGGCAGCCCTTCACAAATTTGAAAGAGTTCTTAAGCTAGGGTCTGTGAACAATGCATGGGTCAGGTTCAGATAGTCCTTAAAATTATATTCAATTCAATGTTACATATAACAGCACTGTTTTCTTGTTTTGCTTTTTTTTTTTTTTTTTTTTTTTTTTTTTTTTTTTTTTTTTTTTTTTAGTGGATACAGGGCTTATCAATTCTAAAGGAATCTGTGACTTCCCAAATACTTAAGAATCAATGATTTAAACAAGATCAATAAGCACTACTTTCCCCAGGTTTCCCATCCCCAAATGAAACATCTCCAGTTGCTGCAGTCTTGCCTCTTGGTTTCCCCTACTTTACCATTGCATGTATTCTTCCCCATATTATCAGAAGGAAACCACCAGAAAATCATGTCTGACTGTTCTCCCTCCCTCACTCCAACCTGCAGTCCAACAACAGAGCTGCAGAACTTTCTTTTCAGTGTCTGTGAATCCATACACATTTCCCCATCTCAGCTTCCATGATCATTTCCAGCCTGGACTAATGCAATCTCATAATCACCCCACTTCCCCTCCCATGCTCATAAACCATTCTTTATGTGGAAGCCACGCAAAGTCTTCACCAGGTACATCATGTCTCTCCCTTGCTTGAAACCCTCAGAGATTTCCTGTAACACAGAGACTATTCCAATCTCCTACCCATGGCCCGTCATATCTTGAGTGATCTCACCCAAGTCTTTCCCCGACCTCTTCCTTGACTGCATTAGAGTCACAGCAGCTTGATTTCTGTCCTAACATACACCAAATTTCTTCCTGTCTCAGAACTGTTAAGCTCCCCAGAATACTATTCCTCCATCTCCCCTTCAGTCCTCAACTTAAATATGATTTCTGCAGAGATATTGTCTCTGACTCCTTCTAAATGAGGACCCACTGCCTTCCTAACTATCACAGGTCCTTTATGACTTGTTAATTGGTTTTCTAACATGTTTGTGTGTTTGTTTAGTCCATTCTCCCCTATGGTATTTATGTTTGTGCCCCCCATCCCCAATTCACATGTTGAAACCCTCGCCCTCGTGGTGATGGTATTAGGAAGTGGGGCCTTTGAGAAGTGATTAGGAATAGGACCAGTGCCCCTACAGAAGAGGCCCAAGAGAGACCCACTGGCCTTCCCCCACAAAGGCCACAAAAAGAAGACCCTGTCTTGAGGAAGCCAGTCTTCACTAGGTATCAGGTCTGCCCTGATCTGGACCTCTCTGGCCTTCGGGACTGTGAGAAATCTCTGTTGTTCATAAGCTACCCAATTTATGATATTTTGTTATAGCAGCCTGAATGGACTAAGACACCAGCACACAACAATAAAGAGCAATCTGAGGGCTGGGGTTGTTGCTCGGTGGTAGAGCACTTGCCTAGCACATGCAAGGTGCTGGGTTCAACCATCAGCACCACATAAAAATAAATAAATAAAATAAAGGTATTGTGTCCAACTACAACTAAAAAAAATATTTTAAAAAAAGCAACCTGAATATGGGTTCATCAAATATCAGCATCAGAATGCAAGACTCTGGCTCACAACTCAGCATCACAATCAGGTGGATATGCTCCCAAGTTAACTTTGGCCCCCAAGTAAAAATGTTTTCATTATCTTGGCCATGAATATGCACACAATGAAGAACTCCATTTCTATCTTCTTGCCCTGGAGATACACAGATGACTTGCACCAGCTGTGTTTCCCCCTTTCTGCAAGCACAATGGCACCAGCAGCTCCTGGTGCCCGGGGACTTCCCAAGCACAGGAAAATCAGTGTATTTTCTGAGTGACCAGAATATACTCAAAAGACGTTCCATACTTAGATACACAAACAAGCCAGAGCTGGAAGAGGTTGCTGAAAAATCGACTTGCCATCTCAGCTCTGTTAGAAAAGCAACACATAAAATCAGACCAGTCTGCTAAAATCCTGACCATCTCCTGCCTTACCAAGAAGGGTGTTGAGATGGGAAGGAGCATAATCACCTGAACACTATCTCATCAGAGGAGTGCCCTTTTACATTATCATTAACATTTTTAACTGCCCCCAGCCTGATTTCTTTACAGCAGAGTTGCACAGGCCTTGCACATTTCATGGGTATTTTTGCTAGTTATGTAGACTTTTTTTTTTTTCCCTCCAGTGTCTCATTCTGGTCCCCCCCCCTTTCATTCTTTCAGTTCAAATAGACACAACCTTGTTCCTATCACCTGGAGATGAATTAACCTTTCCAAATATCCTGACATGGCCTTCTTAGAAAATTTCCCTAAAGCTCTGAAGCCATTGAAGAAGAGAGGCAGCTTGGCTTTGACTTTAATATACATTTTGAAATACCTTTCGCAGGATGGCTGGAAATAAAGAACTAATAAGAAAGCACTTCTAAAATTACCAGTAAATCTGAAGCATTCCACCTGGCGCACGGCCTTTGAGAGTCTTTAATTCATCAATTAAGTGATCAAAGATCTTGTTCAAGATATGATTACATTCCTTTTGTTCTCTTTGCACCAGCATATTAAAATTGATGGCATTCCAAAAATCAAACAGGTTCCAAAGCTAAAAATAAAACCAGACAAAATGACACCCTCACTTGCTTCAGCTCCCCCAAAGCAAAGCCATGCTTCTATTTCTGAGGAGACTAATGTGAAGATAAACCATTCCACAATGACAATGTCAATGTTGAAGAAGGAACCCAAAGCGTCCAGGCACCTTAAAGGGGACTACTGTGCATTTCAGACCCAGTATATGAGTAAGGGGGTATTCAGAGATGTCTGGTGACTTGCCAAAACCTCACCCAAGAGAAAATAATTTCAGCAATACAGAAAGGAGGTCTCTGAGTGGCTGCTGGTGACCTTTGTCATGTACCCAGGATTAGTCTTCTTTATGCCACTAAAAACAAAACGATGTCAGGGTCTAAGAATCAGAAAGAAATACTTCTTGCCGGGCGCGGTGGCGCACGCCTGTAATCCCAGCACTTTGGGAGGCTGAGGCAGGAGGATCGCGAGTTCAAAGCCAGCCTCAGCAATGGCGAGGCACTTAGCAACTCAGTGAGACCCTGTCTCTAAATAAAAAATACAAAAAAGGGCTGGGGATGTGACCCAGTGGTCGAGTGCCCCTGAGTTCAATCCCCGGTACCACAAAAAAAAAAAAAAAAAAAAAAAAAAATACTTCTTAAATTACATAATTCTTAATACTTTTTCCCCAGAAACTAGTTATTATGACTGCATTTTGTCTGGCTCTCCTTGATCATCTTAAGGAGGGCTTAGTAAACTCTGTCTGTGAAAGGTCAGATTATAAATATTTTAGGCTTCGGGGGCCACTCGGTCTCTTTCACAACTGCTCACTTCTGCATTGCCAGAAAAAAAGCAATAGACAACTCACAAGTGCATGGGCATGGCTGTGTCTCCATAAAGCTTTATTCACAAACACAGGCATTGGTGCAAATTAGGCCTGCGTTCGGTCATCTGCTGACCCCTGCTCTACACCAGTTATAACCAGAACCCACACTTGGAAACCTTGCCCTACATCATTCACTTTGGGGAGTTTGCAGGCATATTCTTCTCAGGGTGGATGGTTTGTAGGAGCATCCTGGCTGAGCACTATTGTCTCAGAACAGAAAAATTGAGTCAGTCTGATGGGGGGTGGGAGGGACAGAGGGGGAGATCCTGAACCTCAAGTGCAACTTCATATGGTTTCCTCTTCAAAAAGTTCATTTTACTTTCCAAATCAAATTTTGAGAGAAGGTTCATTGTTTCTTTTTAGAGAACATTAGCTTTCACATTGCATCCCCGTTATTTATTACCTGAGTTTTGGGTTTAACAAATATGATTTCATTATTCTCTGTCATCAATGGAGGAAGACATGTGGTTTTGATTGATAAAATTGTGATAAAGTTCACTGTATTCTAAAAAAAAAAGTGATTGAAAGGTTTTCAGACTGCTGCAGAGAAGGGGAAGAGGGTGGAGCCAGAGGATTGAATTTCAACAAGACATGCCAGATTTTTCTTCCTGCTCTTATTATTCAACATTCTCCCACTACTCAGTATCTAATTAGATACTGGAGCAATCCAGAAATGTGTTTCTCTTTAAACTTTTGGCACGGTCCATCATATACGATGGTTAATGTTGGGCACACTGAGGTTCCCCTCCAGGAACCAGTACTGGGTGACATCATGAGCTATGTCACAAACAATGGAACATAAATATATGCACATGCTCTGAGACATTTGAAATACTTGCAGTCCCTCTGGTTTTACCTCTTTTCATTTGCTTCAAAATCCACGTTCATAATATGAAATGTAATGCATTCTGTCATTTATAACATCCTAGAATAAAATGATTAAAAGTAAAAAAAAAAAAAAAAAAATCCATGTTCATTTTCTTGAAACTCTTTCTTGTCTTCCAACTTCTTTCCAGAAACAGGTGGCCCTTGCTACCCGGAATCTTTTCTGCTATCCAAGAAAATCACAACTCATTTAAAAAAAAAAAAAAAATTAGGGACCTCATACTAGTTCTATCTGCATTGTTAAGCTCTGTGGAAACATCTGTCTTGATGAACTCAAGACTGAACAAAACATAGTACATTTGTTGACAACAACATGGCAAGCCACCATGTAACCCTTACATGCATGCAGCCAACTGGGCCAGGGAAAATCAAGGATGGGCATCAGAGCCGTCCACCATGGGCCTGTTTGCCTCATGGACTGATATTCCCATCTGAGAACCATCACTGTATCTTCAATTATTTCCAATACATAACTAGAAAAGAAACTAATGCAACTCATCAGTTACTAGGGAAATGCACAGGACACCATGAAAGCACCCAGACATAGGCCTTTAACTTGGAAATGCACATTGTTTGTGAAGGGGAACAAATACCCTGAAACGCTCTTCCATACATGTGTTTTCCTTCCACTGGGCTTCATTCCAAAGAGGTTGCACTGATTCCAAATTTGGCTTCCCTATTTTCCTCCAAAATATGAAAAGCTTTGGCTAAAAAGCCTTTATAAATGGTTTCCTTCGCAGTGAGTAATGTATAAAGGTGCTATCTAATTGTGTTCAAATGAATTTTTCAATAATCAGGATTCCTGGGCCAGGCAATTTCTGATTTAAGATATCCTTTGAAGAGTTGCTCTTATCAGACAATCTTCAGCTACTGATGTTAGGAAATAAGCCCTTTATTTCAAAATACACTGCTTGGCAATACACACAATTTATTTCATCCTATTGCCCCATGGCTACAAATATTGTACTATTTGACAAAAATGCTTGACATAAGTCTAACAGGGTCTAAATTTAATTTTTAATGAAGTCTTGTAAAATATTCCTTTGAGAGTTGAAGATGACAATAAATTGAAGAATCTTTAGTGGGTTATCACTTAAACGCAAATATCATGGCCCATCATGGTGTTGCGACATATGTGCATTCTGCTATTAGACATTTTGGTTAACCAAAACCAGCAGGCAGGCCAGTTTGCCTAGCACATTTACCAGCATATTGAAAAGTTGCAGAAAAATTATTATCATCTGTAGGATTCCCACAATAAGCCACACCAAACTGACCAACAGTTTTCAAATTCTTATTTGCTTTTCAGTGGTTCATTTATTTTTTTTTTTTAATTTCTGTATTATTTTGTGTTATACCACACCATTGCAAAGACAGAAATGTGAGCTTCAGGCATCTAAGGAAAACAATCTGTAAACAGCATAAAGTGAATTTGACTCAAAGAACAATGATACATTTGGAGAAAGTATGGATGATTTTGATCACTGCTTACTCAAAACACTATCTCCAAGTCAAGTATTCAGCCAGGGCCTGGATTAAAATATAATAACAAAAACCCAGGCAATAAATGGGCAAAGGAACTGAACGGCACTTCACAGAAGAAATATTAATTATCAAAAAATTTATGAAAAAATGTTCAACATCTCTAGCAATTAGAGAAATGCAAATAAATCTATACTGAAATTTCCTCACCAGTCAGAATCACAATTATCAAGAGTACAACTAACAATAAAGGTTGGCAAGGATATGGGGAAAAAGGTTCACTCACTCATACATTGCTGGTAGGACTGAAAATTGTTATAACCACTCTGGAAAGTAGTATGGAGATAACTTAGAAAATTTGGAATGGAATCACCATTTGACCCAATTATCCCACTCCTTGGCATATACCCAAAGGACTTAAAATCAGTATACTGTAGTGACATGGCCACATCAATGTTTATAGCAGCTCAATCCACAATAGCTAAGCTATAAAACCAAACTACATACCCTTAGACAGATGAATGGATAAAGAAAAATGTGGTGGGGCTGGGGCTGTGGCTAGGTGGCAGAGTGCTCGCCACGCACATGCACGGCCCGGGTTCGATCCTCAGCACCACATAAACATAAATGCATTACATTGTGTACAACTAAAGTAAATAAATAAATAAATATTAAATAAAAGAAAAATGTGGTATATATATATATATATATATATATATATATATGTACAATTAAATATTATTCAGCCTTAAAGAAGAATGAAATTATGGCATCTGCTGGTAAAAAGATGGAACTAGAGACTATCATGCTAAGTGAAATAAGCCAATCCCAAAAGAAACACTGGTATGTGGATGCTAACGCACAGTTAGCGGGGTGGGGAATAGAAGTTCATTGGATTAGACAAAGGGGAATAAAGGGAAGGGAGGAGGATAGGAATAGGAAAGACAATAAAATGAATCAGACAAAACTTTCCTATGTGCATATGTGAATACATGAGTAGTGTAACTCTACATCATGTACAACCACAAGAATGGAAAGTTATACTTCGTGTATGTATAGTAAGTCAAAATACATTCTACTGTCATGTATAACTAAAAAGAATTTTAAAATTAACAAAAAAAAAACACACACACAATAAAAAATTATCTCAACTTATCTATCTCTGGACAAAGGAAGAATAATACCCCATTTTTATAGGGTTCAAAGAGATTCATGTAATAATTTTTAATATAAGTTAGCAGTCTATTGAAAAGAAATTGCTTCCCTCAGTTCATTATTCTGTCCTGTGGATGAAACTATTAATCTATTACTTTAAAATTTGTCTTTATATGGAAGCATCTCAATCGCTTTTTATTATTTTCATTTTCTTTCATTGAATCTTTTCTCTCCCTGTTATATGTTTTTTCAGTTGCAACAAACAAAACAAAACAGGATTGCTATACTAGGAGCATATACTTTATGGTCTTAAAATAGATGATTTGAATACTAAAACAATTCCACGTCTAAGTCTGTACAAAAATTCCAGTGGTTTCCTGCCACTGTCTTGAACTGTGGCAATGGCTACTGTTTCCCATGGCTGGCACCTATGGGGTAGCTGTCAAGAGTAAAGATGGGGAAAGATTCCTGTCCCTACTCCTTATCCCAGAAAATGCTGCTAATGTTTTGCTATTATTTTGGTCAGCTTTGAAAATTAAGGAAAAAAAATTAATAAATACTTTTGAGAGATAATGGATACCAGTTAGAGAAATGAGGTTCAGCTACATAACTTCAAAAACAAACTGTCAGAGAAACAAAGAATACACCATTCCTGGTTCAAAAGGTAGAAAACAGCCAACATTTACTAAAGCTCGGAAAGCAAAGAGAGTAATATGGATAAACCTACTGCTATTGATAACAAATATAAATAAATTAAACACCCAAGTACAAAAGTTCCTGTATTCATTTTTTTTAAAAAAAGCAAAAATACAAAAATAAATTTATGTAAGAACTTACAAAATTACACAGAAAATTGAGAAGTAAAAAGATGGACAAAAACTACAATAGACCAACAGAAACAAAAAAGGGATGGTTTCAATATTAATATCAGAAAAAGCAAAAATTAAGGCAAAACCATTGAGTAAATAAGGTTAAAGAAAGGTACAGTATATAATCAAGTTGTAACAATCTTTTTTTTTCCTTGTTTATTTATTTTTTTTTTTTTTATGGTACTAGGATCTTATCTTGAGACAGGGTCTCATTAAGTTACCCAGGCTGGTCTAAAACTTGCAATCGATCCTCCTGCTTCAGCCTCCTGAACAGCTGGGATTACAGGCATGTGCCACCATGCCAAGGTTAATAATCATTAATCTTTATACATGGAATGACACTGTCCTGAAATATTTTTAAAAGAAGAATGTAACAAAAACACAGGAAACACTAGAGTACATACTTGACAGATTAAAAAGACAAGCTGTAATACATATAGTTACCCCCACACAAAGCAAACATTTTAATATCCATTGACTATTAATATTACTTTACCATTTATTAACTAAAAAGAAATACTGAACAGAGGCTGGGGTTTGAGCTCAGTAGTAGAGCACTTGCTTAGCATGCTTGAGACCTGGGTTCAACTCCAGCAGAGAAGGGGGGAAAAGGACAATGGGGAGAAGGAAGAAGTCACATTTTCTAACCATACTGCAATAAATCCTTAGGCAAAAACAAAACAGAAAACTTGAAAAACTTGAACATTTTTTAGGACCTCCTAGTTAATGGAAATCTCTCACAGTATTTGAAATAGCTGCAATGATAATACCACTAACAGCAGTGCTTGTAAGATGTGCCCAAAGCTATGCCTAGAGGCAAATTCATAACCTTCACTATTAGCTTATTACACAATAAGGAATAAAAAAATCTAATACTTGAGTCTAAATAGCATATATTATGTGAACATGTGTGTACATATTTAATGCACATGTTACACTGTTTCAAAAGCCCACCTAACAACCAAACTCTGTACTCAACAGATGTAACACTGGATGATTGGCTGCCTTCTACTGTTTGTGGGTAGGAAAGGGAAGATCTACCAATATGCACTACTGATATGCTTGGAAAACATTCTAATTTAAAAAATTGAATGAAAAGAAATACTACGGCCAACCTGCGCCTGTACTAGCTAAACATACTGAACAACCTGGATCCGAGGTTCCCAAACACTGGTCTATACAAGTAGTTATCAAAGTATTGAATACATTTTTTAAATTCATTTATTTATTTGTTTGTTCCAATTTGTCATCCATGGCAGCAGAATGTATGTCAATTCATATTATACATACGGAGCACAATTTTTCATTTCTCTGGCTGTACACAAAGTAGAGTCACATCATCCTTGTCTTCATACATATACCTAGGGTAATGAGGTCCATCTCTTTCCACCATCTTTCCTACCCCCATGCGTCCTCCCTTCCCCTCTCTCCTCTTTGCTTTATCTAAAGTTCCTCCATTTCTCCCATATTCCCCCCGCCCCCACCATCATCATTATGGATCAGCATCCACTTATCAGAGAAAACATTCAGCCTTTCATTTTCTGGGGTTGGTTTACTTCACTTAGCATGATATTCTCCAACTCCAACCATTTACCTGAGAAGGCCATGACTTTATTCTATTTTAATGCTGAGTAATGTTCCATTGTATATATATACCACAGTTTCTTTATCTGTTCATCTATTGAAGGGCATCTAGGTTGGTTCTACAATTTAGCTAATGTGAATTGTGCTGCTATAAACATAGATGTGGCTGTGTCCCTGTAGCATGCTGTTTTTAAGTCCTTTGGGTATAAACTGAGGAGTGGGATAGCTGGGTCAAATAGTGGTTCCATTCCCAGTTTTCCAAGGAATCTCCATACTGCTTTCCAAATTGGCTGCACCAATTTGCTGTCCCACCAGCAATGTATGAGTGTGCCTTTTCCCCCACATCCTCTCCAACACTTATTGTTGTTTGTGTTCTTAATAGCTGCCATTCTGACTGGAGTGAGATGAAATCTTAGTTTTGATTTGCATTTTTCTAATTGCTAGAGATGTTGAACATTTTTTTCATATATTTGTTGATCGATTGTATATCATCTTCTGAGAAGTGTCCATTCAGTTTCTTAGCCCATTTATTGATTGGATTTTTAAAAAATATTTATTTATTTACTTTAGTTGTACACAATGCAATGCATTTATGTGGTGCTGAGGATCGAACCCAGGCTGTGCACGTGCAAGGTGAGCGCTCTGCCTCTGAGCCACAACCCCAGCCCTGGCTTATTTGTTTTTATGGTGTTAAGCTTTTTGAGTTCTTTTTATATCCTTTTGATATATCTGATATGCATGTGGTAAAAATTTGTTCCCATTCTGTAGGTTCTCTTTACCTCACTGATGATTGTTTCTTTTGCTGAGAAGAAGCTTTTTAGTTTGAATCCATCCAATTCAATGATTCTTGATTTTATTTCTTGTGCTACAAGAATCTTGTTAACAAAAAGTTGGGGCTTAATCTGACATGATGAAGATTTGGGCCTACTTTTTCTTCTATTAGGTGCAGGGTCTCTGGTCTAATTCCTAGGTCCTTGATGCACTTAGAGTTTCGTGCATGGTGAGAGCTAGGGGCTTAATTTCATTTTGCTGCATATGGACTTCCAGTTTTCCCAGCACCATTTGTTGAGGATGCTATCCTTTCTTGAATATATGTTTTTGGCGCCTTTATCTAATATAAGATAACTGTATTTATGTGGGTTTGTCTCTGTGTCCTTTATTCTGTCCCATTGGTCTACAAGTCTATTGTGGTGACAATACCATGCCATTTTTGTTATTATTGCTCTGTAGTATAGTTTAAGGTCTGGTATAGTGATGACACCTGTTTTGCTCTTCTTGCTAAGGACTGCTTTGGCTATACTGGGTCTCATTTTTCCAGATGAATTTCATGATTGCTTTTTCTATTTTGAGGAATGTCATTGGGATTTTGAGTGGAATTGCATTAAATCTGTATAGTGCTTTTGGTAGTATGTTTTTTTTTTAATTTTTATTTATAGTAGTATGTATTACAGTTCATACTATACATATAGAGCATCTTTTTACATAAAACAGTTTGTATTCTTTGACAATATTAAATCTGCCCATCCAAGAACAAGGGAGATCTTTCCATCATCTAAGGTCCTCTTTAATTTATTTGCTTAGCATTCTGTAGTTTTCATTGTAGAGGTCTTTCACCTCTTTCATTATATCGATTCCCAAGTTTTGTTTTGTTTTGTTTTTTAGGCTATTGTAAATGGGGTAGTTTTCCTAGTTTCTCTTTCAGAGGATTTATCACTGATGTGCAGAAATGCGTTTGGTTTATGGGTGTTGATTTAATATCCTGTTACTTTCCTGAATTAATTTATTAGTTTTACGGTGGAATATTTTGGATCCTCTGAATTTAGAACCTTGTAGTTGGCAATAGTGACAGGAAGAGAAGAACTCAAACTATCTGTATCCCTTTAATTTCTTTTGTATGTCTAATTTCTCTGGCTAGAATTTCAAGGATTATGTTGAATAGAAGTGGTGAAAGAGAGCATCCCTGTCTTGTTCCAGGTTTTAGGGGGGATGCTTTCAATTTTTCTCCATTTAGAATGATGTTGGCCTTGGGCTTAGCATAGATAGCTTTTTAAGAGTAAGCTTTCTGAGTCTCATCCTATATCTTCCAATTCAGAATATCCACCTGTAAGGAATAGGGTATACATTTTCAGTAAAGCTTTCTGATGAGTTTTAGGCATTGTCATTGGAGGATCCACTCAATACAGATCCTAATATGTAAGTATCAGGCAGTAAGGAAAAAGGACCTAGCCGGGCGTGGTGGCGCATGCCTGTAATCCCAGCACTTTGGGAGGCTGAGGCAGGAGGATCGCGAGTTCAAAGCCAGCCTCAGCAATGACGAGGCACTTAGCAACTCAGTGAGACCCTGTCTCTAATAAAATACAAAAAAGGGCTGGGGATGTGACCCTGTTGTCAAGTGCCCCTGAGTTCAATCCCTGGTACCACACACACACAGAAAAAAAAAAAAGTACCTAAAATTAATACAGAAACAACAGATAATGTTAAACTTGTGATTTAAGTGAGACTGAGAGACTATTTTATCATTTAGAAAAATGGAAAATGGAAAAAAATGAACAAGAGAGGGAGAGGTAGAGCCACCATCTAAGAACAAAAATGAATTCTTTGAAATAAAAAAAAAAAAATGGAACATGTTTAATAAAGGCAGCGAAGAACAGAACAGAAAACACTGGAAACTAAACAAGTGAATCAGAATGCCCAGAAGAATCCGCCATGTGTGAAAAGTTTATGAGCAAGCCAAAAGAAGAATGTGATCTTTGCAATATGTCTGTCTGAGGAGGCTGCACTCCATTTTCCAGAATTCCACTTTTCTTGCATATACCTACATATAATTTATATACCACTGTTCCAAGTAATTGTCCATCAAATCCTCACAGCCATTTTATGAGATTAATTCCATAATTATCCACATTCTTAGGTGAAGACACCGAGGCACCAAGGGGTGATGTGGTTAGCTTGAGGCCATCCAGCTCATGTGACAACTGGGTATGAAATTATCCACACTGGTCCTGGGGTCCATCCTTTTAATTACTACAAACCTCGGAGAGCAATAAAAACTGAAAAACTATTCATTGTCTAATAATTGTTGCTAATGTGCTTCTGAAAATTTATGTTAAGCAAGCCTACTGTATTTACGTTTTCTAATTCATCAATTACTTTCTGCTGCTTGAGCATAATTCACGAGGTCTTTTTTAATATACAGTTTTTCCTGCATCATAAAACGTGCAGTCCTAAAAAGTCCTGAATAAAAAAAAAATGAAGAAAGTGAAAAAAAAAAAAAAAAAATGATTCTTTTGTCCACACATCATTCCAGACATTTTTTATGCATATTGCTGGAAGACAGGCAGGGGAAAGTATTTTTGGAAAATCACACAGAGGCTCCAGTTGAATGATGGATATGTAGCTGCTCATTTAATTATTACTTGTACTATTTCTATAGAACATCCCTTTGTCTGCATAAAATAATTTAAAAATAAACTGTCTTTCACCACAAACAGCGCACTTATTAACAAAGTCACCAACTTCATGGAGCTGAGGGCAATCAGGAAAGTACCTCTTGCTAATTTGCAGTTCCCACTTTGTCCTCAGAATCAGTGCTATGTAAGTGCACGAGCAAAGAGTTAATAATGCTGGTGCTCAGAATGGCCAGTGGCAGCTCCAGAACCTTTTGCACACTCAAGAACATCAAGGTATTATCTTATATTAGACAAAGGTGCCAAAAATGTTCACTGGAGAAAAGACAGCCTCTTCAACAAATGGTGTTGGGAAAACTGGAAATCCTGATGTAATAAAATGAAATTAAATCTCTTTCTCTCACCATGCACAAAACTTAACTCAAAGTGGATCAAGGATCTAGGAATTAAACTGCAGACCTTGCACCTAATAGACCTAAAAAAAAAAAAAAAAAAAAAAAAAGTAGGCCCAAATCTCCATCATGTTGGTTTAGGCCCCAACTTCCTTAATAAGACCCCTATAGTGCAAGAACTAAAACCAAAAATCAATAAATGGAATGGATTCAAACTAAAAAGCTTCTTCTCAGCAAAAGAAACAATTAGTGAGGTGAATAGAGAACCTACAGAATGGGAGCAAATCTTTACCACAAGCACATCAGATAGAACACTAACCTCAAGGATTTATAAAGCTTTCAAAAGCCTTAACACCAAAAAAAAAAAAAAAAAAAAAAAAAAAATCAATAAATGGTCCAAGGAACTAAACAGACACTTCTCAGAAGATGATATGAAAACAATCAACAAATATATGAAAAAATGTTCAACATCTCTAGCATTAGAGAAATGCAAATCAAAACTACTCTAAGATTTCATCTTACTCCAGTCAGGATGGCAGCTATCAAAAAAAAAAAAAAAAAATACATACTGGTGAGGATGTGGGGGAAAAGGGCACAGTCTTACCTTGCTGGTGGAACTGCAAATTGGTGAAGCCAATCTAGAAAGCAGTATGGAGATTCCTAGGAAAACTTGGAATGGAACCACCATTTGACCCAGCTATCCCACTCCTTGGTCTATTCCCAAAGGACTTAAAAACAGCTTACTACAGGGACACAGCCACATCAATGTTTATAGCAGCACAATTCACAATAGCTAGATTGTAGAAACAACCCCATGCCCATCAGCAGATGAATGGATAGAAAAACTTTGGTATATATACACAATGGAACACTACTCAGCACTAAAAGATAATAAAATCATGGCATTTGCAGGTAAATGGATGGAGTTATAGAAAATAATGCTAAGTGAAGTTAGCCAATCCCAAAAAACCAAAGGTCGAATGATCTCTTTGATATGAAGATACTAACTTATAAATGCAAGGGAGTGGGGATGAGAGGAATAAAGGCAAGGGAGTGGGGATGAGAGGAATGAAAGAACTTTAAATAGAACAAAGAGGGGGAGGGGAGGGGGAAGGGGATAGGAATAATAGCAGACTGAGTTATCCATGATTACCCTAAATACATGTATGAAGACACAATTATTATAAAAATACTTCATATAAAACCAGCAACTGGGAAAAAAAAAAGAACATCAAGGTAATGTTCTTCTCCAGGACATTTTAATGAAAGTAATATTCAATATAGTATATCATATAATACATAATAAAAATACATAACAAAGGCACACTGTGGCCTTGAACACTGATAGTCCTATAATGCTGCTTATTTAAAATGAAAACAATAAAAGACAGGCACAGGTCTAAAAACTTCACAGTTATTAGTTCATTTAATCTGAACAGTTGAAATGAGAAACATCATTCTCATTTTACAGTTAAGTAAGACTTGGGACAAACCTCTACACACACACACACACACACACAAAAAAAAAAGGACTCCAAATCACACCCTAGAACCAGGGGTAAGAAGACACTCCCGTGTCACTGTTGAGTACCAGAGAGCAGAAGCAGGCAACACGGGCCGTTCTCACTAATGCACCAGCTCTGAGTCCCAGAAAAGGTCTTTCTCCAGCCACTGCCTTTCCCAAGGAGATGACCTTGAGGGTTTGCCTGCCTGTGACTCTGGGGTCTCCCTGGAGTCCAGAGCATGTGCTCGCACTCCAGCTACAAGAGGGGCAAAGGTGCATGATAGAAAAGCAAGCAACTGGTGTTTATCTGCTTTTTCAGCAAAAGTGGGGCCAGCCTGAAGCAAGAGTCACACATGAGGAAGAATGCAAGACACAGGAAGGAGGGACAGATCGTGGGTGGCCAAGAAGGGTGCAGAATGCTCACTGGAAAACCACACTTTATTCATATTAAGGGGCTTTTCTTCCTCACACTTTTCTTAAAAAAACAAACAAACAAACAAATAAACAAATTTGAATACTACCCTCCTTATCTATTCTAAAATCTTCTTCGTTCCTTCCTTCCTCCAATGGTAGAAGCCCAAAGACCTTCCAGTTTATGCATCCAGCTACAAGTCCAAGACTTTCTCTAGTACTGTAATGTTTCAATAGCCCATAACCTACAGACAATGCTATAATACTAATAATCACTAATATACATAATATAGAAGGAAAACGAAGAGGAGGAAGAGAGAGCAGTTGTTAAGATACAGAAACATTTCTAGACACATCACATGAGACGAGATGGGCAGATGCCTCCTTTCCTCCTTTCAAGTTCTCTTCAATTTCCTTCTGCTACTCAGGTGACCAGGTTTCCTTTATCCAATATGATGACCTCGCCCTTCGGTCCTGAGAGATCTCAGATATTGATAGAGCCTTTCATTAAATTTTATCACTAGAACAGAACAAGGAGGTGTCCCAAAGTATCCCCTGGGTTCCATATTCCTTCTTGCTGCTATTATACAGCAGTAACCTTATTGACAGGAACCATCTTCCAGGCCAGCCCTGAACTCCCTCTTACACATGTTTGTCACATGACATAAGAAGTCCAAAATGTTTAGGTGAGTTGGCTCACCCTTTAATTCACTGCAGTAACTACAGTTCCTCTGATGGAAGCCAATTTCCCTTGGATAGTAAGCCTCTGAGTATGAGACTGGAAACAATCCAAACATGACTGACTGATGGGCACTCACCATTCCAACCATTTTAAGTATCTACATGCTTTTTTTTTTTTTTTTTTTTTTTACCTAATTGCTTCTGAAACTATCCTTCATTCTCTCTCCTCCAGTCTTCAGTGACTTCATAAGTGCCTGACTGCAAGAGCCCTAATAAGGAGATAGCTAAGATGGCGGCTAGCTGAGAGCCATAAGAGGTGTTTAAGTATTTTCACCTGATATTCATACATTTATCTAAGAATCTTTCTATGCCCGTGAACACTATGTGACGCACCTGTAAGTTTGAGCTGTTAACACGTGTATACTTGTTAAGGCAAAAAGTATATAACCAGGTGAGGTTGGCTAGAGGGGTGGTTGGAGTTGGAGAGGTTGTTGGAGCCGGAAAGAGAAGTTAGAAGAAGGAAGAATAAAGAACCTATTCATTTCCAGTCTGCTTCCGAATTCTTTCCCGCGGTATCATTGCTGCAGGCGGCAATAGCTGCAGGCGGCAACACCTGATGACCTGCATTAAAGTCCTTTCTGCTCAAAATACCTAAGGTGATTTTTGTTTCCTGCACAGAACTCTGTGCAATATAGAAAGTAAAACTTTCCCAAGATTCAGAAATTTTTTTTCTGCAGCTTCAGGACAGTGCATGAATCTCACATGCTACACTCATTACCTTACTTCTTTTGATGTAAAGGGAGTTCACGTTCAGAAGCTATGTTGTATGGGAAACCATCATGGGAAATAAAGCCTCCAGTGAATCTAAGAGTGATGGGGCTAGCTAATGCAGGATGGATAAGGAAATCAAACTGAAATTCAAAATTACTTTTGCTCCATGGTCTGAGAGAGTCATCCCTGGTAGATATGGTATCACACTGGGACTTCAGCTAGGGCATTGGGCATTTGGCTATGGCAGTTGACAACTGCATTAAACTGAAGTATACAAGTTAAGGTCAGGATACGGGAGTGTATTTATAAAACTGGAATAGTCTACTTCAGATTGGTGCTAATTTATCATGCCAAACCAATGGTAATTAAGCATCCATTTTTCCCTCCTTAATCATTTGGTCATGGGAACGTCCTTATGAGACCATGAGTTGAGAAAAATCTACTGGATCTAGATTCCATATACCACCTCTACCTGAAAATGTATTTCAATTTAGTGTACTAAATACATGGCTAGGTAAAACATATAACATGTATCAGATAGCTCAGGTTGAAAGGTTACCTGTATGCCATGGTTAAACATTTAGTCTCTAGAAGAACCTAGAGAGATGTTTTTCAGGGGACAAAATACTTGATAGGGAGAACATGGCTTTAATTCCAAACCCCAGGGCTTTCTGATGTGCTTTGCCTAATGAGACTTAATGCAATCTTCATATAGTATCATGGTATGTCAAGACACTTTCAGTAATGGGCAAGGAATTATGCTCCAGGAGTCAAAGGAATCCCCGAGGAAAAGAATGCAGGTTCTGGCAATTGTAACTTTTCTTCAAGTGATAAGATGAAGTAATGGTCAGGGAGTGTGGGTGAGAACCTGAAAGCATCTGCTACACCTAACAAGTAGCTTCAAATAGTAGCAAAATGTGGTGTATATTTCTTTTAAAATGAAAATGGCCCACTAAGTGTTGTGTTTCTTTTCTGGTGGTACAAAGGTTCAAACTGCAGTAGGTATCCTAAAATGTTCCAAACAAATAGACCCTCCAGACTTCCCACTGAGCAATTAAACCCAGTCATTTTCTTGGATACCCCGCACATTCTCTGGCCTATATGGCCCTTGCCAAATCTACAGTGTCGGCTATTTCATGTTCTCCAGGTCATTTCAGAATAGTCATTCATGTCACAGACCAGCTTGATATCTGGGATAATGCAGTGTTGCACTGATTAAAGCACAGCTGAAGATCAGAGCGTTTACATAACTCTGAAGCAAAGTATAAAAAGTATATTGCTATCTGTGCGGAGTGTAAGCAAAATTTTCTTGATGTTCTATGTTTGTTGAGAGAAAGATTTCTAAGATCAATAGTTAAGGATATGTTCATTTACTTCAGTAAAGATTCCTATGTCTGAATCACTTGATTTAAGTGAAATCACCATCTACTTGAGATAATCTACCAACATTCTCCTTTCCTCATCCTAGAGAGTTTTATGAGGAATCTATAGAAATCAATGTCTCCACCTCTGTCGAGTGGTTTATGATTGGCATTTCTACAGAGATGTGATATTGTGCTTTATTTACTCTCCTGGTAGTGAGAGGAATTCTGGAAGTTTCCACTCAGTCCTTTCTAAAAGTTCAGGAGCCATTATGGGGTTCTGCTATTACTGGTCATAAATATTCCAACAATACCTTTATCAATTACAGAAATAAATGAAGACTGCATTTAAAGCCCCTTTGGGCCTACAATGAGACAGATGGGTCACATCTTCATCATTTGAATTCTATAAAATCCATGTGCCGACCAAAGTACGGAGGACATGGTGTTAGCTCAGAGCTAATGTCTAATATTTGCTGAAACCTCTAGGTATTTTCCTTTCCCCCAAGTTTCCAGTTGCTCTGGTAAATGGCTCAGGCCCCCTTGAAAAAGACAAATAAATTTAAAGATGCTAAATGAGATATTATTGTAGATTTCTCCCTCTCAAAGGTATTTTTAAAAATATGAAAGCATAAGTGACCACAGATCTGGGACTTATGTCATAACTACTGTGGAGATTCAAATAGGGCCCTGATTCAGCAGCTATGCAATTTTTCTCCATTACTCATATTAGGAAGAACTTAATTGGGCTGCCCATCAATGTTAATCCTAACTACCACCAAATATTAATGCTAGTTGAACCATTATCACATGAGCTTTGATACCCACTGGAATATCCACGCTCACCCTGTCTCTATGGGTTTTGAGCTGCTGCTTTGCCTCTGCCACGTCACCAAGTTTCCTCACTGACCATGGAACTTCCTGTCAGCCAATAGCATGCTGGCTTAAAGAGAAGGTCTGCTTCAGCATTCTTCCCACACCTGGAATACACTTATGTACGTCTACATAGCTGAAGTAATGATTCTCTGAATCCTCTTAGAGGACAGGCAGAGTCAGGCCAACATAATCAATCCATTCCAGCATTTATAACTAGTGTGGCATTGAGCACTCACACTTGAGCTACCACATTCAATTTAAAATTTGTCATAAGTGAATGCATATACATATAACCAGCCAAATATAAAATCCTTTTTTTCCTTTTAACTTTGGAATACATTCATGTATGTATTGTTGGACATTGTTTTCTTTTTTAATATATATTTTAGTTGTTGATGGACCTTTATTTTATTTATTTATATGAGGTGCTGAGAATTGAACCCATTGTCTCACACAAGCTAGGCAAGTGCTCTACCACTGAGCCACAACACCAGCCCATATTACTGGACTTTTACAAATAAAAATTAGCAAAAGTTTGCAGTTTTGACTTTGTAATTGATATTCCAGGGCATGCTGGGATCTGTATTTAGAGACAGGTCTGGGGATGGTACGTGATGTTGAGAAAGGGTAATCAGAAGCACTGGATTCCCTTTGCAAGAAAGTCACTGTCATTTCAAGTCAGACAGGGCAAGAAGTCTGCTTTATTAAACTCATGGGATTGGGATTTCATTATACTCTGAATCATCTGATCCTTTCCCTTATCTCTACCCTAGTTCTGAGGTTTCACTCTTTCTCAATCATTATTCTTGTATGCCTGGCAGTGATTTGGCAATTCAACAACCTTGAGAGTCAAACTTCAAGTTTACTTTGAATTTCTTCAGCTCTGTGACAGCAAAACAGTATATTCTTTTTGGTGCTTTAATAGAAAGACCCTAAGCCAAGAACTAAGCACATTGATCTTATCATTCTTTTTTCTTTCAACTGTTCAGTAACTGTAGAAGCAACCAGTCCTCATCCCCACATTTTTAACAATTACTTTCCCTAGTCTCAAATAACAAAAACCTTTGTTGGCTTATTTGAA
Organism: Tamias sibiricus; assembly: GCA_025594165.1. Lineage (NCBI taxonomy): Eukaryota > Metazoa > Chordata > Mammalia > Rodentia > Sciuridae > Tamias > Tamias sibiricus. Next base: position 142,236,390 of record CM046665.1, on the reverse strand, counting down.
TAAGAATCGAACATTTTTTTCCTATGTGCATATATGATTATACAACCTGTGTAACTCTATACCATTTACAACCAGGAGAATGAGAAGTTATATGCCATTTATGTGTGATTTGTCAAAATGCATTCTATTGTCATGTATGACTAATTAGAAATTTTTTAAAAAAAAATTTTTTTGAAAAGGATGCTTTTTAAAGAATATTGTCCAATACACTGAATCATCGTAGAAGCTGAAGACCCCAGGCTCAGAGATAAATGACTAGCTACTCTTGCCCTGGCAGGAGGTGTGAGGGGGTAGGGGAATGTCAGTGAGCAGGAAGGATAAGTTCATTTGTTCCCCTATAGTAACCATTTCACTGTGTGTATCTTATAGTACACATTGTATACTTTAAATATACACAATAATTTTTATAACACTTTGCAAGTTCCTTCTAAGTCCCCTCTTAAACTCCTTGTTCTCCTTTCCTTCTGAGTAGTGAGTGATCCTGGGGGTGGTATTGCAGACCCTGTCCTGGCTCCTTCTAAGAGAGACCTTCTTACATGCAAACCTGTAAAACTTCCCTCGATGAAGCCTGCATGTACTAGAAAATAAATTTTAAAAATGAACACTCAATTCTGGTCAGATGTGGGGAAAAACATTTTCATATCAGGTAGAAGCACCTGTACTCTCAACAGGAATAAAGCAGCACACAGTTCAAAAGCCCATCGTTTCTTCTTTTGTGCTTATGTACCGTTTCCAAGAATTTTAGAGTAAATATTGTGTCATCTGAGAAAATAAAGTGTGATTGTCCCCAAACTCAAATAACCTCACCGAGCCATCAGGCAAAACGAAGCTCCCCTCTTACCTTTTCTCTTGAAGAAACCCAAATACTATTTTGTTCTTTTTGGGATTGGGATTTCATTATACTCTGAATCATCTGATCCTTTCCCTTATCTCTACCCTAGTTCTGAGGTTTCACTCTTTCTCAATCATTATTCTTGTATGCCTGGCAGTGATTTGGCAATTCAACAACCTTGAGAGTCAAACTTCAAGTTTACTTTGAATTTCTTCAGCTCTGTGACAGCAAAACAGTATATTCTTTTTGGTGCTTTAATAGAAAGACCCTAAGCCAAGAACTAAGCACATTGATCTTATCATTCTTTTTTCTTTCAACTGTTCAGTAACTGTAGAAGCAACCAGTCCTCATCCCCACATTTTTAACAATTACTTTCCCTAGTCTCAAATAACAAAAACCTTTGTTGGCTTATTTGAATAAGAATCGAACATTTTTTTCCTATGTGCATATATGATTATACAACCTGTGTAACTCTATACCATTTACAACCAGGAGAATGAGAAGTTATATGCCATTTATGTGTGATTTGTCAAAATGCATTCTATTGTCATGTATGACTAATTAGAATTTTTTTAAAAAAATTTTTTTGAAAAGGATGCTTTTTAAAGAATATTGTCCAATACACTGAATCATCGTAGAAGCTGAAGACCCCAGGCTCAGAGATAAATGACTAGCTACTCTTGCCCTGGCAGGAGGTGTGAGGGGGTAGGGGAATGTCAGTGAGCAGGAAGGATAAGTTCATTTGTTCCCCTATAGTAACCATTTCACTGTGTGTATCTTATAGTACACATTGTATACTTTAAATATACACAATAATTTTTATAACACTTTGCAAGTTCCTTCTAAGTCCCCTCTTAAACTCCTTGTTCTCCTTTCCTTCTGAGTAGTGAGTGATCCTGGGGGTGGTATTGCAGACCCTGTCCTGGCTCCTTCTAAGAGAGACCTTCTTACATGCAAACCTGTAAAACTTCCCTCGATGAAGCCTGCATGTACTAGAAAATAAATTTTAAAAATGAACACTCAATTCTGGTCAGATGTGGGGAAAAACATTTTCATATCAGGTAGAAGCACCTGTACTCTCAACAGGAATAAAGCAGCACACAGTTCAAAAGCCCATCGTTTCTTCTTTTGTGCTTATGTACCGTTTCCAAGAATTTTAGAGTAAATATTGTGTCATCTGAGAAAATAAAGTGTGATTGTCCCCAAACTCAAATAACCTCACCGAGCCATCAGGCAAAACGAAGCTCCCCTCTTACCTTTTCTCTTGAAGAAACCCAAATACTATTTTGTTCTTTTTTCCTCTGTATTTGTCTATTTCTTCAGCAAGTATTACTGAACACCTGTCTGTCTACATTCTATCAGCATCAAGTAGTTGTGAAGATGACATTTGTATTATTTTCTCAACTGCATTTTTTTTTTAATTATTAGAGAAACCAGGATGTAAAGATGGTTATTTTCACGTTCTCAGGTTGAACTTGAGATGGCATCTGGAGTCCTTAAATGCTCTTAAATATACTCCAATTGCTCTGCTACAAATTAAAGTGACAAAAGGCACTGGACTTTGATATGGCATAGCTCTCCCAAGTATGAGGAGCTGAAGCCCCAAAGACCTATATACTTCTAAAGCCCCAAATTCATTGTCAACAACACAAATCCTACTCAAGGGCTATCTAATAACAGATCTAGAGTTCATAAGCTATTGTTCTCAGATAACACCAAAGGTCAGTCACAATGTAAATACTTATTTTAATGGAGGCTGATTTTACCCATATGACAGCCTTCCAGGTATTGGGTTTACTGGTGTCTAGTGCTGATTGAAGAGTAAAACTTCAAACAACTACGTAAGGAATGTCTAGAGTGTTCCTCCTGGGTTGGAGACTTCCATATTTTTTTCGTAAAAATGTTGAGTTTTTAAATATTGTTTTGGGGTATTTGAAATGCCTTTTGGACAATCCAAAAGTCAGCAACCATTTCCAGGAGGCTCCCTGGCATGTGTTCTAGATTGGTCTATACCTTAAACAGACAAATCAAGAGATTTATTCCCTGCATGTGTCAAAATCCTCGTTGCCTTCCTCTCGCCTTGTGAAGGCAGGGCACTTTCTCCTTCTACGTGGTTTATTCTTTTCATGGACATCCATTCAGCACAGAGCTATTGTTTCAGAGCAGGGAAAATGTATTCCTTGTACAGGTTTTATTCCTTCAACTGGAATTTGTTTTAGCAGGTTCTACTGTACAAACACAAAAAGCCCTAATACATGCAGACTGGGTCGACCTCATGCCATCAGATGTCACCACTGACGGGTGATGGCACTTATATAGATTTACACAACACAAACTACATTAAAAATGTTAAGGTGGTGAGACAAAGGCACAAAGGCCTAGAAATTCACAGCTCAGGATTTAAACATACTATATCTAAGAGGAATGGAGTGCATTAGGGTAATGGAAAGGTGACATCATCCCTATTAATACCTACAGTACGAGACACTTAACCCCTTACTGAATTTCCTGGTGGCGCTGGCTTTGTCTCATTTTTAAGGGACTTATGTTTTTTAATGACATTATTGTTGTGTAAATGTTCTTGTTTTATAAAGTAATTTCAGGTTGATTATCATCTGTTTATGCAATTAGTATAATTATACCTAATTACAGAGTAGAAACAACATATATAATTAGTTTATTAGTGGTATAACTGTGATATGTAATGATTTTAAAATCCTTATGAAACTTTGTTAACAAATATTCTGTGAATGTGAAAGCAAAAGATTTAGATGCCAGCTCTTTTACACTTTTATATATATATATTTTTTTTTTTTCATATGCTGGGTAATAATTAGATTTACTGCCTGTCAAATTTAGTGCTAAAAATCATAGTGCCATATTAGACGGAATACAAATATAAAAACCGTGCTTAGGAAAATTAGAAACACTCTCTGGTGTTTTGAGGTTTGGGTTTGTAAATCTCTCTTCAATTAAGATTTCTCACCTACAAAGTGTCACCCTCAGGTGAATTTTGACAGTAAAGTTATAAACCCAGTAAAGAGATTTATGTATAACACCATGACGTATAATACCCACTTGTGTTATATGGCATTCCTAGCTAATAATACCGTACACTTTACCCTTGTGTTTGATTTCTCCATTCAATTTTGAACCTGAAAGGAACTAAAAGATGCACTAAAAATGCTTTGACTTTAAAAACCACAAGACAAAGAAAGAGGTGATGAAATAAAAGGATGATGTGTGCTTCCAAAACTCATCCAAAGCATCATGAAAGAGAGTGGAACAGAGTTACTGAGAGAAAACAAACTAAAGTCAAATGTAAGAAATGCATGTTAATGTAGGCTAACCCATTAATTTCCTTATTAACTTTGTTGGTCTGTTACTGGTTGGTCACTTGAAAAAATATTATTTAACCATTCCTTCCACCCCCAAAATATTGAAACTAAAGAAATGCAATATAAATAAGCCTGACACAGAGATTTACTGCTCTCAAATTATGTGATACATTCTCCCATGTGGATAAAAACCATCAAATATCCTCAATTATTGCTTACTGCCGAGGCAAGGATTAGAAGGTCTAATTTACACCATTGGAAATTTGAGCAATAATATTAGAAAAGCAACACTTGAAACATTAGCAGCACATTACTCTAAAAATGCTACTCTTCTCCTTTTGGACATAGAGTAACTCTATGAACTGTGAATTCCAACTTTATCAGAAGGCCAAAGAATTTTCAGCATTTGGTCTATAGCCAAGCATATCCAAAAGGACCTTTGGCTGCCATTATGATCGAAGCAAAGAATCAACTTATGGCTTTTTTAGTATTTTAGCTAAGATGTCCATTCTTTTAGAATCACCCTAAGCATGTTGAACACATACTTTCATTTGTTTATTTAGTGGAACAAAATTTTCCTTCAAGATTCAAAGGTAACAATTTTTTTCCTTAAGATCAGCAGGAACTCTCACTAATCTAAGAAGGGAGGTAAATGTTTTCATTCATTTCTTGATTTGTCTATTTTTAAAAGTTTGATCTAGAGAATTAAATTGATGACAAACATGAGAATTAGAACACATTCCCATAAATGTCTCACATTTGGGCACACTTTTTCTGGGGATAAGGTCCATGCCGTGTCATTCTTTTTTTTTTTTTTTTTAATATTTATTTATTTACTTTTTAGTTGTACACAATGCAATGCATTTATGTTTACATGGTGCTGAGGATCGAACCCGGGCCGCACATGTGCGAGGTGAGCGCTCTGCCGCTGAGCCACAATCCCAGCCCCCCGTGTCATTCTTTGATTGCCCCATGACACCATGAACACCTTCCATAGAGGAGCTACCCGTATATAGTTATTTAAATAAAAAAATGAGTAAATGAATAAACAGATGATTGAAACAATTAGTTTTTTCACAGCATAAACAAACTGAAAATTAGCTGTCTCTCTCTTTTCTCCTTGCTACTCTTCTTTTCATAAAGACTTATTAAGTTACTGTTTAAAAAGTCAATCCTCAGACTCTTCCTCATTCTGAATGTAGTATGTCCTACACCATAAAATAAAATTCGAGTGTGTCTAATATAAAACAAACTTCAAGAAATGTGAATCCATGTAGGTTCAGAAAAAGATACTGATTCCTTCAAAAAGTCTTAAAGCAGCCCAGTGTGGCACAGGCCTTTAATCCCAATGGCTTGGGAGGCTGAGACAGGAGGATCGTGAGTTCAAAGCCAGCCTTAGCAATAGCAAGGCACTAAGCAACTCAGGGAGACACTGTCTCTAAATAAAATATAAAATAAGGCTGGGGATGTGGCCCAGTGGTCGAGTGTCCCTGAGTTCAATCCTGGTACCCTCCAAAAAAGTCTTAAAGCAGTAAAAAATCAGTAAGTAAAAAGGCCCCCTCAAGACAAGGCACAAAAACAGTGACAGCCCCGTTCCTAGCAAATAACAGGCATTTAATAATTATTCATTACCCCCCATTCCCTCAGGTTTCACAAAAGGAGGCAGAGCCCTATTTTAGTAAGAAGCTACCTAAAGACATTCTCATATTCTACAGGGGACCCTGGAGCAGGACATCTGGGTGCTCCCTGGCTTAAACTCTCCCCAGGGGACTGGACAGATACACCATGAAGAATCTCCGTCTACCATCAGGATGAGGCAGTAACTGCAGATAAAGCTTAGCAAGGAGGGGGAAATATGACTAGACCCAAACGTACTTTTCTGGGTTCTTTTCCGATGAATCCATAAATGTTTAAAAATGTATTCAACCGTCAACTTGCAGTTAGCATTAATCTGTAAAAGTTGATAAAGACCAAACAAAAATGGATTTCTTTTCCATCTGGACTTCAGAATCTGAGGACAAAGTCAGAATACGGAACGAGTTGTGCAAGCCCAACCCTCTCCTCTCTTCACTTCACAGCACGCCCGGCCTGTGTCTCATGTGCTGCCCCCGGCCTAGACATGAACCCTACTGTGCAGATAAGGCAGGCGCAAATACACACTTTCCAGACAAAAGTAATACAGCCGAAAGCCTGCTGACTTAGTTCAGCTGTGCCCAACTTCTGGGAAGGCTGAATTACCCTACCTAAAAATTTGCAAAAGGCCTAAACCAGATAGGAGTTAGCTCACAGATAATACTGACAGTCATATGTCCCAAAAAGAGCACTCACAACTTCCAGTGGACCTACTGCAACTCGGTGTCTGGCCAGAGAGTGATAAAAACTTCTTGCATAGTATCCTAAAAGGAGATAAAATAAAAAGAGCTCATAATCACTGGATCACAGAAGGCCTTTTTATGCACATCAGATGAGCAATGCATTGCTCATCTTTGCTGTTTGAATTGGATCCAAAAGTGTGAAAATTGCAACAGTTTCTACAACGTGTGTGTTTCTGGTTCTGAAAGTACCATACCTTTATCTTATCCTATGATTACTTCTTGAAGAACTCCACCGCCCTGAACACAACGGCAAGGTATCAAACTTTTGAAAAGCGCCTTTCTATATTTTCTCCTATAAACCGAGTTTAGAAATCGGAGATTAAAAATGGAAACATTTCCCTGACCGTCTCCTGATGTGGCATTTACACGTTCTTCCTTGCCTTGGGAGTGTGCTCACCAGACTGGCGTCCATTCTAAGCACAGTGTAAAGCCTAGAAAGGCATTTTAGTCTTTCCAGGTGTGCCTGACTGGGTTACTTATGGTCTGACTTCCTTTCATAGTGTGAGAAACCTTAGCCTTCTGCCAGCTGCAAAGAATTGTTAAGAAGAAGCATTTTTAAGCTTAAAAATATAGAGCAGGGCTGGGGTTGTGGCTCAGCAGTAGAGCGTTCGCCTAGCATGTGCACGGCCCAGGTTCGATCCTCAGCACCATGTAAACATAAATGCATTGCATTGTGTACAACTAAAGCAAATAAATATTTAAAAAAAAATAGAGAGCAACACTTTTTTTCACTCCCCACCCCACCCCCACCACACTTCATGCACCTTCTTGCATTGGTTAGTCCGTGACATGTCTAAATAGGCACTTAACTGTACTCACCATCAAAGAAGGTGCCCCATGCAGGCAACAGTGTATTAACTTAATGAATTCCAGAAAGAGGGTACCAAGCTGTTAACTGTGTCTGAGTTATCCTTCCTGACAGCACTCATCACATCCAGTGGAAAACACACACACACACACACACACACACACACACACACACACGTACACTTTCCTCCTGTTTTTTTGTTTCTAGAGAAGCTTGGACAGGGACGAGAGTCTTCTCAATCAAGTTCAGCTGAAAAACTCATCCTGATTTGCAAAGAGGCTATGTGATATGCACACAGTCACCTAAGTTTCAATGTTTTCTCATTCATCACTACTATCAGAGGGTCCCCAGCAGAACTGTTTTTTCTGGCTATTAAAGTAGTTCCAATTAAAAGTCACTATGTGCCCTTTGGTGGCCACATTAAACCCACGTAGATACTAGAAGATAATATAATTTTGTAAGTTTCAATACCACGAGAGAAAGTGAAATAGTCATTTTCACCAGAGACAGTTCCACAGTACCCGCCCCCTTACCCAAATCTGCCGGTGTTCAAGTCGCTCCAATGAAATGGCAGAGTATTTGCATAGAACCTGTGCGCATCCTCATATATACTTATTATTTATTTGTTGAGGTGCTGGGGATTGAACCCAGGGCCTTGCACATGCTAAGCACATGCTCTACCACTAGCTTCCCTAGCCCACACATTTCAAATCATCTGTAGATTACTTACGATACCTAATGGAATGCAAATGTTATGTAAACAGTTGTTATACTACACTGTTTAGGAATCATGACAAGAAAACGTCTACACATGCTCAATACAGATGCAATTTTTCTCTCCTAATATGTTCAATCTGCAGAGGGTTGCATCCATGGATGCAAAACCCACAGACATGGAGGGCTAATGCTATGTTCTAATTTAAACAAGTTTTTACACACAAGTAGAACTGGATAAATAATTTGCCCTGAATTAACTTATTCCTCACTCACCAAAACAAACAAAAAAAACAACAACAACAACAAAAAAAAAAAAAACAGTGTGGTCAACTTTTTAAATATATCTAAAATGTGTAGCAATAGCACAGTTGATAGAGTGCTTCCCTTGCATGCACAAGGCCCTGGGTTCAATCCCCAGTACAAGAAAAAAAAATTGACCAAGTCCTTCATAACAATTATGACTTAAAAAAAGACAAAAGCATGTCAATTGCAGAAAAGATGAGGCATAAATTGACTATCAGCCATAGAAAGGTTGACAGGACTTGAAATTTTAAATAAAAACATTACTGAAGCCAAATGATCCCAGGAAAATTTGAGAGCTTAGCTAATAAGATCACAGAGTAGCCCTGATTCCTGGGAAAGACAATTCTCTTTTATTGAGTAGGCGTGGATTTTAAAAAAAAAAAATTCCACATAGTTTAGAGTCCATGGTAATCTTGGGCATTTCAAAACTTGAGTGGAGCCTTTGGAAAAAGCCCATCACAGCTCCTTTCAATCTTGCAGGAAGCTGGCACTCTGCGATGGAGTTGTTAAACAGCCTGGCCAGGCCAAAATTCATCATAGCACTGCCCCAGGGAGGCTGCGAGCTGCCTGACCCGAGTGGCTCCGAGTGGGACTGGAACAAAAGGCTAGCATCCATTTCAAAAAGAACCCCAGGAAGCATCTGCGGGAGGATGAAGAGTGTTGAGGTGGAAGGCGGAAGACAGTGGGGGTGAGGAAAGCAGTAGCTCAGGAAGGCAGACAGAGGCGTGGAGGGAAAGAGGCTGAGCCAGGCTGGTCGGCTGGCAGAAGCCACAAAGGGGATTGCTAGGCAATGGTCAATTTCGAGAAGGTAATCGCAAGATCACTGCTAAGAGGTGAAGATGAGAGATGGTGGGAAATGCATCTTCACACAGAGAAATGACAGAGAGGAAAAGGGAACAGGGAGGGAGGAAGGGAAGGAAGGGAGAGAAAAAGGGGAGGGGGAGAGAGGGAGGGAGGGAAAGAAGAAGAAGAAGGGTGGGAGGAAGGAGGAAAAGAAGGGTGAGGAAAGAGAAAGAAAGGGAAGAAAGGAAAAAAGACTGAAAGTGTAGAGAGGAGACACTTCAAGAAAGTAAGGTTTATCAAAATGAATTGCCAGGACTCTGTTTACAGACTGTAAAGTCTATCTAGGCCAGCTAATGACATGCTATTCCTTTTGTGTGCATGCTGTCAAGAAATGTTATCAATTGTTAATAACATTAAAATCTTTATCACTTAATTTATTTTATTCATCCCATTCGGATTTAACATTACTAACATGGGACTATAAATACCAATAATGATGCCATGGAGGTTGGTATCAAAGATGCTGAAGGGTATTATGTAAAACACAGCCTAAAAGCAGTTGACAGGTTCTTACAGACCTTTACATTAAGGAAAAGCCTCACACAGTTCCACAAAACTGTGATCTTAATATGATATCACATCCCCTCATCCCTGATGTCCCCCTAGAATTACTTGTCATTCTCCTACATTTAAAAAACAAATCTCAATATTCAAGGAGCATGACAAGAAAGAGTTAATGTATATTTAAAGAACACACAATCTTTAACCCTCTCCTTCTGCCTGGAAGCAATTCTCGCACTTTAAACTTTGATGTATCACATGCATTTTAAAAATAACAATGCAAGTGTTAAATTGGAGTTATTGCTTTACATCATTTTTTAAATTATTCACTCCAAGAAAATGTATAGTCATTTAATTTCACATAAATAAGGGCTTGAACTGTCTTTTGTGGGCTGGAATCCTTCCAGGGCATCTTCAATCCCTAGCAAGACAAACTGGGGACAGGCTTTTCAGTACAACCGCCACCCCAGAAAGGTCATTCCGCTTCATTCTGCCGGACTTGTGGAATTTCTCTGGATTTCAGACATTTGTATTCATACATGAGATTTCTAGGGAAAAGCCCTTCTGCTCAGCTCCATGGGCTCTAATAGATCACATTATACAAGGTGCACAATTTCCCCTTTTTTTTTTTTTTTTATTGTAGGGAGTGTGGATGATTATAATAAGGTAAGAGGATTTGGCTGTGGGAATTTGCAAAGCAGGAAGGTTGAAAATAATTGTCTTGACAACGAAAAATCTGAACTGGGGTCAAGTTTTGTTAAAATACAAAGTTTGTTTATGTTAAACTTGGGAAGTGAGAGAGTTTCACCTAATTAAGGATCATCTATAATAACACACATAGGTCATGGGAGGAAAATGCTCAAGAGATATTCAAAAGAGGGACCAAGGAAGTTGCTCTAAATATCTAAACAACCACTAGCTAAGGGTGTCAGGGAGTTTTGTTTGGGTTTTTGGTTTTTGCAGTGCTGGAACCCAGGGCCTCCTGCATGCACTGTACCACTTAGCTATAGCTATATCCTTAGGGCAACCAGGTGTTCTCAATGCCATACAAACTGTCTCAGGAACTCAATTATTTTACCGCTTGTCTCAGCACTGTGTTTTAGACCTTATCTTAAATGCAGATGAGGAATTTAACTTAAGGAGACAGAGAAAGCTCTATGTGGCCATTTGAAGCTATTTCAGGTAACTGTTTTTCTTTAGAATTAGCACTGCTATCTTCCAAAACTTCTAGTATTTATCCAGTAACACCTTATCTTTAAGAGTTTGTCCTAAACAATATAACTCCCTGGAGAAAGTAGTTGCTTAGTCTATAACAGCAGCCTCAAATGACAAAAAATTTGTGAGGAGGTTGGTTCCAGCCACCCCCACAATACACACACACACACACACACACACACACACCAGGAGAGCAAAATCCAAGGATGCTCAAGTCCCTTTTATTAAACAATGTGGGACTTGTATATGATCTACACAATCCTCCCATACATTTTAAATCATCTCTAGATTACTTATGATAATATAAATGCTAAAAAAACATGTTGTTATACTCTATTGTCTTTACAAAATAACAGAAAAGAAACAGTCAGTGCATGTTCAGAACTGACATTTTTTTTTTCCCAAATATTTTTAATCCAAGGCTGGTTGAAGAGGTACCTTCAGAACTTCTGGGTACAGAGTAATTACACATATTGGAGTAATTACAACAAACATTGTTAGGTGACTTGTCCTTTGCCAAATGCTTCATTATTATTGTGTGTGTGTGTGTGTAAAATATTATATATATTTATAAAATATATATATATATATATATATATATATATATATATATATATAAATTTTTAAACTTCACCAGATTCCTGATCAAGTTTTGTCCAGAAAATTATACATAAGGAAGTTAAGGCCCAGTGTAAGAGTGGTCCATTTCCCCAACATCACACCAGGCCAAGAGACAAAACTGGAATCTGAATCAGGCTCCAGCTCCAAAACTTCAGATCATATGTGATGATCCAAAGCCTAAACCAGGGTTCTATCCCTTCATGACTCACTAACCAAGTTGTGAGAATTAAATACGGTGAAAACTGCATACTATGAGATGTAAATCTCACTTTAAGGCACAATAGATGTCAAAGCACTTTGCATCCACTTTGAAACCAAACACCAGCACTCCACTGGAAACAATAGACTTTTCAGCAAATCTGTTTTACTTAAAGGAAAAGGTTAAATAAGCCTGTGAATGCCAACAAGTGTTCTTTGGCTAATACAGGGAGGTGGTCTTGGCAATCTGCTAGCCTGGGAGATTTTGCTAATTGTTTTTCCAGGAAGAAACTTAAGTCTCTTTCAAGCACTGTCTGGACTGAATGTAGCCATGGGAAGGCCCGAGTATGCCACTTTTTATAGTGGTTGCACAGCTACTGTAAAGACTACAGAGAGGAATTTTTCAAAGCAGCTGCCAACCACACCCTAACCCCAGGCAGCTGTCTCACTTTATGAACTACTGGTCAGGACAAGGAGTGTGGAGGGTGCCTTACAAGCCATCAACTCTCAAGATAATGCAAAACCAGTTCTGCCGATAGATTGGGCGGAAACACATACAGGGACATGGAATATCACAAGTAGGTCTGTTCTGGCCATCTAAGGATACAAATGACAGGGATTCACACAGTTTTCTCTCACTTAATCGTCATTCTCCAACACACTGGTTAGTCAAACGCTCCTATTCCCCACATAACAGGACACACACATCCCACTCTGAGGTCCCAGAAGGAAGCTCTTATTTATGTCCCATCCTTTTCTGTGTTGGAAGTGCTGTGGCACCGACTTCCCAGGGACTCCCACAACACCTGTCAAATTGCCAAGGCTACCAGCGTACTTTCTTGATGGTGCCTCCTGGAAGGAAAAGTTTGGGTAGGGGGCAACCTCTTGCAGAACTGCAGCAACTAAATAAGAAATCCTCAGGCACTTAGGGCAAGCTCCCAGGGAAAGCTGTTTCAAAGTCCAGGGTCCCCAGTCACAATCAGGGTGAGATTTCCAGATGCTGAAGGGATGTGTGCATTGGGGTCAGGTGATTGCATATCTTCACCCTCTGATTTTCAAGGAATTGGGAAAAGAGATCAGGCTATACCTTTCTGCTCATTTTTCATTGCTACAGTTTCAGAGGTTACCATAGTATGTGAGGGGGCATAGAATATCATATATATTTCTATAAATATAGATAGATATTTTTAAATATTTTCTGCTGCAGATACGTGGAAGGCTAGTCCCTCCAGTCCCGCTGGAGTGGCCCATCATGAGAAAACTCCTTTTGTTACATCTGCTGGGCCTTCCTCGAAAGAACTGGATTAGATAGAGGACGGGGAAGGGGAGGCAGCAGGAAGGGTGGGGGAGGGACGGAGAGCTGGTGCAGGAATATATTTTCTATGTCTGGATGAGAGAACAGGATTCTAGGTAATTGCCTGGTTTTCTCACTGTTCTCGGCTGCCATGCCGAGATTCATAGAGGGGCTGAAAGGATCCTTTTTTTTTTTTCTTTCCCCTCTAATTCTTCACTCCCCACACACACCCTCCAAATCACCCCTCCCCCCCTTACTCCTTTTCCCTCCCCTCTCTTGTGGTGCTTATTCCATCCTGGGGTGGGGGGGAAAGTAATTTGTTTTATTTATGATGCGATGAAGATATACTGCTCTCGTCAGGAGAGGCTGACACCGGTCAAACCATCTGACAGCTGAGAAGAATGCCTTCATACTCCAATGAGTGTATGTTTTAACCATTTGTCCGCTACTATATGCCATGAGGTTTCATCAAGATCCACAACAACTCTTTTTAATTTATTTCTTAACCTATTTTGTAACATCCCAATTAAAACCAGAACAAGAGGTGTTTTCGTGGAAACTTGTATGTGTACCCTGAAACACACAGAGATGCTCTAAGTCATTTGGCTAACTTCAAAACTGTCTACATATTCTGGTGGAACAGACCTCTGAGGATGGCCTTCGAATGTCACTAAATTCAGGAGCCTAGAACGGTCTATACAAATACACATTTACCTAGAGTGTGTGTATGCAACATTTCCATCCATTTTATCTGTATTTATGATGCAAAATGCCCATGAATTTCACAGGTTCAAAGTCTTATTTTTAGTAAAAAATAACCAGCCTGTCCAACTTTATACCTCTTTAAGTATCCAGTAGGCCTAATGATACTTTGTACATTTGTTGTCAATTTTTTGTTATTCAAGGAGTTTTAAGTAGTGTCCATTTAAAACAAAAGTACACAAACACCTTTTTAAGATTTGATTGGGGGCAAAAGCAGTACTCAACTGTTAATGATAGCACAAGGGAAAATATCCCCCAACGACAAGGTAGTTTGATGTTTGCCAATACTGAATACTTGTTCCATACCTCTAGAAAAGAAAAATTATATGTTGGGCTGGGAAACCATGATACAACAGTATAAGATAGAATAGGCTATTTGATCCTAATAACTTGCTAAAATAAAATCCTTTCCAAATAGTTGACCCTAACAACCATGGTTGCATGTGCGCTATCAATGTAACACAGAATGGGTCATTTGATTAAAATAAAATCGCTACCATGAAAATTCACAGTAGCAAAATAAGCATTTGGACCATCATGTATGCAGTTCTGAATCTCCTATGTTTTAAAATCTGAAGGTTTATATTTAAAATTTTCAAGCCAAATAAAAGTCACCTACCCCTTTGTGCACACAGTTCCCAAAGTGTCAGGAAGAACAAGGCAAACTCTATGTGGATTTTGTAAGGTATATGATGTACTAGATAGATCATAGAAGTTAACCTTTAGGCAACAGTAGTAATCTAACAGGAAGAGTTGATTAGGTGTACTTCACTGGCCACGGAAGAAAATAGACAAATCTTTTGTAGAAAAGGGTGATATTTATTTTATATGTATATGTATATATACAAATACACATTTACCTAGAGTGTGTGTATGCAACATTTCCATCCATTTTATCTGTATTTATGATGCAAAATGCCCATGAATTTCACAGGTTCAAAGTCTTATTTTTAGTAAAAAATAACCAGCCTGTCCAACTTTATACCTCTTTAAGTATCCAGTAGGCCTAATGATACTTTGTACATTTGTTGTCAATTTTTTGTTATTCAAGGAGTTTTAAGTAGTGTCCATTTAAAACAAAAGTACACAAACACCTTTTTAAGATTTGATTGGGGGCAAAAGCAGTACTCAACTGTTAATGATAGCACAAGGGAAAATATCCCCCAACGACAAGGTAGTTTGATGTTTGCCAATACTGAATACTTGTTCCATACCTCTAGAAAAGAAAAATTATATGTTGGGCTGGGAAACCATGATACAACAGTATAAGATAGAATAGGCTATTTGATCCTAATAACTTGCTAAAATAAAATCCTTTCCAAATAGTTGACCCTAACAACCATGGTTGCATGTGCGCTATCAATGTAACACAGAATGGGTCATTTGATTAAAATAAAATCGCTACCATGAAAATTCACAGTAGCAAAATAAGCTATTTAAAATTTTCCAGCCAAATAAAAGTCACCTACCCCTTTGTGCACACAGTTCCCAAAGTGTCAGGAAGAACAAGGCAAACTCTATGTGGATTTTGAAAGGTATATGATGTACTAAGATAGATCATAGAAGTTAACCTTTAGGCAACGTAGTAATCTAACAGGAAGATTTGATTAGGTGTACTTCACTGGCCACGAAAGAAAATAGACAAATCTTTTGTAGAAAAGGGTGATATTTATTTTTATATGTATATGTATATATACAAATACACATTTACCTAGAGTGTGTGTATGCAACATTTCCATCCATTTTATCTGTATTTATGATGCAAAATGCCCATGAATTTCACAGGTTCAAAGTCTTATTTTTAGTAAAAAATAACCAGCCTGTCCAACATTTTATACTCTTTAAGTATCCAGTAGGGCCTAATGATACTTTGTACATTTGTTGTCAATTTTTTGTTATTCAAGGAGTTTTAAGTAGTGTCCATTTAAAACAAAAGTACACAAACACCTTTTTAAGATTTGATTGGGGCAAAAGCAGTTACTCAACTGTTAATGATAGCACAAGGAAAATATCCCCCAACGACAAGGTAGATTTTGATGTTTGCCAATACTGAATACTTGTTCCATACCTCTAGAAAAGAAAAATTATATGTTGGGCCTGGGAAACCATGATACAACAGTATAAGATAGAATATGCTATTTGATCCTAATAACTTGCTAAAATAAAATCCTTTCCAAATAGTTTGACCCTAAACAACCATGGTTGCATGTGCGCTATCAATGTAACACAGAATGGGTCATTTGATTAAAATAAAATCGCTACCATGGAAAATTCACAGTAGCAAAATAAGCATTTGGACCATCATGTATGCAGTTCTGAATCTCCCTATGTTTTAAATTCTGAAAGGTTTATAATTTAAAATTTCAAAATAGTTTCAGAGTAGGCTAACGAGAGAGATCACAACGCTGTGTGTAACCTGATGAAATTTCTCGTTGGCAACTGACGAGTACCCATCCACTATCCACCCACCTTACAGTCATTGTTCTGCCATTTTGCATCTCTTGCTCCACTGACTCCATCCAGCCGTCATAAAATCAGACTAAACAAAGCTGCAGGATTTGAGAGCCAGCTCCAAAAATCTAAGTTTAAAAAAAAAAAAAAATCAAACCACTTGCAGTTCCTCCTCTTCATTGAGACAATAAATTTTGTGCTCACGTTATCCTGCTATTATAATAATTGCACATTAATAATAAAAAGATGGAGTGAGCAAAAATAAATAGCACTTTGCAAAAATCATCTTAACACCACAAAAAAAAAAAATCACATTTACAAAAACTGCTTTTATAAAGGAAACTGAGAAAATGCTTGCGAGGAAACAGGCAGGCTGCTGCAGAAGAGAAATTCTCAAAGGTTTTTCTAAACTTGCATTTGCGATGTGAAAATCGGTATGAACTGCAGATTCCTGTAATATTCCCAAGACAGTAAGTTTCTGAGCATTTCCCCCTACATCAGTGATTGTGTACATAAGGGGTGTTTTACACATTTCTTTTTTTATGTTTTTCAATAAACAAAAACCATGTATTTTTTTCCCGGGTTTTATGAATTTCTGCACCAGGAAGGTGGTTGATTTTTGCCACTGAAGCAGATTTATTGAAATGATCATTTGCAGTTCCATCATTTCCCCCCCACACATCCTTTAACATAGCCTTAATAAATATCTCTTAAGCACTTTCCCTATGGTCAGCAGAAAGTGGAATGTCTCCTTTAAAGTCCAGGAAAACCGGGTTGCACTGTTTGGGAAATCTGTTGTCACCATTTATCTGCGCATCAGTTACGCACAGCTCAGCAGCTCTTCTTGGATGGTCTGATTCTCCCCTGGACCCCTTGCCTCTATTTAATCAGACATTCAAACGGGAGAGAAATATGAACCTAAAGAAATACCTATTTTCTTGCACTTTTCAGATTAAATATCTCCAGCCTCTGATAGAAACCTCTTCAAACTGAAATTAATTTCTGTATAAAAAAAAAAAAAAACGTATCAGGTGCTGTGTTTGACTTTTGCTGTGTTGGTGGTGCAATTTGTAGGCCCTCGAAATCTTAATATAAATACATTTTTAATCTACAGCCCGATGTTTCTCTTATTCTGATTACCATTTTTCCCTCCATTTGGGACCTTATTTGTTATCTCTCTTGCTCAATGCTTATTCAGAAATGTCTTCAATCTTTAAAAACTGGTCAGCGAGACAATACATAAAAGGATGATGGGAAAATGCATACCAGAGCTGTACACAATCTATAATTTTCTAATGCAGAGGAGGTGCCCCCCCCCACAGCCTCATCCAAAAGAAAAAAGAATATACATTCACAGCTTAAAAAATAATTATACATACTTGTTCTCTATGCTTAAATGCTGCCAGGAACTGGATTTATTTTGTGGAAGCAGACTGCCCTCTGCAGGGAGAGCGGCTGTTTAACACAGCCCTGTTTCAGACACTCTCAAAATAACAACAAAAACAGTAGAGCTGTGTTGCTAAAAATATCAACAAATAGTTTTTGAAATGTGTTTGCTTGTAAGCAATTAAACTGCATCTATTCACCCTAAGATAAGCCTTTTCATTCATATATATATTTATGTATCAATGCATATTAACATATATATATCATATCATATATATATATTATCATTCAATAATATATATATAAAAATATATATATATATTCATTCAATATATATACACATACATACATAACTATAATGTTGGTATAAATCCCATAACATTTCTAAGTGATATTAAAAAATGGGGAAAGGTTTAGTTTTTTTTTTTGTTTTTATAATCACAATCCATACAGGGATATTATACACCCAACACACAATGTTCCAGTTGAGGCAAGGCTCTGAGAGAAAAAAAAAATAAAGTAAAATGGTAGACATTCAAAGAGCCCTCTGAACACATCACAAATAAGGCTCTGAATGTTTCATGACCTCCAGATTTCTGCTCTGGCCTGCTGGGGTGCTGAAGTTAAGAAAAATAAATGCCTAAAAAAGCCATGTCGTTCTTATATTTTACACCTTAATCAGTCTGGAGAAGTGAGCTGATATTGACATCCCCTCACAAAAAGTACTCATCAAGAGAAATTTTGATGGATTGAGGTCTAACTACCTAAAATTTAAATGTTGCAGTAGAAGATAATTAAAGAGCTAGCAAGTTAATTTCTTTCAAGGCATATATATAATTCATAATATCTATCCTTCTCTTGGCTGCCCTGCTTTCTACCATATACCCTAAAAACTTATCCTAGCACATTAAATGGAGAAGCGGACATTCTGTTTGGCTTTGTTTTGTTTTTTTTTAAAGGAATTTTTTTTTTTTTTCAGTTGAGGCATGGTTGGAGAAAAAAAAAATACGTAAATGGTAGCATTAATGCCTTGACCAATAAAATACGCTGAATGTTAATACCTCCGCTTTTGATGGGCTGGTGGGGTGTGAAAGTTAAGGAACCATTTAAATGCTAGAAAAGGTCATGTCGTTCTTTTTTTTCCTTAATAGTCTGGAGAGTGAGATGATATTGACTCATACATAATATCACGAGAAAATTTTGATGATTGCGTACATAATACCTAATTTAAATGTTGCAGTAGAAATATTTCATTCATAGAGCTATTTCATTCATATATATATTTCTTTCATAGGTTTCATCTTCCTCATAGATTCTGTAAATAGAAAGGGTGTGCGATGATGTCACAATTTAGTGGCACTTTCCTATTCCTAATAGAGTTTTCTGGGGTAATTCTTGACACCCAGAGAGACACTTCTGACTTCTGCCTTCATTGTTTTGCCTCCTTCACACACGGAGCTTCCGGCAATCCCACAAGAGCCCACTTCCTTCCTCCAGTCTCTAAATGCGACCAGCAGGGGGACTGATGAAGTGCTCATTTTTTACATCAGTCTTATAAATTGCTTTCCCCATTAATTGTATCCATGGAAACAATACATTTGGCTGGTAAGGGACTCCGAATAAAATTTAATGGGATTTTCAAAAAATTTGCAGGCAGGGAGGAGAGGCTATGGCCAGCCATGCTAGCAAATCTTAAGTTTTAACCCAATGGAGGATTCATTTCTCGTCTTCAAAAGCTGTATTGAACTGAATCCAAATGAAACTTAAGACCACAAATGTTCTTTCACCCTCTGCAAAAAAAAAAAAAAATAATAATAATAATAATAATAAAAAAAAAAAAAAAAAAAAAAAATTAAAAAATAAAAAAAAAAGTAAAGGAAAGGGCAAATAGAAATTACCCAGCATTTCTGAAAGAAATTTCTCACACCTCCCAAGAATCCTTAGGACTGGCCATTTTGACAATCCTTAGCACCCAGACCTGGGTGACATAAGCAGGGTCTGCTCAGTAGAGCTGATCAGATCTTCTAAGCAGGGCTCAAGGCACCTGCATAATTCTTTAACATAGCCATCCACTTCCACCCTGCTCTGTCCTAAATGGACACTCCTCACAATCACACACAACCCCTACCCACCCTCCTTTTTTTATTCTCACTTCTACCTCGGTGCTTATAATGCTTGGGGTGATTTTGGCTTTAATTTTTTTTTTTTCCCTTAGCAGGCAAAGTGTCTGTATTATAGGATCTTAAGCCAGGCCTGCATATACCCATATTTAATTTGGAAAATGTGTGGGTAAATACCGCTTATTATGGGATTAGTTAACAGCTGCAAGTCTACCACTGTGAAAAGCCGATTTGTTAAAAAAAAAAAAAAAAAAAAACCAAACATTTCTTTACATTAAAAAAAATATCCATTCAAACCCCTTGGATATTTCTCTTAGAATTAGACTGATATGATCTAGATGAAGAAAGATGTGACTTCAAATCAGATAATAATGCATGAATCTCAAATTATCTGTGATTTTTTTCCCCTAAGCTCCAAATCATTTCTGCTTCTGGGTAAATAGCTTAAATTCTTTAAACATAAAAAAATTCAATTTCAACATATCTTTTTGTACAATTATCCTTTCTCTGAAACAAAATGACATTTCTACTGTATCAAGACTTTCCCTATATGTGATCTTCAAGAAAAGTTCTTAATGCAAAATCAAGAGGAGAAATCCAGACCATATCTTTGGTGTGTTTTGTATTGGAGTGCTGGAGATTCAACCCAGAGCTTCACCCATCAAACACACGTAATGTACCAGTGCTATATGCCCAGTCCTAGGTGTGGGTTACTAAGTGCATCCCCGCTCAAATTCTTTGAGGAAATATAAGATGCAGTGTAACTTAGAACATACATATTCAGCAAGATACATAAGGCCCTGGATGGTGCCTGGCCCATACCTATAATCCCAGCAACTTTGAAGGCCGAGGCAGGAGGACCACAAGTTGAGGCCAGCCCCAGCAACTTCACAAGGCCCTAAGCAACTTATCAAGTCCCTTTCTCAAAATTAAAAACACAAAGGGCTGGAGATATAACTCAATGGTAAGACATCCCTGGGTTCAATCCCCAGAATCAAACCAAAAATAAAAAACCCTGGAAGGTAGAATTCCCAAGGATCTAAGACTCAAAATATAGAGTCTGAAAGCCATCTCTCTTAAACAACATGGTGCCATGGTTCTATTTTCCAGCCCATTTAATAAATCTAACCTAGCTTTTGCTTTTACTGTCATTGAAGTTCCAAAATTCTTAGTAGAAGTGTCCATTTCCTAAGGCACAATTATTCAACTGCAACTAAACAGTACTAATATCACATGTAATGAACATCATAGGTCCTGGGATTGCAGCACCAGTATCACAGGTACATTTATAAATGTATCAAAGCAAAAATATACCAAGAATCTTAAAAACGTTTGTACCTTTGATCCAGTTGTCCTTTTTTGAGGAGTTTATCTTAAACGAATCTTTGCATAGTTGAAACATTTTATGCAAAAATATCATAGCATTATGTGATGTATAATTTACAAAAGTAGATTAGAAACTATACACCTAACAATACACCGTGGGTTAAATAAACCATAGTGTTTTCATAAGATGGAATAGCTGCCAAGGAAATTAAAATACATTATGTCTTTTTAAGGCCACAGAGAAATGCTCACAATGTGTTCATGAAAGAAGCAGGATTTGGATGTCATTTATTTAACCCCTACAGTTGGCCTTCTGTAAGGATCCATGGGATCCACTGCTGCAGTCAACTAACCATGGATTGAAAATATTTCGCCATTAAAAAATGTCTGTACTCAACACATACTTTTCTTGTCATTTTATTATTATTTTATTATTATTATTATTATTTTGGTATTAGGGATTGAACCCGGTGGCACTTAACCACTGAGTCACATCCCCAGCCCTTTTTGTATTTTATTTAGACACAGGGTCTTGCTAAGTTGCTTAGGGCCTCACTAAGTTGCTGAGGCTTGCTTTGAACTCTCCATCCCCCTGCCTCATCCTCCCAAGCCGCTGGGATTGCAGACATGCGCCACCACACCTGGTGTTCTTGTAATTATTCCCTGAACAATAGAGTGTGGCAACTACTTACCTAGCATTTTATTGTATTAGGTATAATAAGTCATCTAAAGATGATTTAAAGTACATGGGAGGATGTGCGTTGGTGGTAAGCATGCCATTTTATATAAGGAAGTCAAGCATCTGGATATCTGAGAGTGGGACCCTAGAGCAAATCCCCTACGGATCCCAAGGGACAACCATATGCTCAGGAAACAAAGACTGGAAGAATATGCGAATATTTAACAGTGATTATTTTCTTTGTACTTTCTAAGTTTACAATGAGCATCTATTAATTTTAAGCATTGAGAAAACAACAAAATCTACCAAAAATGGATGTTCACATACACAATATAAGATCTAAAGTCCAATCATTAATTGGGTTCTTTACAGAGTGAAATTATCAGAATAGACAAAGAAATATTTCCTGGAATCCAATACAATTCGCTTGGTAAGTGCACTGGGACACAGTGCAATATGGAAGTTTAAAATGGCCTTGGAAGCTCTCAGCTGGTCTAGGGATGACACCGCCGTGTTCAAATAAGACAGTGCCTAAATCTGAGAGCGCCAGGGATATAAGGCATGCATATGGCACAATCCTGCAGTTCAAGGAAGATTCAAAGGTTATCAAATAATGGCTACATCACATGAGGAGTCTTATAATGATGATTTTAAAAAGAAGTGGTCTTCAAATTTGAGTTGCACTAGGGGATATTTCAAGAGTTACAAAAGCTTTGTCATTTTCATTTCTTCATTTAAATAGCTCTTATTTATAAAAATGGATTTTTTAGGACATGGACACTCAATACTATTACATATCAATTTAACATATTAGAGACTTTCAATACACTAAGGTGTACAACCAGGTTAACTTGCTGTTCTGTGAACTTCCCGTTCTTATTGAAGGTTAAAAATCTAAAGACTGTGAAGCAAGTTTTGCAAGCAAAAAAAATCCACAAGTTTGCTACCACTTATCATGTATTAGAATTCTCTTAACATGAGAACCGGAAACAGATTCTCTAAACTAAATGATCACTTGCTACATCTCACCTCAAATTGCAATGGCCAGCCAGAATCTCCAATTTTACACTTGATTTTATGGAATCTACTTAATCTAGTATGTTATGAGTTTTTTTTTTTTTTCTTCTTTTGACAGGAGAGGTGGGTGCTGATCATTTAGAACTCATTCAGAAATAATGAAAGAAATTTTAGTGATTAACAAAGTTCAAATGGGACAGGGACAGGGGTAAAGTCAAGACACAGAGAACCACACAGGAAAACATGCATAAACGAGGCAATGAGTAACAGCTATCCTATCTTTGAAAAGTGGCACTTCTTACTTTTTATTTGATTTGACCCAAAGTAATTTTTATTGGATAATTTCCCCCCCCCCAGTTTTTATGGCAAAGGGACTAAATACACGGCTCCATATTGCGCAGTATCAGTAGTTCTCTTGGTATAGGTCATTTGAAGTCAGGTTCTCTCCCTCCCTTTTAATGTCTTCTTCCCTGAGTGGACATTACGTGAAGTAACCTTCATGGCAAGAGGACTGCAGCAGTTCCAGATGGAACGTCCAGGTACAACAATTGTCAGCGAAAGAAGGACCTTGTATCATTCTCCCCAACTTATAGCAAATAAACATTTTCATGAAAGACCCCAGTAACATTTTCTTCATGCCAAAATCTCATCAATGTCTAAATTAGTCATTAGTGAGGGGAACACTCTATGATTGACTTTGATTAACTGTAGTCCTATAGCAGAGATACTGGCTGCGTTTCCTCTGAAGGACATGAACACCACACCCACCCATGAGGCCAGAGCCACTAAATTTTCCATTAGGAAGATGAAGTTTGGAATGACTGTTATGGTCTGAATGTGGCCAGGAAGGTGGGGGACAGCTTTGGTGGTGGTGTTCTGACTCCATCTAGACTACGACTGAGCCCTATGAAGGGATTCTCTCATGCAAGCAAATGCTTACTGAGAGAATCATACTCACAAAATTGTTAACTGAGGCAATAATACCTCCTACCACTGTGTGTTTATTTATTGCTTAAACTTTTCCTGTCACTTCATGGGTCAGACTTCAAGTAGAAATGGCCACTTTGCCAACTGACCAGGGTACATCCTTATTCAAGAGCTTAAAGCACTTTCCTGTTATCTTTAGGATGCACTTATATCTGCCCTTTTATGAGAGTATCCTGTAGTTCTGTTCCTCTTTGTTTAGAGTTTTACCTACAGTCTTCAGAAACAGAGATCTTCTTCATCTCCCATCTCCCAACCATTAGTTATAACACTCAACATGACTCAATTATGACTGAAATAAATGGAAAATTGAAGTTATAGTATAAGGTTGTAATTTATTGCACTTTTATCCTCCTCTGACCATTTTATCCTATTCTTTCTTAGTGTTCAGAATTCTCATGATACATCCATTACAGATGTAGACTTGTTTCCTAAGTGTACAAGTTGTTAAGATCTTATGTTGTTCTACAGTAATCTTCCACCTCCAAGAAGATAGCCCTAACATAGATGCTTACCAAGTAGATAAAACAGCGAGAGAGAGAAAAAGAGATGTTCACAGAAGTATTATTTATAATAGCAAAAAAAAAAAAAAAAAAAAAGGAATAATATACAACCATAGGGACTACCTAGATTGATGATACATTTGCTCTGTGGACAATAACTACAAAAATGTCATGGTTTAGAACATCATGTAATAGTAGAATGAAACTCAAGATAAACAGGTCAAAAAGCCACATAACATATAGAGTATATTCCAATTTTACAAAAAGAAAATAACAGAATAAAAATATGGGCGGCTCTTACACCCAAGAAAACAGGTTGAGTGGAGGTATGAAATCTCTCTTCCCATATCAAATCCATCTAGAATTTTTAAACAAAATTTAAATAAAATTTTTAAAGTTCATAATCAGACTTGAAAATAAGAAAAAAATCATTTATAAGGGCTATAAAAATGAGCCACTGTGTCCCTTAGGAGAAGAAGCAGAGGAAGATTCCAGAGATGACTTAGAAAGTCAAGATGGCAGACCTGGCTTGGCTACTGCAAGTCCTGGGCTTCCTCCATGAAGCAAGACATGGTAGCACTAGAAGGCCTCCTCTTCTCAACCTAATGATGGGTTTTGTTTCAAGGTATAGGCAAGAAGGAGGTTTCAAGATGATAGAATAGAGCAGGTCACTTACGTGGCTGCTCCGTGGTGTGGCATGAAACCAAAAAAGCAGACAGCCAGCTTCTCAGCAAGGTGGGTGAATGAAAAAAAAAAAAAAAAAAAAAAGTTGTAGGAGGCTTTACTGGAATTCATTACTGAATGCTCAAAGCAGATCAGGGACTCAGGAGGTTGGATATACTAAAATAAGGAAGATATTGCCAGTGCCATGGCAGCTACTGCAGCCAGAGGGACCAGCTAGAGCTGTCCCTCTGTGATCACAGTGAAGGGATAAGGGAATTAAAGCAACCCACATTTTTAAAGGACTGAGGCATGTCCGGGCATGGAGAGTTTAGAGATCAAAGACATTGCCCAACTAAACTGAAAGACATACTACACAATAGCCTTGTATGGGAAAGATACCGCATCTCTCCAAAGAAGACAGAGGAAAGAACTATTTTGCAGCCACAGGGAAGGGCCTGGCAGCCGAGGGATCCAATTCCTGGCAAACCTGAGTTTGGCCTGAAATACATCCATGGCAAACACACACTACATGACATAGAGTTTTCCTAAATGACCAGGAGAAAATCAAATGTGGAGAGAGGTTTACACACAGAACAACTGGTCACAGAAACCACACTCCCCCTGTAATTGGGCTGCTTGCAGTACTAGCTGAGAGAGATGCACCTAGCCTGGAATTCAAAAGGGCCAGGACAGGATAGATTCAGTTTGGAGACTGAACCCGAGACCAGGAAACGTGGAGTCTGCAGGGGACATAGTGAACTAATAATTGGCTCTTCTACTACATGAGTGGAACCCAGGGGAGATACCTGGGGTACAGTCTTCTAGCATGGAGCGGCAATTTCTGGTCCCTGGAGGTGCACTCATGTAAAATCTCCAAACCAACTTGCATCCAGCTAAGCACCTGGAGTCCATGAAGCCTAAACCCTGCCTCCAGGATCCACCTACAGGATTAGTTCTCTCACCCTGGCAACACCACCCTGAGGGTGGAATAAGCTTCATACTCTAGACAACCCCACCTAACTACCGAGAGAGAAAGCTGAGATTCTTTTGAACTTTAATGGAAACAATTCTTTAACTTTTCATCAAGATCTTTTTTTTTTTTTTTTCCTTTTTTCTTTTTTCTGCTTAATTGTGACTTTAATGGTTCATGGGCATTTATACATATTCATATTTGTTTTTCTTTCTTTTCTCATTTTTAGCATTTTTGAAACTAGTTGTTTTTCATGGATCAGTTATTTTGAGGACGAGGAAGTTGGATTAGTATATTTTAGTTTTGTTTTGTATTTTTTTAAGTTTTTTTTAATTTTTACTTTACATACTTTTTTCTCATTTATGTTTTCCTTGAATCCCTTTCTCTCTTTTCTTCTGCTAACAGCCAACCTCTATTGTTCTTTCACTCTTCCTTTAATTAAAAAAAAAAAGTATAGATGAACAGCATGACTTTATTTTATTTATTTATTTTTATGTAGTGCTAAGGATTGAACCCAGTGCCTCACATGAGCTAGGCAAGCACTCTGCCACTGAGCTACAACCCAGCCCTCTTCCTTTAATTTTTTCTTCTATCCTATCTCCTTCTCCCTCATAATCATCACATCCTACATCACTTCTGTTATCTCCCTGTCCACCATTCAAAATTACAAACCCTTTTGCAAACTTATTGTTTTTATTGTAGGTAATAACTGATCTTATCATTTCTGTTTATTGTGACAACACTGTAGACATCATACCATGAACTATTTGGCTTAATGCTGTATAGTTTTTGCATTGGTTGTTGTTGTTATTTGTCTCCCCCTAAATGGTGAAGTACTGGAAACCTTTAGGGACACTATAAGTCTACATGGAGAAACTCTACTGCCTCACATACTATTAGATAGGTAGACACACAAACAACATTAAAAAAAAAAAAAAAAAAAAAAAAAAAAAAAAAACAAGGGAACAAATCACCCTGAACAAACCAAGATACGTCAATAACAGAATCTATTATCACCACAGTGGAAGAAATGTCAAATAAGTAAAATAAAGTTTAGAATGTACATAGTTAAACTAATCTGCAAGGTAAATGACAGTGGTACATAGTTAAACTAATCTGCAAGGTAAATGACAGTGTAAGGAGAGAAAACACAGGAAGTGAAAGATCACTTCAATAAAGAGATAGAGATTCTGAGAAAATTTCAATCAGATATCCCTGAAATGAAGGAATCAATAAAACAAATTAAAAATTCAATGGAAAGTATCACCAACAGACTAGACCACTTGGAAGACAGAGTTTCAGGCCATGAAGACAAAATACACTACCTTGAAAATAAAGTTGACTATGGAAAGAAGATAAGTGACCATGAACCGAACTTCTAAGAAATATAGGATAACCTGAAAAGAACAAATTTAAGATTTATTGGGATAGATGAAGGCTTAGAGATATAAACCAAAGGAATGCATAATATTTTCAATGAAATAATATCAGAAAATTTCCCAAACCTAAAGAATTAAATGGAAAATCAGATACAAGAGGCTTGCAGGACCCCAAATGTGCAAAATTACAACAGACCCACACAAAGCCACATTATTATGAAAATGCCTAACATACAGAATAAGAATAGAATTTTAAAGGCTGCCAGAGAAAAATGATAATTCCCATTTAGAGGGAAACCAATCCAGATCTCAGCTGCTTTCTCAATCCAGACCCTCAAAGCTAGGAGGTCTTGAAATAATATATATTAAGTTCTGAAAGAAAATGGATGCCAGGAGGAATATTATACCCAGCAAAATTAAGCTTCAGAGTTGAGAATGAAATAAAAACCTTCCATGAAGGGCTGGGGCTATAACTCAGTGGTAGAACATTTGCCTAGATATGTGGGGCACTGGGTTTGATCCTCACCAACACATAAAAACAAATAAGTAAAATAAAGGTATTGTGTCCATGTACAACTAAAAATTATTTTAAAACCTCCCATGATAAACAAACTTAAAATAATTCACAACTAGAAAGCCTGCTTTATAAAACATACTCAATAAAATACTTCATGAAGAAGAAATGAAAACTAAAAGTGAAAACCAGTAAAGGGAGCAGCTACACTAGAAGAATAGTCAATCAAATGAGAAACTAATTCCAATTAAAAACCATAAATAAATCAAAATTACAAGGAATAAATATCATATGTCAATAACATTGAATGTAAATGGCCTAAACTCATCAATCAAAAGACATAAACTGGCAGATTGGATTAAAAAACAAGGCCCAACAATACATTGTCTCCAAGACACTCACCTCATAGGCAAAGACATCTACAGACTGAAGGTACAAGGATGGGGAAAAAACATACCATTCACAAGGATCTCATGAACAAGCAGGGGTTTCTATCCTCATATTAGGTAAAGGGAAATTCAAGCCAAAGTTAATCACATCAGTAGACTTAGAGATAAGAATTACATAATATCTCAATATATGCAGAACAAGCATTTGACAAAATTCAGCATCCATTCATGGTCAAAACACTAGAGAAACTAGGGATAGTAGAAACATACCTCAATATTGTAAAAGCTATATAAGATAAACCCAAGGCCAACATCATTCTAAATGTAGAAATATTGAATGCATTCCCTCCAAAAACTGGAACAAGACAGGGATGCCCTCTTTTACCACTTATATTCAACATAGCCCTGGAAACTCTAGCCAGAGCAATTAGACCAAAAAAAGACATTAAAGAGATACAAATATGAAAAGAAGAACTCAAATTATCACTATTTGCTAACGACGTGATTCTATATTTAGAAGACCCAAAAAACTCCACTAGAAAAGGTCTAGAACTCATAAATTAATTCAACAAAGTATCAGAATATAAAATAAGCACCCATAAATCAATTGCATTCCTATGCACCAATGATGAACCCACTGAAAGAGAAATTAGGAAAACTATCCCATTTGCAATAAAATATTTGGGAATCAATCTAACAAAAGAGGTGAAAGACCTGTATGATGCAAACTATAGAACACTAAAGGAAGAAATTGAAGAAGACCTTAGAAGATGAAAAGGGCTCCCATGCTCTTGGATAGGCAGAATTAATATTGTCAAAATGGCCATACTGATTTAATCCAATTCCTATTAAGTTTCCAATAACATCCTTTATAGAAATAGAAAAAGTAGTCACGAAATTCATTTGGAAAAATTAGAGACCCAGAATAGTGAAAGCAATCTTCAATGAGAGAAGTGAAGCAGAAGTCATCACAATACCATAAAACTTGAAATGGAACCACCATTTGACCCAGTTATCCCACTCCTTGGCATATACCCAAAGGACTTAAAATCATCATCCTATAGTGACATGGCTACATCAATGTTTATAGCAGCTCAATTCACAATAGCTAAACTATGAACCAACATAGATGCCCTTCAACAGATGAATGGATAAAGAAATTGTGGGATATATATATACACAATGGAATAT
This sequence comes from Tamias sibiricus, assembly GCA_025594165.1. Taxonomy (NCBI): domain Eukaryota; kingdom Metazoa; phylum Chordata; class Mammalia; order Rodentia; family Sciuridae; genus Tamias; species Tamias sibiricus. Next base: position 142,207,011 of record CM046665.1, on the reverse strand, counting down.
TACTCATTCTTAAAGAAGAATGAAATTATGGAATTTTCCAGTAAGTCAATGGAGCTAGAGAACATCATGCTAAGCTGAAGGAGCCCCAATTAGGGAGATGGATTGTGGTTAGCTGGAAGCCATAAGTTCCACCTGATAATAATCATACATTAAGTATGCACGTGACACACCCACAAAGCTAAAGGTATATAACCGGGTGAAAGCGGTCAGAAGGGGAATGCATTCAATTCAGTCAGTCATGCAGTCACTCAGTCGGTCGAAAGAAGAGTTCGGGTCAGAGAAGAAGAAAAGAGTCAGAGCGGTCAGAACGTAGTCAGAAGAAGAAATAAGAGTCAGAGCGGTTAAGAGTTTGGTCAGAAGAGAAACCAAATACAAGAAGTAATTGCTGGTCAGAGTCAGGCCGAGGCTGCCAAAGAAGAAAGAAAAAGCTGAAGAAGAGAGTAAAAGTACTCTCTCTCTCTCTTTCTCTGTCTCTTTCTCTCTCTTTAAGCCAAAGAAGAAAGAAGAAAGAAGACTCTCTCTCTCTCTCTCTCTCTCTCTCTCTAAGCTCTCTCTAAGAAAGTAAAAGAAAGTAAAGTAGTAAAGTAATAAAGTAAAGAAGTAAAGAGTCAGTAGTCAGAAGAAGTAAAGAGTCAGAGAGGTTGGTGAAAGAGCCAGTGTGAGAGATTTGAGAGATAGTTAATTAAAAAAACCTTCTTTCATCTTCATTCTGCCTCCGAGTTTTTCTCCCGTGGCATTGTGGCTGTATGTCAGGCAGCTACACTAAGCGATATAAGCCAATCCCAAAGAACCAAAAGCCAAATGTTTTCTCTGATATGTGGATGCTAATTCACAATAAAGGGTGGGGGACTAGGGAAGAATAGAGGTCCTTTGGATTAGACAGAGGGGAGTGATGGGAGGAGAGGGGGTATGGGTGTAGTTATGATAGCAGAATGAATCAGACATTATTACCCTATGTGCATATATGATTACACAACCTGTGTAACTCTAAATCATGTACAACCAGAAGAATGAGATGTTATACTCCATTTATGTATGATGTATCAAAATGCATTCTACTATCATGTATAACTGATTAAAACAAATAATAAAAAGAATAACATAATAAGAAAGTAAAAAATAATACATTACAAAGCACAGAGGAAGAAATTAAATAAATCAAAAGATAGATCTAAAGAAATAACCTAGAACATACCACAGAAAGTTGAAAATATGAAAGAAATTTAGATGGAGAAAATGGAAAACATTAACATACAATAACAGTTATTTAAGAAAGAGACTACAGAGAAAAATTGGATAAGTAATTAAAAATTGTTCAGAACTGAAGATATAAATCCTCAGATTGAAAAAGCAGATCGACTTCCATGTTAAATAAGAGAAAGCTACAATGAAAACACTGTAGTGAAACTACAGAACAGTGAAAAACAGAAAAAAAAAAAACTGTGAAAACTATAACAGAAAAGATAAACTATCTTTAAAGGAACAACAATCAAACCAGTAAGAATCTAGTCATCAGCAACCATAGGTACACAAAGACAACAGTAACTTCAAATTACCATGGAAAAATAGCGTGAATTCCATACGCAACTAAACAATCATTCTAGAGTCATTTAAAAAAAGAAATCCAAAGATATAAATGTAAGAGCTTGCTAAGTGCATACACCTCTGAAAGGACTACTCAAGAAAGGAACGAGCAAGAAGGAAAATGAATGCTACTGGAATGAATGGAATATAAGAAGTAATAGTAAGCAAAGAATTGATAAAACTGTTCTTAAATCAAAGTCAATAATAGCTAATTTGTTTTTTTTTCATATTATGATGGAACTAATTGCAATAATAACATGAAACACAGGACATAGGTAGTTAGATTACAAGATTCTTTTTTTTTATTATACAGAATAGAATTTTCATCACTTTATACTTTGTTAGGGAGACAAAGTATGCATGTTAGATGTTTTAGAGTACATACTGAAAGAATGAACACAGAATACAAAGTTAAAATTCAGCAGAATTCAGAAAATGTGCAGGCAGGTAAAGAAAAACATAAATAACCAAAGGCAGGAGTAAGAAGAAAAATAGGAAAATATATAGTTGGTAAAAAAAATATACTAAATATTTTTAGGTATCGATTACCACAATAAAGGCAAATGATTTAAACCTGGTTTTTAAAAGACAGACTCTCAAATTGGATCAAAATCAAAATACAATTACATGTTGTTTATTAAGGAGACAGACATCATGGTGTGGCAATGAAATGTTGAAAATTAAGTCATAAGGGAAGATGTGCTACACAAATACCGATAAGAAAGTGAAGATGCTGATAGATAAATGATTCATATCTAATTGTTCATAGTGATTATCTCTGTGGGTGGTGATAAATGATTTTTTTGATGTTCTATAAATTCCTCAAAGAACTAGGAATGGAACCACCATTTGACACAGTTATCCCCCTCCTCAGCATATATCCAAATGAGTTAAACTCAGCATACTACAGTGACACAGCCAAATCAACATTTATAGCAGCACAATTCACAATATCTAAGCTATGGAACCAGCCCAGATGCCCATTAACAGATGAATGGATAAATAAATTGTGGTATATATGCACACAGAATATTACTCAGCCATAAAGAAGAATGGCTTTATGATATTCTCCAGTAAATGGATGGATCTGGAGACTATCATGCTAAGTGAAGTAAGCCAGTCCCCCAAAAAACAAAGGACAAGTGTTTTCTCTGACATGTGGGTGCTAACCCACAATAAGAAGCAGGAGATCAGTAAAAGTTCAGTGGCTTAGACAAAGCAGAATGAAGGGAAGGGAGGGGGACAAGAATAGGAAAGACAGTGAATAATGTGTTATAACTTTCCTATGTATATATATATGAACACACCATAGTAAATCTCACTATCATGTATAACCACAAGACTTGGATCCTAAATTAGAGTAAGATATACCATATGCTTGTATAAATATATCAAAATAGATTTTACTGTCATGTATAACTAAAAAGAATAAAATATACATAAATCTTTTGGCACTTAAAATATTTTTAAATCAAAATATACCACTTTCATTATTAGAAAAATGCATGTTTTTATTATTAAGGATATTATTAATATAGGATAACTTAGAATAACCAGTGTTGCATATTATTTCAATCACTATCCTACACACCTATATTAAATCATTTAATTATCATAACTTCTCAACAAAAGAAATACCATTTTTGCTTTATCTTATAGTTGAGGAAACTGAGGCACAGTGATATTTTTAAACTGTTTAAATAAATCATGTAAGGTAAAAGAGCTATTCAAGACAGGATTAGGTAAGGAATAGCCCCAGCTTCATGTCTTGGAGATACAACATCTACATACAGCATTAACATGGAAGAGATAACTCTGATCTTACAAAGCTTACTCTTTTATTTATGCAGGCAATTATTTTCCAATAAGAACATTTCAAGGAGAAAATGTATTTAATATGTACTACTGAAAGTGGAATTCACCAATAAGAATGAGAAAATACTTTTCTATAATTTGTTTCATATGTTTATATAATCATGCATCATTTACCAGGGACATATTCTGAAAAAAAAAAAAAAAAAAAAAAAGCACACCATTAGACAATTTTGTCATTATGCAAGCACCACAGACTGCACATCCATGAACCTAGATGGTACAGCCTACCTCATACCTAAACTAGATGGTGTAGTCTACTACACAAATCTGCACAGCATGTTACTGCATACTGCATGCAGGCAACTATAACACAACATACATATTTGTGTATCTAAACAGAGAAATGGTAGAGTGAAAAAAATACACATAAAAGACAAAAACCAGTATTGCTGCATAAAAACCTTGCAGGAGTAGAAGTTGTTCTGAGTTGGTGAGTGAATGTGGAAGTCTAGGGTCTGACCCTACACACCACTGGAGACTTGATAAACACTGCACACTCAAGTTACGCTAAATTCATTCAAAACTTTTCTTTGATAATAAATTAATCTTACTGTAACTTTTTACTTTAGAAACTTTGTAATCCTTAACTTTTTGACTCTTGTAATAGTACTTAGCTTAAAACTCAAACATGTTGCAGGCAATAGGAATTTTTCCACTCCATTATGACCTTACAGGACCACTGATGTGTATGTGGTCTGTTGTTGACTGAGATGTCATTATGAAGCCTGTGATTATATGCAATAACAGTAAAACCAAACTATCAGTATTTCTACCAATGCATCAACCATGGCTCTTGCCAGCTATAAGTACCATTCCTATAATAGATATGATCCTATTCTTGTATTTTAATTGCTTCAGGTTCCTGTCAGCATAATGAATTTTGAAAAATGTACTGATCAGTTTTTAATAATTCAGAGAAGATTTCCACTCAAGTTTTGAAAGTCTGCCTATGAAACACATGGCTACAACTATATTCTGTTTGGATCAGATTGTCTTTCCCAGATTATACTTCTGTTTCCTTTTTAAGCAAATATACAGTTGAGAAAGAATTTTAAGATAACATATAGTATTTAAAATACTCTGTTTTAAATAAAAATATAGTATTTAACATTTTTAAATAATTTCCACAACTACAAAAATAGAAAAAAATTCACATTAGAAATTACCTTCTATCTGTATTTATAGTAGCCCCCGCAAAAGTCATCATTTATAAGTAATGGATGCATTTCTCACCAAATGGATGTTGAAAGAAAAAGTTCCATTTTGCTAGCTCTATCCAAAAGGACCTTGCAAATAGCATGTAGACAATTACATTTCTGAGAACATTCAATTGGCCACCTATCTTGGCTAAATTACAATAATGTGCATTTTGGAAAATCACATCATTTTACTAAGTCATTTTAAATGTACACTGTGCATTTCTTCTCTTACCTCTCAAAATAATTTTTTAGAATGCTTCAAACTTAAAGGAATATGCAGATATGCCCTGGATACCCCCACCAATCCAGGTATGTTGTGCAGGGAGCCACTGCGCCTTCCCCAGCTAAACCTTGCTTTCCTAGAAGAGACCACTACAAAGACCAGCTTCCTCCTGAACTTCCACTGCCCTGATATCATGTTAAGTATGTTAGAGTGGATGACATATTTGTCAAAGACCTGTTTAATGACATCAAAACAGCGGCGAATGATCAGCATCTTCCCCTCCATTGTCACAGGCCTCAAACAGTTCCTTCCATATCAGGGAGTTCAGTTCATCACTTCCAAAAGCTAAGGTCCTATTACATGATTTTATCCATTCATGAAACTGTTCATATTCATTTATGATATCACATAATAACGTATGAAAAACTGATCTGGAGAAATGAGGGTAGATGCATCCAAACTCATAGTTGAAATAGATGTACATGAAATGTACAAGTAATGATTTCCCTTGTCTACTCTTGATGTAATTCAAGAGTAGTGCCTTATGCATAATTAACACAGTTTTGAAAGATGTATATAAAACAGTGTTTTTGTCAACTTACATTAGAAATTCTACTGTTCTACTGTAACCAATACAAATAACCTATAAGTGTGTTCCCTGCCAAATCTGGAAATGTGATCAATACTACACTGCGCTGGTACACCTTTGTTTTTACAGATTCTTATAGTTCCCCCAAGCTTCCCCAGAAGTAACTGTAAATAACAAAATGAAGACCATTATAAATTCTGGTTCACTTACATTTTAAAAGTGGCAATGTCTAGCTACCTAAAAATTGTAGAAATCATTGACAGAACCATATCAATCTTGTCTGCAACTTCACAAAACCATGAGCGTGCATGGAGCTCTTGGTGGCAAAGGTCTTACCACACATGCCTATGGATTAGTAGGAGTTGCTAGAAACGGTGTAGGGTGAACAAATCCCATTGATAATAAATATGGTGGCTTTTGAGTCTGGCACGGTGGCGCACGCCTGTAATCCCAACACTTGGGAGGCTGAGGCAGGAGGATCACGAGTTCAAAGCCAGCCTCAGCAATGGCGAGGCTCTTAGCAACTCAGTGAGACCCTGTCTCTAATAAAATACAAAAAAGGGCTGGGGATGTGGTCCAGCAGTTGAGTGCCCCTGAGTTCAATCCCTGGTACAAAAAATATACAAAAAAAAATATAATATATATATATATATATATATATATATATATATATATATATATATATATATTATACCTATGGTAGCTTTTGAAATCTTACAAGTAACCCACTTCCACCCACAAAAGTGATCACCCAAGTAAAAACATTACTTCTGTTCCTTACCCCATCCCCCAAAAGTCAATGTTTGAAAATCTTACATTAATATTGCAATTAATATTCTGAAAATTGCTTATTATGGAATAGGCAGCAATAAGCAGATTGAAGATGCTTTCTACTTGATTGATATCTTAAATTTAAAATATTTCTAATATCTAGAGTCAACAATTACTGTAAGACTGAATGTTACATAGTCAAAATAGTTAACCTCAAGTTTTACTGGGGGTTAATTTGTAAAAGTGGAAACACATTTGTACGTGGTACACCAAGATGATAAATATCTTGTTCCATTTTAGAAAAACAGAAATAGAGTATTATTTTTTAATAACGATGTTTGTATGACATTACATTACTTTAACTTTGTTTTCATCTAGAATAGGATTTGGCACCTATCAGGCATTTAGCAAATAGCTGTTGAGTGAATACTTGAGCAACTTTTAACTTATCAAAATGAAAACACAACATAAAATTCAATGGACATCTGAATAGATAAATACTGGATGTAGAAGGCAAATCAGGACCTAGTTTGGCCACCAAATGTTAGGGTAGGGTCACACTTCCATGGTATAACCTCTTTTAACACCAGAATGCCTCTGTAGCAAGAATGCTGGTGACCCATGATACCGGGAGATATTCAAGACTGACTATCTTGCCCAAATAAAAATTATAAATAATGAAAGATGCTTCCTACTTCATTGAGAAAACATGCATTTTGCAGCAACCTATAACCCTTTTGTAAACATCTGCATGCAGAGAATAATATCCCCTCTACTTTTGGAATGTACCTCTTGAAATTTTGGAAAACAACAGGTACATTATGAGAAGTCCACAGAATCCACTTATGCCCCATAAAAATCAGAGATGACCAACTCGTACCCTTTCCAAACGAGTCAGAGCAAACTTATTTTTTCATTTGACAAAGCCACACAAAAATTCTAGCCATTAACCACATAAAAATATGAATTATTTGCCAGCGACTTGATAATATTGAGAGGGAAAAGTCAAACATTCTTGCCTAGTGAAAACAAAAAAAAAAAAAGTTGACTCTTACACTTACCTTCAAGGTAAAATTAATTATTAATTGGCAAAGCCTGGACATGGAATGATTGCTATCAATATTTTAATACTTTCAGTGCTAATTTCATTCCCACCATCACCATTTGTCTACTTTAAAAGCAAGAAAGATCTGTTTACTTTCAGTAAGGCTTGCTATAATGATCCCCTTAAGAAGGTTTCTAATATCCTGAAATGCTTTGAATCTTCCTCTTCTTTAATTTCTAATATTAAGCAAACTGAAAAAAAAAAGATTCACATTTCATTCCCACAAATGAACAATTCTACCATTCTTAGCTGGCTTATTTGATTTGATTGCTTACTTCTGAACATTAGTTTTTTAATTCCCACCCACCAGTGCTGTGATTTGCACTGCATTCAGAGGTGTGTGTTCTCATAAAGTTTTGGGGTGATGGATCCAACTTGAACTTTGTGAAAAATTGGTGAATTTCTCAGTGATCTGAATTTAACCTAACTCATGTCAAGAGCCATGCTTGAAGAAGAACCTAGCCAAAATTCACCTTGTTTCAGGTTTTCACAAAATGTTTTGAAAGAATTAAGTATGGAGAAGTGGATGTTATCACAAATGGGGTGTGGACAAATAAGAACTAAGAACTCTCCACTCTGGCTCCTTAGGGTCCGCTGGCCCAAGTGGGGAAGATGCTGATGAGAAGCAGCTTTAGAATATGGAGATGTTGCCTGAGAAAATCTCAGATTCAAAGGTGACCTCCAATTTGCCTCAGGGATGAAGGCACAACCCTTCACTGTAGGTACTAAGGCTCCAGGGCAGACAAAGGGAGAGTCACCAGAGGTATGGCATTGCCCAGGGCATCCAAAGGCTAGAAGGGCTGTTCTGGGAATGATATTCACTAGAAGAGAGTCAAATTAGATTTTTTAAAAGCTAGAAGGCTGCCTACTGCTGGGCTGATTCAGGTGAAAGTATGTGGGACAATGCCTTGTTCTCACCCAGACACTGCCCTTACCTTCTATTTTTAATAACATACACCTGTTAATTCTATGTACCCTCCTCATCTCCAACCTATGACCTAGTTCAGTCACTCCTTGGCCTCTGCAGGGGATTGGTTCCTGGGCCCACATCCCCCACCCCCACCCTCACCAAGATGCGAAAATCCGCAGATGCTGAAGTCCTTTATATAAAATGATGACGTTTTTGCTCAGAACCTATGCACATTTTCTTGTATAGTATAAATCATTGCTAGATTGCATATAATACCTAATAAGTGGTTAGATTGTATTGTTTAGGGAATAGTGGCCAAAAAGGAAAAGAAAAGTCTGTATGCTCAGTACTAATGTATTAATTTTTTCAGATATTTTTGGTAGGGGCTGGAGAGATAGCTCAGTGGCAGAGCGCTTGTCTACAATGTGCACGGCCCTGGGTTCAATGCCCAGGATTGCCAAAATAAAAATTAAAAAAATATTTTCAGTCCGTGTTGCTTCAATCTATAGATGCAAAAGAGCAAATACACGGGGTCTACTGTCTGTATACAGTGCTGTCTCCTCCCAGACAGCACTCTTGCAAGCTTGTGGGCCAGCCTCAACACCAGGCCCCATCAGGAAGGTGAGCCAGGTCCTGGTTGGACACTGCCAGGTGCCTTGGTCATCATGCTCAGCTTACCTTTTTCTCACCCTCAGCACCTCAACCATCACCAGTTGCTACTATCTTCTTTGTGGATTTCATATCTGTCTCTTCTCTAGGCCCACTGGCCCGCTAGTCTGGTTCAACCTGGCCTCCATCTCTCTTGATTCTGAGCAGCCTCTGAACTCACTTCCTCTACCAGCCAACACCCTTCCAATCCATTTTTTGAATTGCAGGCACAGTGGTATTGCTGAAAACTCCTAGCAATGAAGTAGTCTCCAACTTCTGGACTTCCCACTGCCCACAGGCCAAGCTTTCTCTGGTACATTTTGAATCTACCCCTGTCTTTCTTCTCCAGCTTCATCTCTTACCACTTCTGAAAAACAGAACAACTCTTATATCCCTCAATATAGAGAGACCTCCATTTTTTCTCAGCTTGGAGGCTGTGCTTAGTCTGACCTCACCTTACAACACCAAACTCTTTTCCCAGACATTATATGCCAGGCAAATCCATGGCTCATTGTATTTTGTTCATGCATTTACCTGGTTCAAAGAATTCTGATATGACCATCTGATTGGAGCTACCATTTGTGAAGATGAGAATTTTTGTTAATTCATCCACAGAAATTCTGATTCATATTTATTGAGCATATTTGCTTTTTTCACAATTCTGAACACTTACACCATCCTCACTGTAGTTATTCTCCCCATTTTATAGATGAGGAAACAGAGAGAATGATTAAGATGACTCAGCTAATAAGTAGAGGAACCACAATTCCAATCAAGTCTGTAGACTTACAGACTGAACTATTAAACTTGACTGGGACTCCAGAGATAATCATACGGAACAAACTATGTTCACATTTGTGATGGAAAATAACAGCTATGTGACAACTGACATTAATAAAATCTTTCTGTGTCAGTGTTAAAGGTAGTAGTGAAGACCAGAGTGTCAAATTTTCAAGTCTCTGCAATTACAACCTCAGTAATGCAAGCATTATGTCTTCCTAGCTTAGTGCATAACTCACCAGGGACAATTTTCCATATTATATTAACATTTTAGGTCTACTTCGAGGAACAATAAAGTAGAAATATCATGCTGCAGAATTATTCTCCTGCCAAAACTAAAACTACATAATTAATGTTATAGAAAAATGTGGATTCCCAATGCTTTGAAAATCTAAACTGTATGTCATTTTGCCATTTATAGTTTATTAACAAAATTAGATGCAGCTTTTTGATATTAAGTGCTGTACATTTTTCTGATGTTAAATCAATACAGTTTCCATTTTTCATGTAACAGAAATTGAGAAAATTAAATACATAATGCAACCATAAATTGAAATCTGAAAGATTAAAATAATGGCTATTATTTATCATGCATATTTGCATCACCAAATAGTAAAAGTCCTAATTGCTTGCTTTAGGTTCCTATAAGTATAAAAGTAAAATATGGATTAACAGATTGGCCTTTCTCTCTTCTAAAAAAAAAAAATCTTGGGTATGGAATATGCAGTCAATAAATATTTCATTGATTAATGAGTGTAATGAGCTTATTTAGTCGCTAAAACATCTGAAGTATTTAAAGCAGTGTGGACAAAAAGTAGAAACTATTTTTGCATGATTATAATGAACACTATTTTAAAACATTTGAGAGTTAGGGGGAAATAAGAGCATTTTAGAAATTAACAGAGAAGAGATGTAGTAGTGGAGAGTGAAACACCATCACAGTGCATTTCTATGCCCGGCGATTCACTCATTCACATTCACTTATTGAGCACATACTATATACTGGGCATGACACTAATTTCTTGACAAAATGTCAGTGAATCAACAGACTTTGTCTTTACAGAGCTTGGGTCCCAGTGGGAGGTCACACCATCACACAATGGGAATCTCAGCATCGCAGGTCACCAACAGGAAGTCAAACTGAGAACTCACTGGAAAGCATCTCCCTACCTTCCCTTGCTGCACTCCCAAATGCTACCCTAAACCTACCCTTCTTGTGCCCCTACTGGGGCCTGATCTCTTATTCCAGTTCTCTGGTATCTTCAGTTTTCTTCTGGGAAGACCTAGTGAGATGATTTATGTTAAGGCACAAGTGACATAGCTATTTATATTTTCCCACCTAATGGTGTTTGCTAAGAGGAATGACTCACTTAAAAATTTAGGCAATAACAGCAGATGTTGTGGAGAAAGTTGGGATAGGGTTATTTGGGTTATTTAGGGTAAAGGCTTCTTCTGGGTCCCATGACACTCTAGTAGGGGATTTTTAATGCTTCTGGCTATACATAGGTTAATCTTGAATAGCGTCATCTTTAGGAAGATATAGTATCCCAGAATGTTTAGCAAAACAAATGGTCCAAAGGGTGGCAATAAAGAGTGAAATTGCTAATGAATCAGAGGACTGGAAATGTGGCAAGAGCAGACCATGATCACCAACATCAGAACAAGCACAGGATATTTCCACTCGTTCAAAATATCACCCAAATGTGTAGCTGATTTTTTTTTTTCTTATTCCAAACATCCCAGGAATCCATTTCAATTTATATTAGTGTCTTTTAGTCCCAAAGATTTTAAAGTCAGCAAGAGAATTACTGCTCTAAACTGAAAGCTTTCTCCAGCACGGATCTTTTTTTCCTCTGTTAAAAAATAAACATAAAAGTCTGCCATCTCACCATGTTGGAGACAGTATTCCGTCTTTAGATTGCTCTGGTATCGTGAATTCATGGACTGGGAAGTAAGTGTAGTAAGGTTGACATGTATCAGCCACAAAGAGAAAGGTTCCTTTACCCTCCTCCCCTGATTTCCATGACTGTTTCCAACCTTGTCAACTACCCTGAAAGCATTACTCATGTGTCCAGAATTTTATTTTGCCCACAGAAAACCAAGTTAGGGCAAAGTCACGCTGACCACAGGCTCACCAGCAGATGAGTTAGCTAGCCATACTAACTTTTGTTATATTCAGTCCTTCTCTCTTAAAAAAAAGTTCCAGAAAAGTGCCTCATTTCACAAGGTAGTTTTACTCCTGCTTAGAAATGTCTGTAGACCTGAATAAACTTGTGCTTTATTAATACATTAACCCAAAAATACTTTTAAATTCAACCACAATCAAACATTTCTTCCAGACTGCATTATTTGCCATTTCTGTGCCTCTTCAGAATTTCTGAGAACTCCCCCAGGTGTGACAAAGTGATAGGAGAAAAATCTGTTCCCAAGCTACTTTTAGACAAGTAAATACTTGGAAATTCAGTCTGTAACTAAGAAGCATATCATTACAGCCTTTCCAAAGACATGCTGTAAACAACCTGCATTGAACCAGGTAAGAGAAGCTTTTTGTTTTTTTAAAGAAGCAAGTCCCATTTTCAGTTTCAGGGGGAGTTCTGCCATGAGAAAGAATATTCTGTATTTTTCTCTGAACTGTCCCAGTGGGGGAACTCATAGTTCTGCATTTTAATTGTCCCTTTAATTGCCTATATATCCTATTAGATTGGAAGGCACTGACTTGAGGGCCGAGAGTGAGACTTGGCCACTATTGTGACAGCATGCACTCAATATCAACACACTTTTTTTTTTTTTTTAATGAATGAATACTACACAGAGGTGATGGAGAAGATAAAATCAAGTAAAATTTAAAGGAAGTATAGAAACCATGCCCTGTGTCCCTTGGGGTCCTTTTCAGGCAAGGTGGCTACACATAGGTTAATCTTGAATAGTGTCATCTTTAGGAAGATATAGTATCCCAGGTTGGCATTTGAGGGTTTAGAATCTAATGGTGACTCATGGCAGGCTCAGCCCTGGTCTTTCTAGCAGCAGCCAAGGACTTCCTAGCAAGTACAGTTGGTCTTTGGCTAACTCCAGGCCTTGGAATAGGGATGTGTAGGAAAGAAAGAGACTGGAGGCATAAAATTTAAATTCTCAAATTATTTAGAGCTCAAAGGTATTGCCTAATTGATGAGTTTTATAAGACTGAAAGGCCACCCAGCCTGATGGGCTGCCACGTAATGAAGTAAGCCTTCATCTAACAGTTGGGGTTGTCATTTTACCACAGCATCTCCTTCCTTTAGAACTTGCACACAAGAACTGGCTTCACATGTATGCTTAGCTAGGGAAGGGTTTAGAATGATTTCACACAGGAAGAAGAGGATAAGTGAGAAAGGGTAAGAAGAAATAGGTAGAAGAAGGCAAAGATGGTGATGGAGGCAGAAGAGGAAGGAAGAGAACAAGAAAGAACAAAGGCCTCACAGATGTTTGAAGTGACCTCAGCCATAACTAGATCTTCTTCAGCATTCTCCTATCTCTTGCTAACAGTGGGATTGGCTGTATTTTGCCAAAATGAAAAAAACTTCAATAACAGGCCAGACCAGTAGTTTCAGATACAGAGTAAGACGAGGATAGAAGTCTTCAAATCAGAGCATATAAACTGATTTTTAGAAGATAATCAAAGATCCAATCCTGAGGAGCATAGGATAGTCTGAATAAAGGAAATGGTGGCACCGTGACGGGGAGAGAGAAGCTGGTGATGAGGTGACAGTAAGGACTGAGCTTACTGGCCAGGTAAGCTCATTTGGGTCTCACAACTACCCCAGAAAGCAGGTTCTGCTGGTGTTAGTTACGTTTTCCAGACAAGGAACAGTCAAACCAGTTCAGTGCACCAAGTCCCACAGTCAGCCAGTGGCAGAGCCAACCTACTCACCCAGGAAATCAGGTCTCATTGCTCCCACCTGCTATATCAGCTTCCTGTAGTTACTTTAACATATTGCCACATTCTTCTCTCATACTTCTGTAGGCCAACACTGTAAAATGAGCATCACTGGGACAAAAATCAAGGCATTGGTAATGCTATACTCTCTCCAGAGTCTCTAGGGGACAGTTTGTTCCTTGTCTCTTCTGGAAGTTTCTGGTGGCTGCCAGCATCCTTGGTTTGGATTAACACCACTCTAACCTTCAAAGTCAGCAACTAAACATCTCTCCTCTATTTCACATGTATTGAAATTGAAATCTTCCTTTGTGTGTCTCTCTCATAAGGACACTTGTGAATGCACCTAGGGCTCACCCAGATATTCCAGGACAATTCCCGTTTCCAAAATTCTTAATATATTGACATCTATAGATATCTTTTTCCAAATACGGTAATATTTGTAAGTTTCAGGATTGGGGTATCATACTTTAGGTGAAGAGAGCATTTTTTCAGTCTACCACAAATGTTCTACCCAGCTGTAAAAGCTTTCAGTGGCTTAGATCAGCTGTTCTGAATGTGTATGTGTGTGTTGTGTATTTATTGTAGTTAACTTAAAACATCCATTGTAGTAGCTAAAAAGGCAAATATGAAGGTGGAGATCATTTAAAAATTTTAAGAACATTCTGAAGACTACAAACTATAATTTAACACTCTTTTTGGATAATGGATTTATCATTCAAGACCTTGAATATGGATGAGGATCTTATGAAGACATTCACTTAGTGCCATCCTTAGGCCCTGAGATTCCATCAACAACTGCCTGTGCGTTAGTCAGCTTTCTACCACTGTGATGAAATATCTGAGAAAACCAACTTAGTAGAGGAAAGATTTATTTTGGCTCACAGTTTCAGAGGTTTCAGTCCATGGTTGGTTGATTTCACTGCTCTGGATCTGAGGCAAGGCAGAACATCATGGCAGAAAGGTATGACAGAGAAAAGCTGCTCACCTCATGGTGGCTAAGCAGCAAAGCATGAAAGGGGTTGGGGAAAAGACAGAGTTCCCCCAGTGAACCCCCGCAAGGACCTATTTCCTCCAACTCAGCCCCAGCTCCTAAAATTTCCACCACTTCCCAATAATTCCATGAAATTATGAATCCATCAGTAGATGAATACACTGGTAAAGTTGGAGCCTTCTCAATCCAATCAAACCCCAAACGTCCCATCTTTAAACACTGCTCCATTTGGGATGAAGTTTTCAAATACATGAGCCTTTGTGGGACATTTCTGACCCAAAACACAATAGCCAGCATATCACACCTTGAGAGGAACTACTACTCCCATAATCTCAGGGTTAGATCTTCAGAAGCGTCCTGTGATGTATGGTACAGTAAATGCCCCAACCAAGCAGAACCACCTGCTGTCCACCTCTGCTACTTCAACACCCCCTTCAATAATCTCTTTTATTTATTTTATTCAATAATCTCTTTTATTTCCATTCAAGATAACATTATTCGTCCTCATTTTTTCTCATAGCCCTTTACTCGCTTGGGATACCTGTTCCTTTTTTCATCAGTCAAAACCCACAATCATCCAAAAGCTTAAACTTTATTTCATATGAAAGAATGCTCAATCATGATGACAATGCAAATCAAAAACCACAATTAAATATCAATTCGCATCCATCAGGAGACCTCATTTTTTTAAAAAAAAAAAAAGAATAATAAGTGTTGTTGAGGATGTGGGGATAATGGAACCTTTATATACCATTGGCAAGAAAGTAAATCAGGGCAGCTGCTATAGAAAACAATATTTAAAAAAAAAAAAAAAAAAAAAAAAAAAAACAGTATCAAGCCTCCTCAAAACATTACAAAATGAAACTATCATATGATCTAGCAACTCCACTTTTGGGTGTGCATCTTAACAAATGAAAGCAGGGTCTCAAAAAGGTATTAGTACACGTGTTTTTCGCAGCATTTTTCAAAATCACAGAAGGATAGGAACCAATGCCCATCAAGAATGAATGGAAAAATAAAATGCCATTTATATGTACAATTGAATATTCTAGAGTCTTTAAAAGAAAGGAAATTCTGTGCTACAACACAAAAGAGGACTTTATGCAAAATAGATTAAGCTGATATGGCTTGGATGTGAAGTGTCCCCCCCAAAATCTCATGTGTGTTATGAAGGGCAAAACATCACACCGGGGACAGCCGTGAAGCCAAGAGATGTATTCAACAGCCATTGTGGCTGGTAGAAAAACCAGAGAAGAGGTGCTCTGGTTGAAGATGGAAGAGGTGCTGGGAGAGGGGAGTCAGGGAGAAGGGAGTGTGCAAGCTCTGGTGGGAGAGGGGAGTCAGGGAGAAGGGAGTGGGCAAGATCTGGTGGGAGAGGGGAGTCAGGGAGAAGGGAGTGGGCAAGCTCTGGTGGGAGAGGGGAGTCAGGGAGAAGGGAGTGGGCAAGCTCTGGTGGGAGAGGGGAGTCAGGGAGAAGGGAGTGGGCAAGCTCTGGTGGGAGAGGGGAGTCAGGGAGAAGGGAGTGGGCAAGCTCTGGTGGGAGAGGGGAGTCAGGGAGAAGGGAGTGGGCAAGCTCTGGTGGGAGAGGGGAGTCAGGGAGAAGGGAGTGGGCAAGCTCTGGTGGGAGAGGGGAGTCAGGGAGAAGGGAGTGGTCAAGCTCTGGTGGGAGAGGGGAGTCAGGGAGAAGGGAGTGGGCAAGCTCTGGTGGGAGAGGGGAGTCAGGGAGAAGGGAGTGGGCAAGCTCTGGTGGGAGAGGGGAGTCAGGGAGAAGGGAGTAGGCAAGCTCTGGTGGGAGAGGGGAGTCAGGGAGAAGGGAGTGTGCAAGCTCTGGTGAGAGAGGGGAGTCAGGGAGAAGGGAGTGGGCAAGCTCTGGACAGAAGGTGGGTGCTTGGTCACACTGGCTAGGATCTCTGGAACTATCAGCTAAAGCAGCTTCTGTCTGGCTGGAGGCTGGAGCTGTCAGCTGGGAGCGGCCATCGGGCTGGAGGTGGTGGGTCTGGAGCTGCTGGCTGGGGCAGCTGCCATGAGCTGGAGGCGATGGGTCTGGAGCTGTTGCAGTGGCTTCTTCCTCTCTGCAGGGTGGAGCTGATGTGTCTGAGTGGCTTCCTCCTCTCAGCAGTGATGAGCTGATGTGTGTGTCCATGTGTATGTTCTGAGTGTCTGAGTGGCTTCCTCCTCTTAGCAGCGACGAGCTGATGTGTGTGTCCGTGTGTCTGTTCTGAGTCTCTCAAACAGGGCCCTATATAGGGATTTCTGGTGGGAGGTGCACCAGAGCAACCCCAACGCCATTGGCTCTTTGCCCATAGAACAGGGTGACCTTTAAGCCTATTGGCTCTTGCCCGGGGAAAAGAAACATCCTGCCTGGGAAAGAAACATCCTGCCCTGAGAATGAAACAAGGTTGCTTCTCTCAGGATGTGGAAAACTCTGGGGGGGAGGAGGATAGCCCATCTATCATGTTGAAGGTCTGGTTCCTAACACAGCACTGTTCAGAGGTGTTGTTCTTGGGAAATAATTGGATCATGAGGGTGCTGACCTCATCAAAAGATTTATCTGTCATGGATGCATAAACTATAAGGAGGTGGTAGAAACTCTAAGAAGTAGGACCTAATGGAAAGGAGGGGGTTCTTGGAGGTGTGCCCTACATCAAGGATTGTATCTTCTCCCAACCATTTTCCTCCCTCGGCTACCCAGCTACCATCAGCTGAGTTTCCGCCTTACCTCTCTGCCTCACCACAGGCTCATAGCAATGGAGGCACCCAACCATGGGCTAACACCTCAGAAACCATGAACCAAAGTAAATCTTTCCTCCTTTACGTTGTTTATGTCAGGATTTTTGGTCACAGTGATGAAAAGCTGACTAACACGTAAGTCAATGACAGAAAAGGCAAGTACTGAAGTTCCACTTATAGGAGTCGTCTAGACTTGTCAAATCCATAGAGGTACACAAAGTAGAATGGTGGTTGCCAGGGGCTGGATAGACAGGTAAATGGGAATTTGGTGTTTGATGGTTGCAGCTGTATAAGATATAGTTCTACAGATGGGTTTCACAGTAAAAATCAATGCAAACAACACTACTGAACTATACACTTAAAAATGGTTACAACAGTCAATTCTATGTTATGTGTATTTTACAACTTTTAAAAAATAGTGTGAATAAAACCCTTTTTCCATGCAAAAAATTCTCCTTCACCAACTCAGATAAATCTCCCCCTTCTGTGCTATTTTTATGTACATTTTCCTCTTTTTCTGTAAGGAAAAATATTGTGTTTTTTCTTTTTTTTTTTTTTTTTTTTTTTTTTTTTTTTTACAAAAGCCCTCTATGTGTTGTTATTCACATAGAAAATCGAATTGTTACAAAGTGACCAAGTCAAACATGAAAACACTTTCTATACCTAAAACAACAAGAGACTGAAAAATAAAATTAGCCAGGAAAGAAAAAGTCCAGGAGGACTGCTGATATAACAAACATGATGTAAGAATTAGGAACATTTTTCTTTCACTGTGATAGAGTTACAAGAAAAAAATCTTCAATAAATTTTCATGCATATAAAGGTGTTTAACTTATGTTTCCAAAGAAAAATGTTCTAAGTTACTTAAAACAGCGGATCTCAAACTTTGTGTGCATCAGAATCACCAAGAGGGCTTGTTTCAGCAAAGATCCACCGAGCTGGACCACTGGAGTATCCGTCGGCTGTGTGTGAGCTATGTGCATTATAGCTATATGAGGGGACAGGTCTGGCATTGCACACTGATTGAGCTGAGCAATGCAGGTGCACCTCTCCTCTTGCCCTACCTGTGATCCCACACAGCACCTGAGATGGGTATGACTTGCCAAGAGAGTCAATCAATCTGCTGACCACAAGACATTATGAAGCAAGACTCCACCTTTGAAACCTTATCCCCTGCCTTATTTGGTGTAGAATATTCTATTGAAAATCCTTTGTTGTCTTTTCCTCATAAATAAAGCAATTCTGGATGCATTTGCTCTCCTGCCTTCCTGTGTGGAAGAGGACCTTGAGGTTGCAGAGCAGTCCCACCCTGGATAAGGAAATTACTTTTGTGTCCTGTGCTTTTTGCTATTTTCTTAGCTTAATGTTGCAACCAGCTCTTTTGAATCCAGTTTATCTCGTCAGCGCAGGTCTTTAGCGGGACTGGAGAGTCTCATTCAGAAGGCTGGGGGTGAAGACAATCTGCATTTGTTTCATTCCTTAGTGATACTGATCCCACTGGTCAGGGACCGCAGATGGAGAACATTAGCTTGACTCTGTACTTTCTTAATGACAGTAAAGACAGCAAAATATAAACCTGGAAATGTCATTCCAGATGGGGCTTCTGCTCTCTACCTTCATGCAAAGCCAAGGGAAGACACTTAGCCTCCCACTGGGCTCTTCCCTCTACCTACATTCTTTCCTTTGGAAACACTAGGAACTTAGGGAGCAGTGTAAAATATAGTTGGACCTCTGTATCAGTGGTCATCTGTAGATTCAACCAACTATAATCAAAAGTATCATAAAAATTTTTTTCAATTCTAAAAAAAAATTGTATCTGTACTAAACATGGACAAAGTTTTTTCTTGTCACAAAACAATAGGGTATAATAACTATTTACATAGCATTTATATTGTATTAGGTATTATATGTCATCTGGAGATGACTTACACAGGAGGATGTGGTGAGGGTATACTCAAATACTGCACGAGTATGTATAAGGAACTTGCACGTGCTCAGATTTTAGTATCTGTGCGGTTGGTGGAGTGGAAGAAGCCTTCCCTAAAACAATCCCAACCAGATACTGAAGGACAACTGTATTTAACACTTCCAGTACTGAGCAAATTGGATACTGGTTAAATAGTCTAATCTGTCCTTCACTTTTAAAGGGCACTCAAAACAGTACTGTAGCTAGATGCAGTTAATAAGAGATTTCAGACAAGAACAGCAGTACCTCTGCCAAATTAAACGGAACACCTTGATATCCAGCTTTGGGCGAGATGCTACTTTGATGGCTTTAAAGTCAGAGATCATGCATTTAATGACCCCACTCTTAAAGGATCCCTCTGTTAAAGTATTATATCTAAAATAATGCCGGTTGTGATATCAATAAAACCAAGTAACTAATACCATACTTAATAATTAGGACAAAACTAAATTTCAAAGAGAAACTATTCTCTTTAGCAAGAGAAAAATGCATTCATTCATAAGTTGAGTTGTACATGAAGTCACAAAAATTGGTCCATGAATTTTTATAAAATATATAGTGCATAGAGATCACCATCTACTGAAATTTATCCAAGTATACCTGTGCATACACAGTGTGATTTAACAGTCCTAAACACAGCAGTGAAATCCCAGTTCATATTATCTTAGCTAAAAATCAAGACAGAGTAGTTTATGATTACATTAGACCCTTGAGATGTTGCTTTAGTTACCATTTTCTTGTGATTTATTTTAATGAATACAAGTGTCTATATAGGATACCACAGAAACAAAATAAAAATGTATGCCTTTTATTACAATTCAAGTGAGATGCTTTCCTGAAACCAGTCATATTAATCTTTTAGTGAAGATTCCAGTTTCAAACAATCCCTTCCCTCTAAACAACTAAATCTGAAGTTTATTTCCTAGAATGTTTCATAGACAGTAAAAAACAAAGACTCATCTCTCATTGTTCCAAGGAGTCAGATACAATGAAATGATGTCCACACAGTGTCTCTCACTCCATACAAGCACATAAAAAAGCAGGAACTATATTCCTATATTCATTCTCTTGTACCATCACCATAATGAATTTTAACTAGTGAAAGCAACATCACTTATTTCTATGTGATCTTCTGCATAGGGAGAAAGAAGAACAAAACTTCAACATTTCTAACAGTTCCACATAAGAAACTGAATCACTGTGACAAAAATTCACTCATGAATTACATACAAGAGCTGAAGTATCAAAAGACTAGATGGTCAACGTGGGGATTTTGATCTTTCAAGAGACTTACTGTGGCATTAGAATACAGAAAAAATGTGCCTAAAAATAACTGTCACAACATATAATAATTGTTATGGTTTGCAAAGCAGTGTTCCCCAAAAGATTCTGTGTTAATGCAGAAATAGTCAGAGGTGAAATGATCAGGTATGAGAGCTGTAACCTCATCAGTCCATCCTAGTTTGGAAGGACTAAGTAGGTGGTAACTGTAGGCAGTGGGGCATGGCTGGAGGAGAATTGCTGGGGGCATGTCTGGAAGGATTCATCTTTCCTGAAGCCCCTTCCCCTTTATCTCTCTGCTCCTTGGCCACCATGAGTGACACAGTACTCCTTCATCACATCCTTCCACCATTATGTCCTGCCTCACCTGAGCCCAAAGCAATAGAGTCAGCCAACCATGGACTGAACCTCTGAAACCATGAACTAAACTAATCTTCCTCCTCTAAGTTGTTCTTGTCAGGTTTTTTGCTCACAAAAATGAAAATCTAATATATACAATAATATAAACCTGTTTTTCCAACTAATCTTTTAACATCACACATTAAGTCAATTTTTGTAGTTATACAAACAATAGAGTTGTTTTTCAAGGTCAATTATGTTTTATCCTTGAAAATAAGAAATCAAGAAACACAGAGGATGAATGAATAGACCAAAGGATCTAACAACATGCTTATAAATAGACTCCCACATTTATGAAAATGTGATTGATGAAAGAGTTGGCTCTGGAAAAAAAGGAGAGAAAGGATGGAGTATTTAATAAAGGTGCTGGGTTAATTGATTATCTGTGTTGCAGGGTGGAAGTGAGTTTAGATGCCTACCTCACACTATACATAAAGACCAATCCCAAGAAGACTGAGAATTTTACTATGAAAAGCACAACTTTAAATTGTTTTAAATCTCGTAGAACACAACAAAATGATTTTGTCATTTTCATGTGAAGAAGGACTTTTTAAAGCAAAATGTTAAAAGCTCAAACCAGAAAGCCCAAGATTGATACATAACAATGAATTAAAAATGAAGAATTACTCTTTATAACATAAAGGAAATGAAAAGGCAAGTGCCTAAATGTAAAAAGACATTACACACTCATTACAAAGAACTAGTACCCAGAAAATTTAAGAAAATTCTACAAAATGGAAAGAAAAAAAAAAAAAAAAAAAAAAAAAACAACTTAGTAGGAAAAAATGGGCAAAAGATATGAACAGGCATTTTTCAGAAAAAGAAACCTAAATGTCCAATATTCATACAGGATTCTCAACCTCACTAGTAATCAAGGAAAGATAAATTTAAAAGATGGTGAAATACAATTTTACTTCAATAGATAGGCAAAAATTTAAGAGTCTAAAGGTTCCAGGGGTAAGAAGGTATGCAACACTGAGAATTATAGGACTACGATGTAAATTGGCCCTACTGTCCTACAATATAATTGGCATTATCAAGCAAAGTTAAAAATGTGCATACCCTATAAGCCAAAAATTCTCATGTTAGAACATATCCTAAATATATGCAAAAAAAAAAAAAAAAAAAAAAAAAAGCGTGCTCACTCATGTGCAAGATCATTTCTTGTAGCAATTTTAAGAATGGCAGAAAGTGAAGCAACATAACCATCCCTCAGAAGGTGACTGGATGAATATATTGGGCCACATTCATTCAATGAAATATTTAACCATGAAAAGGTATATATACAGCATCACAGATGGATCTTAGAAAGAATACATTTCTATGGAGAAAACTGCAAGTTGCAGGAAAGCACCCAAAATAGGAAATACAAGTTTTCAAGGTAGGCAAAATTAAAGGGATACTTTTAGGGGCACATGTGTATGACTCCTACATATCACAGGGTTGTTAATCTATGTGTGTGTGTGTGTTTAAAGTGACAGTATGGAGAGTGGGGGAGTCAGTATGTTAATTACTTCTGGCTGGGAAGAAAGGAGAATAGAATCTAAAGGAAGTGCATGTGTGCACCCACATATACATACTGGGGACTGAACCCCAGGGCACTCTACCACTGAGCTACGTGCCCATTCCTTTTTAATTTGAGACAGCATCTCACTGCATTGCCTGGGCCAGCCTCAATTTTGTGAACCTCCTGCCTCAGCCAGAGTAGCTGGAATTACAGGTGTGCACCACCACACGCAGGGTCCAAAGGAATTTTTTTAAATGTACAACTTTTTTTTAATATTTTTTAGTTGTTGATAGACCTTTATTTTATGTATTTATATGTGGTATTGAGACTTGAACCCAGTGCTTCACCATGCCAGGCAAGTGCTCTACCGCTAAGCCCCAGCCCCAGCCAAAATGTACAGCTTTATTTAGATCAACAAAGATTAAAAATTCAACATATTTTTCATAAACCTCATTTACACATACTTAAAACCAGAGATGGCAGAGGAACCCTGGGTACTCATGGGGTGAGCCTTTCTCCATGCTGTCCTGATAAACACACACATAACACTACAGTTGCTCCTCCTTTGTGGGCCAGGACTAACAGAGAAATCCAAGGTCTGCAATATGGTTATACAGATAAGAGAGGGAGCCAGGTTCCTTCATTTCCACTCAACAGTCTCATAAATCTTATGGATATTGAAATCAAGCTGTGTTATAAGGCTGGTCACTCTGAATGTCAATCTCAGCTGGCATCAGTCACTCGGGGCTTAAGAGAGGGAGAGGACGTAGGGCAACCAACCCACCATGGTTCATTTCATGCTCTTGGTCCACTGTCCAATATTTGCTTTGGCACTATGGTCGGGTTAAACCTCATTGCTGTCCTGTATTGTAGATACCACATCTAAAATCCTTTTAGTTCCTTTCTCCCACATTTTAAATGCTTATTTTCTTTGGAGGACATTAGAATCCCACTTCAATGTGTTGACTATTTAACAGAATGACATTTCCAGGATGAATAGGATATATAGAAATGAATCAGACAAGGTTCCTGCCCTCAAGTCATTGACAGGTTTAGCAAAGAATAATGGGCAAGAACCAGTAAACCAAGCATTTATTGGTGTCCTAAAAATATATGTGGGGCGGGAGATAAGGAAAGCAAATTCTGAAAGCTGAAAGTATAAGCCACCAATGTGGAATCTGTCTCTGACATGAGGGATCACTCAAAATTTCCTGCACTTTCATTGTGAGTGCTTCTGCCAAAGTGTTGTCTGCATTATTTACTCCTTTGGATCCCAAGCCCAGTAAAAATTAATTTGGCAGATTAAACTTGAGAGATGATCTTCTCTGTTGAACAAACGAATCTAATGAGATTAACAGTGCTTCTTTGTGTCGGGTGCTGGACTGAAGACACAAAAACAGAGTCATGGTCCTTCTGCCCTTGGAGAGTTCATGGTATTTTCAGAAAAAGTATACTGTGCACTTGAGAAGGAACGACTGATGGGAACCACATTGCCTGTAACAGACAAAAGACAAAGTGCACGGTGTGGGTCATAATTAGAGCAATGCCTTCTAATTAGTAGCTAACTTTCTGTGGAAAGTGCACATGTGTGCGTATGTGCGCTGGTGCGCAGGCACACACACACACACACACACACACACACACACACACATACATGCATATACACAAGCCCATATGTAAACTAAAATTTTAAATCTACATGCCATGGTAAAGTATCTACCAATTATTACTTATTTTTTTAAACTCAACTTCAAAGGATTTGCTTCCAATGTGTTTCATTGAATGTAAACTTTTACATGGTAGGTCCCCAACACGACATTTTGTGCTTTATTTCCAATGTTCCAGAAGTAGCAGGGGACAATCTAATGTAGGAAGCAGTGGTGAGGGCGAAGCCAGGTTGTGTCCTAGAGTGGTGGAGAACAGCGGCTCCACCCTGCTGAATACAGAATATGGTGTAGAGGGAAAAGGAAATATACATGGGAGAGCACAAATCTGGGGCGGTGAGATAACAGAAGGTGAAGGGTCCACTCTGGGATCAAATAAGATGAAACAAAATGAAATAAATATATATATTTTTTTAAAAAAGCCTCCTACGAGCTACAAGAAATCTATGAAGGCATAGAGACGTACTTGGGATTTTGTTTTAACTTTGCCTGTCGGCACTTCTGAGCCCAAAGAACTGCAGATCTGGGAATAACAGGTGTTTATTGATTTCCTTGTGAGTTTTTTCTATTTTATTTCTTCCCTCTTTCTTTTCCCCTGTGGTACCAGAACAGAAAGACATATGTATTCCATATGTAACACTTTAGAAAATGAAAGGCAAGAGAAACATTGAACAGATGTAGGGACTAGGGACCCACTCTTCCCACTACAGGTTAATGTCAACAACCCAACTGCTCTCCTTGCATTATCCTAAAAAGAAAAGGCACCAAAACTTCCCCCAGAAACATATTAACTGATAAGAGACTTGAATGTTCGCATGGAAATCTGTACTGATCAGAAAAAAAACGACCTCAGATTTCTTTCTCCCTCCAATTCCTCTTTCTGAAAGACTTATGAGAAATACCATCCAATCTTTAAAGGGCAATCAATAGTTTGGCTTTAATTACTTTTGAAGCTTAAAAGAAAAAGGAAAACTAACTGGTCTCTGAAAATCTCCCTTCTTTTAAGGCTTTGATTGTCAAGTTGAGCTATCAAATCACACATCAAGGTTGATTTAGTCTGAAATATACCAAAAAAAAAAAAAAAAAAAAAAAAATAAAAGGTAAGAATATACCTCTCTAGATGATGAATTATCTGCTATAATCTGTCTTTTTATTTCTCTGCAGGACACAGCCTTCCATCCATCAAGCCAGGATGAGTTCAAGTATCTAATAATGTTTAGAGGACAGGACCATGGAGCAAAATAAAATACACATTTTTATTTATCTCCCCACCCCCAAGTTTAGAAAAGACTATAATCTCTCTAGGCACTGGGTTTAATTTTTTTTAAAATATTTATTTATTTGTTTTAGTTGTACACAATGCCTTTTTTGTTTTTACATGGTGCTGAGGATTGAACCCGGGCCACGCACGCGCTAGGTGAATGCTCTACCACTAAGCCACAACCCCAGCCCATGGGTTTAATTTTAAGAGTGAGAAAAGAACCAAATATACTGAAACATTAAAAAAAAAAAGAAAGGAGAAATTGGAAGTTTGACTCTGCTGATATTTTGCAAAAGATGAAGAAATGTGAATAAAGCAGGGAAGGGGGCCATGGGCAAGGAAGGGTATTTTCCAAACCCAGTTTGCAAGGCAAATGGAAAACAGTGTGAAGGAACTGGTCATAAAGCAAAGGGGCACACAGGGTGTGCAAAGATAAGCAGCATGCAGAAAAAAGGAAGAGAGACAAGGGGCTCCTATGAAGTCCACAGGAAGCCCGGGGCTTTCAAAGATGAAACAAACTTCTCTGGGGAAAAAAAAAAAATTGTTTAAATATTCCTACATATGTCAAATGGTGAACTTGAGCAGCAAATAAGCTGCAGGGAAGAATATGAAAAGACTGTTCTAAACAACAGTGGAAAAGTGCAGTGTCCTGTGAGGAGGGATGCATTGTTCAGGAATTACCGTTTCATAAAGACCCAGGTTTGGTTTGGTTTTGTTTTCAAAGACTACAGCAGCTGCAGTCTGCAGATGTAGCTGAAATCTCTCTCTCTCTCTCTCTCTCTCTCTCTCTCTCTCTCTCTCTCTCTCTCTCTCTCTCTCTCTCTCTCTCTCTCTCTCTCTCTCTCTCTCTCTCACACACACACACACACACACACACACACACACACACACACCCTGAGCAGGAGGTACAGTTCCCAATGGCATGGCCATATTTTCTATAGCAATAATCTTCCATCCACAAAAGGAACAAGGGGGGGGGGGGCGGAAAGAGGATGACAAGAGAAAGATACAATCTCATTCAAGGAGAAAAACCAGGGTCCTACAAGCAGATTACAAAAACATACGCAGGGGTTCTTGCTTATTGTTATTTGAAATATTGATAGAGGGTCTTTTGTATTTGCCAGTTTGCAATTTGGAACTGGTAGAAAATGCTAGCATATTAGGGGAACAAAAGTAAAAACTACTTGTGTCACTGATTTAAACCCACACACACACACACACACACACACACACACACACACACACACCTCCTAATCTGGCTGCAGCTTCTTAAGATATACAAAAAGCTCCCTTTGCATTGTTTAGTACCTCTCCGATTTCCTTTCCTGTGTCGACCCACAAGTTCATTTGTTCCCCTGGGTCTTCTGAGTTACCCAAGTTACCTAATGCATACCCAGTATGAAACATTTTAAAATGAGTTCATCTTTATTGAATTATGATTTCCTGCAGACGCTGATAACAAAATTCAAATTGCTCTGGCAGACGAGGATTTTTAGAGTGCTGGGACGAAACTGAGTTTTTAAGAGAATCTCCAAGATCCACCCACCAAGTGTGTGTAGTAACTGGGTACCAATTGATGAATACTTCAAATACTTAATTAGATTTGCCAAGGGGGGAAAATCAATCGTTAGGAGTCAACACTCTGGGAGATATGGATGATAAAGAACTGTTATTGGCACACCCAGGGTGTGGTCCAAAGTAAAGCTTAACAAAATAAAGTTCTCAGATTTCCATCGCACTCTCTGCAGTAGGCCTGATGCAATCAGCAACACATCAAAAGGAGGAGAGAGCAACTTTTGCCCCCCCCACACCCCCGATTTCTCTTTCTTTAAGAATTCCTTTGGCCTGTTTAAAAGGCATTTTGCAAGCAAGTAAAAAGCAAGTCAGATTCTATGGGGATGGCATCGCCTATGAACACCTACAAACGGCATTTGCTCTGTTTTGTTAACCATGTATTTTGTCTTTACCAGTTTTCAAAGGCAAATGTGATAACCCCACCATGCTTTAGAAGCACACCAGGATGTTTAATCTAATAAAGCCACTGCAGTGCAATGGATTAAAGCAACGTGGCACATTCGTAATTTGGGACCTGGGAAAGAATTTCAACATCCAGGCACGGTGAGCTACATCTTAAAAATGGTATTAATAGGATAAAAGCAGAGCATCTAAGTAACATCTTCTTTTTTTAAGGGTCTTCACATTGCTATGTTTATGCGAGGCCAGGGCAAAAACAGCCTTGGGACACCTCTGGGGATTGTACTCCATCATTAAAAAAACAAACTTGAAGTCCTATAATTATCATCTGGCAGAAACACCTATGAATAGGGAAAAAAAAAAAAAAAAAAAAAAAAAAAACAGAAAGGAAATGATGAAAGGGATATTTGAGGGTAAATATTATGAGGGGTTTTTTTTTCCCCCAAAATTGACAATCATCTTCATTTCATGAAAAGAAGTTACTTACAAATTTTAAAATTAAGCCAATAGTTCCCAAATATGTTTTGTACCAGACATATCCCCTGGCTAGAAAATGTATGTTATACCTCCCACATCTGGCATCCATGTATTTTTTGATGTGTTGGGATTTTTATATTGTTGAGAAGGAAATAAAGTGACAGCTATCCCTCTTCTTTATACCACCTGTTTCAGAAACGATTGGCTATGGTAAGCTCATCTGCCTAGTAGTGGACAGAGTCCCCAGGGCAGTGGGAATACAATGTCAGCATTGCATTCAAGTATTTGTTCATTTAAAATTTTTTGGTACCTGTGTTTATAAAGTAAAAAATAGTGAAATTAACCTTCATATTCCATTTATTTAACCTAATACTTCTAAAATATTTTAGCACATAACATAAAAAGTATTCATTAGGTATTTTCCATCCTTTTCTGTGTACATCTTTGGGTGTATGTTTGACACTTGAAGCATATCTCAATTAGGACTAGCGACATTACAAGCGATTGCTAGTGAACACGAGGCTGGTGGCTACCACGCTGGTAACACAACTCCAGACAAATTACAGAGAACAAAGTGAGTTCAGCACAGAATCAAGGGCTAGCTGGGTAGGAATGCAGGACATAAATGCCAAAACTCCCTCCTTGGTCCCCTTATTTCTGACCCTAGCTCCAACTATTTGGAGAATTTCCTGAAGCTGAATCCTTTTTGTAGACTCCTGGTGAGCTGAATTGTTCGTTAATGTATTCATTTGATAAACCTTTACAGGGTGCCTACCATGTTCCAAGAACTGCGCTAGGTGCTAAGTGCTAGGGTTAGAGAGGTAAATAACATCTATACGGGTGAGCACGTTCTCATGGTATGCACTGATCTGAGATGGAAGATACTAACAGGCACCTGTTCATGCACTGGAGTTCATGCATGATGGGATGGAAAAGGGGCAAGGGAAAGGGAAGAAGTGGGTCACAGATCAAATTTTGTCATCTCCTCACAAAGACCTTTTCTACCCTTTCAACATCAAGTAAAATTCTTTGCCACTCCCCAGTCATCTCTGCCTCACCTCCTTCTATTTTCCTTGGAGTATGTGACACCATCTGAAATTTTTCTTCATTTATTGGTGGTTTCTTTCTTTTCTTCCTGTCTTCCTCTCTAGGAGGCAAGCCCCCTGACAGCAGGGATCCTGGGGGTACCATTCACTCTGTGCCTTTGACAGAAGAGACAGTAAGTCAATAGTACTCCTTGCTCCTTCCAGCCGGACTGCCCTTCCTTCCTTTCTAGCCATACTGCCACCAACTGGGATCTCATTCAAGGCTTTACTGTAACCCTTCTTATCTAACAAATAATTCCATGCTAGTGCTGCTCCCATCTGTCCTGAACACAACCAGGATAAGTCACCAGGGACACTGATTTCATTACATCAATCCCCTGTTCAAAATGCAACCTTCTTTTTAGGAAAAAGGTTCCAGCCACTTATTAAGGGAATCTATTTCCTATAACCTCATCATCAAGGTTTTTCTTTACTTCTTGCCCTATTACAGTTCCCCTCATCTGCACAGAGCAACTCTCACTTTGAGGATAGTCACTGGATGCCTCAAGGTTTTTCCTTCCACTATCAACTAACTCATTAGCAAAAAAAAAAAAAATAAAAAAAAAAATGTATTATTCCTATCCTCTACCCTTACTCCAGCCTGAAATTCTTTGTCATCAGCTTTATTTTATCCCAAGTGAGAAATGGTTCCCAAAGAGTAGGTCCCCCAGGGGGCAGCACCTTGCAGGTAATAGCCCTTGGATGGCAGTGACAGCATAAAAACCCAGGAGCCACACCCAGTGTCACAGCCTGGGCAGCCATGGACAAGCCTGGGCAGCCATGGACAGCAGAGCCCCCGTGGCCTCAGGGCAGCATCTCACAGTGCCCACAATGGACCTGATGTGAGATCTCTTCCCTCCTTATCGGGAAGATAGACGCCTCACATCATACAAGGGAAACTGAAAACTGACCCTGACCTCTCATCAAGTGTGGCCAGTGGAGAATGCGATTTGGTTTGATATGGCTATGGAACAAGCCATCCTGTTATAGTGCCTTCAAAACAAAGTCATCCCAAATTCTAGTATCATTCCCTATTTTGCTTCCCCTCTCTTAAGCCTTACCATCCTGGTGGAATGGAAGCAGAGAAGGGATAGAATGCCTTTTCATTATTTATCTTTTAGCTGATGAGCTAATAGGAGAACAAAAATATTAACAGATCAATGGCCTGTTCTATCAGTTCCCTAACTCAGTAGAAGACCCCAAGTATAATAAGTATCTTCACTTTAAAAATAAAATAAAAGCAACCCTGGAAACCAAGGGCTAGGCTCTAGTATCTATGAGCAGGGTGGCATCCTACCCTCTGACTGAGGTTTAAGTAAGCCCAAAATACCAACTCCAGCCACACTCAATCATGTAAGAACATTCAACTGAGCAAAGGGACTCTGTAGAACGTTCTCGATTTCAGCATCCGTATAATCAAAAAGAAGGGACTGGATCATTTTAACCACTTCTGTAATACTGCTCTCCTCACTTTAAAAGGTTTCAGACCCTAGAGGAATGCCTCTAAGCATTTATTACTTATTCTGCTAATTACTGTCCTTAATTAAATAACACCTTTAAGAATTACTTAACCTGAGTGTATGTCTCGCCTCCTTAATTAGAATGAAAGATCCTCGAGCATAATTCAACCAAAATATATTAAGCACCTCCTGGGCTTGAGGCCTAACGTAAGGAGAGAGAGCTTTCTCCCTGGGTGGCTGGCATGTCACTGCACTCTTCTTTCAATTCCAATATAAAAAAAATTTCACAATTACACTCCATGGCAGTATTTTTTAAGCTTCTTTTTCACATCAGGAAGAAAGATGGCTTAAAGGATAGACAGGACTTGGAGAGGATCCCAAAAACCCAAGGAACAAGTCTGCCGGCCCAAGATTCCTCTAGAGATTTCTGTATTTCATGAAATGTGGCGATCATAAGTCCTACACTTGGGTCTTTCCCCCCCCCTCTCTTTACCCAAAACCAATCTGGAGCATGCTCTACTACTGAGGAAAATAGTACTCTACTCCTCTGCCTCAGATGCTTTCTGGACAAAGGCTAGGTAGGCATGTTCTACTTTGGGTTCTCCTGAGAAGCCAAAGACTTGAGCACAGGTAGTTTATTGGGGAGCGGCCTCAAGAAATACAACTGGAGTAATGGGGAAGTGAGACGGTGAAGAGAGAAAAGCCCGAAAAGAATGGTTAACGAGGAGCGAGGGTCATAGGTGACTGTGGCTCTTCCAACCATTTGGGACCCTCTGAGCCTCCATTTGGATCAGAAATCTCCCTCCAAGGGACGGTAAAACATGAAATCACATGTACTAATCCCCATTTCTTGGTAGTTGAGCATCGCTCCAGGGAAAGGTAAGTCCTCAGCTTCTGGGTAGC
Source organism: Tamias sibiricus (assembly GCA_025594165.1). Lineage (NCBI taxonomy): Eukaryota > Metazoa > Chordata > Mammalia > Rodentia > Sciuridae > Tamias > Tamias sibiricus. The sequence continues at coordinate 142,175,716 of CM046665.1, read as the reverse complement.
CCCACAAGGAGCCAGAGGAAACCACCAGCAGAAAAGCAGAGACACTCAGCACTGGACGCCATCACTGTGCACAGGAACTGGCCATGCTCCAAAGGTAGACACAGCTATGAGCCAAGGGGACCTGCTCAGGACAGCAGCAGCATTTGCTACGTGCGCTAGCTCATCTTCCTCTACCGCCATGCCAGGCGGAAAGCTCCAGAACCTTATTTCCTACTCACAGTCCTGTCATTGAGTCTGCCTGACCTTGGGAGAGACTCCCCTTATATCCCTCTATTTTAAACACATTTCTTCAAATGCAAGATGTTGATGAGTCTTACCATAAGGAACAAGGAGATGTGACTGAGCTTCCATGTTTGATGCGATTCAGGACAGGGGTCATGAACTCCAATGCCCTCAGTGGCCTTGACTTTGTTACCATCATAAGCAGGGATGAAGGCTCAAGGAAAGTGATCCTGATAGCTCCAAGGGGGAGGTCCGAGGACACAAGTGGCCAGTGCTGAGGGAGGGCAGTGGGGAAGGGGGGTCTTGCCAAAAGCTTGCAGGGTTCTGGAATTTCTACATAACTCCTGTTGTCTCCAGTCACTCAACCGACCCTTACTGACCACTGCCAGCCACAGCAGCAGAAACCAATAGATACTAATAATACAGCTATCCAGGGTCCCCGTCATGGAGCCAGAACCCATGGAAAGAAAGAGATGATAAAAAAAAAAGGTCCAAAAACACCAGTCAAGTTAGAGTCCTTCACCAAGCTTCAAGTCTACTGAAAACTCCTTGTCTCATTGCTCATATTTATCACCACTTACTGTCATAAACCATATGAAGCATCTCATTTAACCCTTTCAACAACCCGTTTTATTAATAAATTGAGCCCAGAGAGGTTTCATGGCAAATGGGTCAATGTTTAAACTCAGGTAGTCCAACTACAGAGCCTGCACAGGTGATCACAGAACACAGAGGTGTCTCTTTCTCAAACGTGAACCCAGACTGCGTAGCACCTAAAGTTTACAGAATTTGGTAAGCTCTCCTTGAGAATACAAAATTCAGAACAAAAAATGCCCCCAGGTTACTCTGTATCATTTCAATAAAAATATTTTATTATTCCAAGACCTAAACTAATTTACTTTCTCTTCACAGTGTCTCAGAAAGCTATTGGAGGACACACTTCAGCAAAACAAGAAAGGAAACCAAAATGAAGGGAGACACAAGATCTAGAAAACAGGGTAACCCAATGAGATACCACTTCATGCCCACAAGGATGTCTAAAATCAAAAAGGTAAGTTTTGGTGACAATGTAGAGAAATCAGAACCTTTCTACATTGCTGGTAAAATGTAAAATGTTAGACATATATGGAAAATACTGTCAGTTCTTCTAAGGTTTAAACACATAAATGCCATAGGAATATACCCAAGAGAACTGAAAATATATGTCCACCAAAAAACATGTTCATAAATGTTCATAGCATCATTTTTCAGAATAGACAAAATATGGAAACAACCCAAATGTCCATCAGCTAATGAAATAAAATGTAGAATACCCATACATGAAATATTATTCAGCCATAAAAAAAACAAAGTATTGATACAAGCTACAGTATGGATGGACCTTCAAAACTGTCTTTCCCCCATAAACATTATCCTTGACTTTGTAGTGGAAAGATGAGGGATTTTTAGCCTTCTGGTAAGTGAAAGAAGCCAATCATAAAAGCCCACATTATATAATTCCATTTATATGCAATGTACAACGTATAGAAATCTGTAGGGTACAAAGCAGATGAGTGGTTGCGTGTGACCCAAGTGGGCAGGGTAGAGAGGTGACTGACGGAGGTACAGGGCTTCTCTTTGAGATGATGAAAGTGTTTCCATATCAACTGTGGGGTTGAGGGTGTGCATTTGTGAACAAACTAAAAATCACTGAATCATGTGCCTTAAATGAGTGATGTACATGGTTTGTGAACTATGTTTCAATAAAACAGGACAATGAGAGGGAGACATGGAGGGCAGCAGCAGTGACCACATAGAAGCTGGGAGAAGCAGGACATGAAGTGACCGACTCCCAGGCCCCCAGAGAAACTTCCTTCTCACATTGTTCCTCCCTTCCTCTGCAGAACCAACATATGCTTAAGCACCTCAACACAGACCATCTCCTGAGACACATGCCCCCTGCACACCACCCAAGCCTCTACCATGGCCCTGAGTTGAAGGAAATCCCAAAGAAGATGGTGAAAGTACATCCCTGAGCCTCCAGACCAGATGAAGGAGTTGGCCTGACGTCAGCTGGCCGGGGTGGGAGCAGGAGGGAAGCGTTTCCCTCCCAGCCCCAGCATCACCATCAACACGAGCAAGCGGCTAGACCACCTGGAGTGCCTGGCCACCTCAGGGGGGCTTCCCAGTTCTGAAAACAACTTGGAAGAAAGATTTAGTGACAACTACCCCAGAAAACTAAACGAAAAGAAAGACAGCCATTATCTCTAGGGAAACAAAAATGTGTCTCAGATAGGAAATCAAATTGTAGGATATGGTATAGCTCAGATGAAAATGTTTAATCAAAATACTATAAATATTATATATTAATTTCCCCCTAAATTATGGCACCACTATGGAGACTGAAGAGAGAAGTGTGCGGGTATAGGATGGGGAGGCGAGTAGTCCCAAAAGGCTAAAAATCCCTCATCTTTCCACTACAAAGTCAAGGATAATGTCTACAGGGGAGAGACAAATACTAGTGATGCCTGTAGATGATTTAGGAGAAAAGTCCAACAAAATAGCTAAAAATGTTAAAAAGTGACTGTCTTTGAGAGGTGTAACTAGGAAAGGGAAAATTCTGTACCCAGCAGTATCAATTTGTAATCCTAAATCTATAGAGTTATCCAAGCTCTTTGAAACTGTATTCATTATATAGTGGGAATCCTACCAGAAGCTCTAAGCAGTGATTTTATTAGCATTTAATTATAAAAATAATTACAAGGCATCCAGTAATGATCACACATGAGATCGTTAGGGAAAAAAAAAAAAAATTACCCAAATGTTTTCCATATGTATTTCTTGGCAATTTGCTTTCCCAACCTTATTGCTTATAATGGCTGCCCTGGAATGTTCTATCCATAAAGCACAGGATTACCAAAATTAACCCATTTTTCAGAAGCTATCTGCACATGCCATCTACCACCGAGTACAAATAAGAACCCTGGATTTATCTAAAATTCATGCTAAGATTTAGCCACTGCTAACTTTCATTGCTTATCAGAGCATGAATCTCGTGAACCCATCCAAATAAGAATAAATTAAAGAATTTGACAACTGCCTAAATGTCAAATTAAATTTCATAATATTAATATTCAATACTCATTGCAAGTTTCAAAGAGAGCAAATATCCTCTATTGCAACTCACAGGAGAAATTTCTCATCACAAGCAATGATTTTCTATCACCGTGCAGAGCCATAAATTTTCATAACACTATCAATCCTTTAAGGTGATACAGTATTTAATTTAAGAAATTTCTGTCCTATGAGGGTGGAAAAATTCTCAAACTCACCTTTCTAAGTCCCACCTCACCACTCCCACCCCCAGCAGAAGAGGTAACTCTCTTTTGTTGTAGTGGTTTGGTTTTGTTTCTGGGGATCCCAAATAGCCTGTTTTCACCTTAAATTCTCCTTGAGGTAAGAGCTCACTGCCTATTTTTTTTCTAGTTTGCAACAATTATTAAAAGATGTTGAAGCAAATACCAGTGTGTTTCATGACAGTAAATCCCAGCTGGAAATGGTACAGATGAAAGCAATAACTATCAGCAGTTAGTTCTTTTCCCCCAATTGTGGGTGGAGAAAGAGAAATGAAAAAGTCAATCTCTGCATTCAGATTAGTTCTGCTGAGTTTATCCATCAAGAATTGATGAAACTGAGTAAATTAATGATCCAATTAGATGAAACTCTCCTGGTTAACTTGAGTTAGTTACAGTTTGGAAATCCTAAGACAAATTTGTTACTTTCATCTAAAGCAATGAAATGATCATTTGTACATTAAATTGAAAAAATGATTTCAGAAGCCTGCCCTTATTCCTTCTAAAGAGATTCAGATCCTAATTACCCTCAACT
>CM046665.1:142143508-142171527 GCA_025594165.1 Tamias sibiricus | reverse complement strand
CCCATCAACTTGCCAGGCATTTTTTCAATAATAACAGACTGTTTTACTAAATTGACAGTGTTTTTAATTATGTCCATTTTCACTTGTAAATAACATAATTCCCAATTAAAATGAAGAGCGAAATACTCTGGTGCCGTGATAGACTCTGGACATTTTTATTATTTCAGGGTTTAACCCATCCACACTAGACCTCTGTGTCTCTTTCTTGTGACTTACTCTTTCTTGTGGTTTGAGGTGTCATGTGAAGGTCTCATTACCTACCTCACTTTTCCAGGCCATTCCATGACCTCAATTCAGATCAATATAGTCTCACTCATATTTCAGGGTGTGGTCTCTTTACACAAACCAACTTGGGAAATGTTGCTACCTGGAAGTTATTTTTAACGAATGATGGTACGACCAAAGGAAAGAGAGCTATCAAGGTTTGTGGTTCTCATTTTGCATGACTTTGGTTGTAGGAACCTGAAAGACCCAAATGTCCAAATGTCACCTGGAGAAAACATCACTAAATGTGACAAAGCTCCACAGGAAACCCAGGGAAGGAGTCTGCCTTTCCAGATGATTCTGGCAGAATGAATATACAACCCAGTTTGTGAGCTTTGTTAACAACTAGCCAGGGCAACGAGTTCTGTACGTGTGTGTACACAAAACACCCCATTAACCATGCGACATTTCCCTTAGGAGCTCTCCTTAATCTTTCATTTAGTGCTGAATGCACACATTTACTTTATTGCTAACTGGGGTTGAATATAGGGGCTCACAGATGCTAGCAAGTGCTCTACTAGAGCTATAGCCCCATTTGGGGTATTTTTTAATGAAGGTACAATGGTATTGTTCTGTTATGACTCTAGGAGTTTCTACTTCTGGCCAAAATGGGGTTGCAGGGACTATACTGACTCACCCTCCCACCTGAAACAAGTCCCAAGGGGACGCTAGATGTGAAATGACAGTGTTCCAGACAGTTCACGAGGGGCAATGATCCCTAAGCACAGAAAGCCCTACAGCTGCCCCACCCAGTGCTGGAGGATCTCCAGGCCACGGCACATGGGGCGGGGAGCCCAGGCACAGGCCTCGACTCTGAGCAGCTGAGTTCAGAGGGCAGAGTGCTAGCAAAGAACTGCCCAGTGGGCACACAGAGGTCTCGAGAGGCTCCCTCCAGCTCTGAGCACCAGACTACCCAGTGCTGGGGAAAGAACCACCTGGAAGGACTAGAGGCCACAGAACTGGGAGCTCACATGGGACCAAGGGCAGTGCTTTTCCCACCAGCTACCCTGTGACACCTCCTCATTCAAGAGGCTTTGGACAGAGGACTCAGAAAGGTCTTACCACAGCAGTGGGAAATAATGAGACCTAAACTCAACACAGCTCCACCTGACATGTCTTAAAAGCATGAACCAAAAGGATCAATTTCTCCTTAGCCATGTCCCAAAACAAACTTCAAAAATATTTACAGGGATGCAAAAATATCCAGTACCCAACGAGGTAAAATTAACAAAATCTGGGCTGGGGTTGTGGCTCAGCAGCAGAGCGCTCGCCTCGCACGTGCGCAGCCCGGGTTCGATCCTCAGCACCACGTAAACATAAATGCATTGGATTGTGTACAACTAAAGTAAATAAATAAATGTTTTAAAAAATAAAAATTAAAAAAATTCACAACATCTTCACAGAATAGAAAATAGCCAGGCATGGCAAGCAGGGGAAAACAGAACCCATGGTGAAGACAACCCATCAACAGAAGCCAATCCAGAGCTAACCAGCAAAAATAAATACAACGGGGCTGGGGTTGTGGCTCAGTGGTCGAGTGCTTGCCTAGCATGTGTGAGGCACTGGGTTCAAGCCTCAGCACCATATAAAAAATAAATACAATGAAGGTATTGTGTCCATCTACAACTAAAACAAATTTCTTTAAAATGAATAAATAAATACTATGTGTCAACAGAAACAACTGAGAGAGGTGCACTGCACCCCCATGGAGTACCTGGGACCAATTCATTTGAGTAACTTAAAAAAATAAGTTACTCAACTTGGGGAAAGAATAACTAAAAATCGCCAACAGATCAATTCTACTAATCTTAATGAACACATACTATCCTCACATCATCAAAACCAAACACCAACCTACCAGGTGAGATCCAAGTGGCAAAACTTCGAAAACCTCCTCCATAATTCTCAGGCCCTGTGCAGGCTGGGATCACTCACAGTGCCAAGAGACCTGCCACCATCCTCACAAGTGATGTGCTATCAACTTAGCCAACATTGTGGACAGTTCCTCCTCTAAGTAAGCGTCCTGGCTGCCAAGGAAGCCCAGAGTCGGGAGTCATAGCATCTCAGAAATAAGCAGCCTTGTGATCACTCTCAGGTTAACGTGCTCTTCCCTCTTAAACTAAAGCACCTGTGTCAGCCTGTGTCCCTTTGTGTTCTGCCTTTTCTCCAGGCCAGCAGTTCTCAAAATCAGAATCCCTGGAGGGCTCATGAAAACACACATGAATGGGTTTTGGATTCAGCAGGTGGTTCCCAGGAACCTGTGTGTCTAACAAGTTTCCAACTGATACTGCTGCTGGTGGTCTGGGGCCGCACATTGAGAACCACTACCCTAGACAGCTTATTACTTCTCATCTGTTGACCTGGATGACCTATGGGAGGGACCCAACCATCAAAATGTGTAATAAAGTTAGGCTCTTTTGAGGGTTATACTCAGGAAGTCATGAGCTTCCAGGAACTCACTGGAGAAACGTACAGACCTTCCCAAGATAAAAATTAAGGTTACAATAGGAAACTGATAGATGTCGTCTCTTCTGATAATGTTCTCTCACTCATCCCTATTTCTTCTCCCCCGTCAGGTGATGTAGGGTAAGTAGGATGCCAGTGTAGAGGGGCTGAAATCAGTACAAAACAGAGATGTTGTACTTGGATGAGGAATTTCTTCATTGCATGTATATTTCTTGGTCCTCAATGGACAGCTTTGAAAAGCTTGAGGTACCACACAGGAGCTAGAATCTCCCCATGATTTCATGAACAAAATAAAATCTGCCAACTTATTGTTCTTTTTTAAACTAATCTAGTTCTTACCATAGGGCCAATAACTACCATATTTTATCAAGTCTGAGACTCATCAGATCATTTTGAGTAGCACCAAAAAAAAAAAAAATAAATAAATAAATAAATAAAAAGCTACAATCATACTATGGCACATATTATCAATTAATTCTAAGAGTCATCTTGACTTTCAAAATGTTAAAATTCGGGGCTGGGGATATAGCTCAGTTGGTAGAGTGCTTGCCTCACATGCACAAGGCCCTGGGTTCAACCCCCAGCACCAAAAAAAAAAAAAAAAAAAAAAAAAAAAAAAAAAAAAAAAAAAAAGTTAAAATTCAATCTTAGAATTGATAAACCACAATATTAAAAAAAATGTGCCCTGAGCTTAGGAACATTTGGTACCATCATTTCCTGTGTGGCTACATTTTCTACAGCTGTTTAATTCATTTCCTGGAAAATTAAACTCCAATGATCTCAGGCCAGAACAAAGATGAAGGCCTAGTTAACAGAGTGCTTGTTTCTGAGTTGGAAAACGGGTCTGAGGCCTCAGTAAGTGTTTGTTCATTGATTGTGCTGCTGTAACACCCAGGCCTCCTGTCCTGCTCTGTGCCCTTTAGGCAAGAGATTTGTGGTTATTGTCCTTGCCAGGTCACACCCTTGCAGCACAGTGCTCTGGGGAGTGGAGGGAAGCATGGATCTCACTGACTCTTACGTGTGCTTTCAAATAGAGCACTTCCTCTTGGATGACCCCCACGCCCCTGTCTGTTCAGTTCCCCTTGCACAGGAACACTGTGTCAGCAATTTTTGAGCCTTTGATTGCTTTGTTGTAAAGTTTCATTTGTTTATTGATTTCTTACACTAGCATAGAAAAAATATTTACTATGCTGGATTATTTTCTGTTTATTTATTTACTTTTCTTTCCAAATTGCCCTGCTGTTGGTCCTCTCTCCTATCCTGAAATAAATTAAAGAATACCTAAAAATATGGGGGGACAACATGTGTTTTGGATAAGAAGATGAAGAGGACGATACTACCAAACTGCTGTACAGATCAGTGCCATCTCGGGTGCCATGTATGGGGTGAGTCTCACCCAGCCTGGTGATTCAGTGCTCCCCAGGAGACAGTGTGGCAGAATGAGAAGGGCTGCAGCATCCTGGCCGGAGAGCTGAGCATGCACATCAAGCCTGGGAAAGCAGCAGCTCAGTCTTCCCCTGGTAAAGCCCCATCAATGCCCCCACTGCATGAGCAACCCTGTGCATGAATGTGTGGTCAGGAGTGTGGAGCACGAAGGGTGTGGAAACAGTCCATCCACTGAAGGGAGACTGAACCCTGAGGTAGGTCCAGAAAGCTCCCAGGACACATGGGCAGCCAGCAGCAGAGGCAGATATGAAATACTGCCAAGGGCACATTGGAAAAGCCTCAGCCTCTTGCTGTGTGATCTTAGGAAAATGATGAGCCTCCCTGAGCCCTGGTTTCTCATCTGTGTGAGGATGGCAATAAAGTTTCCTCCTAGGCTCCAGGCAGTCCTATTGGTTGTGTTTAGTGGTCAGCATATTTCATGCACTCCAGCCTGGAGTAGCTATGATTATGTTGATAGTGACATGTTTTGGAATTCAGTGCTGGAGGGTCAGGAGAAATCTTAAAGCTCATCCAGGACATTGGTTCTCAAATTCCTGTGAGCACAGCTACAGATGCCAGCTCCCTCACAGACCTCACAGCCTGGGCTTCCTGCAGAAGCTCTCCAGATGCCAGCCATGATAGGCCTCTTACGAGACCTCAGGGCTCCTTCTGGGGCCCAGTCTTCCTCAGTGCCCACATCTAGTCCATGCCATCCCCCTGAGTAGTGGCCAACAGTGACCATACCTCTCAGGGAGAGCAGCCCACTTGCTTCCAGGGGAGCCCCTTGCATGGGGGACAACTGGGACTGGAGCATTGCTCTTCATACCAACGGAGAAGTGGCAGATGCAGGTCAGAGGTAACAGATAAGGGAAAGGCAGGGTCTCGATGTTCTCTGGCCCTTGATTTCTCCATCTCAGAAATGGGGCTAGTTGTGCCAGCACTGAGGCTGTGTTGTGAAAAGTGTTGCAGGCCCACAGGATTCCAGAAAGATGCACTTGAGGCTCAAGAATGTCAATTTTAAGATTGTTCTCAGTTTAGCATGAATCCAACATTAAAAAAAAAAAAAAAAAAAAACTGGGCCTTATTCTAATTAGAATAGCATCAGAGAATACAGGGAGTTTTAAACTAATGTCTACTGAAGCAACTGTACCATTAAAAGTGTTTAAAGCATCTTTTTGTGCTAGGGGAGCAGCCACAAGCCATTTTCCTCTTCAAAGAGCCTGCATTTTAAAACCCTACATTTAAAAAACAAATCCTGGCTGATTTCGCAGGATCTTGTGTACTCTCTTGTGAGCCCCAAATTGGGCCACCAGAGGAAGAGTGTTTCCAGTGAACGTGAGGTTGAGATCTGTTGCAGTGCCAAATATATGAGTTCTTTGGTATCCTGGAGTATAATTGTCTATATAAGGGGCAGGTGGCAAAGATGTCCTCCCATCCTGTTGGCTCTCTCTTCACTTTTTTGATCATTTCCTTTGCTTTGAAGAAGCTTTTTAGTTTGTTAGCATCCCGTTATTCATTCTTGATTTTACTTTTGCTCATTAAGGATCTTGCTAAGGGAGTCTGTTTACACCAATATGATACAGAGTTGGGCCTACATTTTTCTTCCAGTGGACACAGGGTTTCTGGTCTAATACCTAGGTCCTTGGTCACTTTGAGTTGAGTTTTATGCAGGGTGAGAGGTAGAGGTTAAATTTCATTATAATATGTATGGATGTCCCGTATTCTCAGCACCAGGTTTTGAAGAGGCAATCCTGGAGAACTCCTGAAGAATGAAAAGAAATTGGCTTACCATGTATTTTGCTACTTTGGTATGGTCAGAGTGAATATTTTGGTATTTTTCTTAACCTGAAACAGAAGTGAAAACCTGGAGCTGAGTTCGGAAGTTCTAGAAGACATAAAACCCCAACCACATGGTCAGCATGAGAGTGGACCAAGGAAGATGGTCTCACATTTTAGAGAGAGGGCCCTCAGAACCACTGGAAACCCACAGGAAGAGCCAGGACCCACTCATCCCAGAGTAAAAGTGTTACAATATGTGACTGGGTTTGCACTAATTTGCATATAGGTTTTAAAAAGGAAAGAATTGTATTTTACGTGATTTACGGCCTTCAGATCCCTCACACAGATGTTTCCAGGGAATTAAGAGTTCAACTCTCTCCAGGTTGCTACTATCCAGCAGAGACTAAAGTAAGAGCAATTGACATAGGTGACATGTTCCACTGGGGAAGCCACAGTTCTGCATTCTCCAGTGAGACCTTGTCGCCTTCTCACTGATGCTAAAATTAAAGGCCTACAGAGAGGTGAGTTAAAGACATCCTTTCTTTAAAACTGTGCACGATCAGCTCAGGTCCCCTGACTCCCCATGCAACCTGCCCAGGTAAGTGTCTTTCCTTCCTCAGATGCAGCATCAGTGTGTGAGGGGGCTTCTGTGATTGTGATGAAAAATCAACATAGCCAAATTGTATGTTAGGTTCTTTGGTAGCTCTACATTATGTGTCCAGCTATACCCACACTCAACAGCTCAGAGGACTGTTTACTCTAGAATTCAGAGAAAATTTTTCATGTTACTATATTTAGCCCTTTAATTTTGTGACTCATGGACATTTGTTAATTTTTTAAAAAGAAAAAAATTATTTTAAGTAAATCATTTTAAGTTTCCATCTATTACTCAGACTGCAGTGAATTTAATTTGATTCTGTATCTGTTCTCAAACTATGCACTGTTAAGTTTCCTGGTTATCTCTGCTTCAGCATTACTAATTCATATTTTTATTCACCAAGGAAGAGATAAATTTTAACCCCAGAATTTTATTAAACCCACTTGGTTTTTTTTCTCTTGTCTTAAGAACTTAACTTAAAATACTTTCAGCATTTCCTTCCATTGCTGAGATAATGAGTAATAATTATGTAGACCAAAATACATTCTAATTAATCAGAAGGAAATTATATATTTTTGAAAATTTGATACTTATAAAGAAATTTTATTCTTACAACTTTAAGAAATAGCAAATAGATTTTCCTTATGCTGATGTAATTTCTCTCAGGTTTGATCTCACAAATATAAACCAATGGTGATCTGGGTGCCAGGAGGTTTAAACTGGAGCATGGAGCAGGGCCTGCAGTGGCTTAATTTTACAACCCAGTGACAGTGGTGATCACACCTTCCTGGCTTCCAAAGTTCCAATGGTGTCATCTTTTTGTACAATAAATAAATAAATAAATAAATAAAAAGAAAAAAAAAAGAAAAAAGAAAGAAAGGTGATGCTTGTGGAGAAGTGATGGTGAACTTGAGCTGTATGATAACAGCAAATGAAATATGCCCCTTTATGTGACCAATGCACATCACTAAGTGAGGACACAAATCACAGTATTGGCATGACAGTGTCCATGGTCCACCTGAGAAAGCAGATATGTCCTCCTCCCTCCCTGCATCCTGTATCTCCACACAGGCCACAGAAGCCCAGGATGCTGTTGGGATCTACTTTTCTCACTCTGGCTGGGGTGCACTGACCTCAGTATTGTTCACTAGATTCTGGCCCATTAGGTGATAGCATATGCTCATGGCTGTTCATGATTTGGACAATGACAAAATGCAAAATATTTAAGTGATGACTTGCTTGGTCAGGGCAGGAAAGAGAGTCTCCACTGTGTTACATTTCCTTGTAAAGGACCTCACACTGTCAGCTCTATGGACACTGGGTATAATTTAAAAAAAAAAAAAAAAAAAAAAAAAAACAGTCTGTCATTTCCATTTTTTCCTCTGCTTATGTTTTGTCCTCTAATTGGCCCTCTTAGATTTTCCTGGTTTTCCATATTGTGCCCTCCCTGACTGTGACCTGTTTCTGCACTGGTTTTCCACATTGTTTTCTTTTGATTCATGTTGTCATATTCCACACCTCAAGTCTGAGGACAGCTTATTTTTTTCCAGGATTTGCATCATGATCTGGGGCTTGGCACATTTGGGAAGCCGGGTGCCACTTTAGCCTCTCTCTCCCAAGAGCTCTGAGGAGAGGTTCTGGGATCATTGTGATGATGGACAGGCCTTCCCCTCTGCACCCTGAACTCCTAGACTGAGTAGTCCTGTCAGGTGTGAGTGGGGTGAGGCACAGCTTGGAGGGACAGGCTAACAGGATTCCTTTTAACTTGCTTTTATAAAATGTTCACATGTTTCAGGATGTTTTCTAAAAAAAAAAAAAAAAGATAAATTAGCTCAGGAGTAGAAACATTGCATTCTTAATGATATGTCTACATGTAAAACATATGGAAGGGCAGTGTAGCTCCCACTAATTCACATGTGTGTGACCTGAACAGCATGGAGACATCCAGCTACTTCCATGCCTGCTGTGTCCTGGTGCTTCAGGGGAGTTACTGTACGTGGGGAACCTGTGAGAGCATCAACACTGCCAGTTTCCATGACCAGCATTTTGATAAGAGAATATGGTTTTTCAGCAGTTATACAAAATTTTTCCTATAGAAAAAAATGTAATGTTCCACTTGTTTTCAGACAATGCTCCACAGGAAGCACAGTCTCTATCTTTGTTTGCAAGTCCATGGCACCTCCTCCCTCCCTCCCTCCCTCCCATGGTGACGCAGGCAGGACGGCCACCCCCTTGGCAATGCTGGAAACCACAGTCCTGTGCCCTCAGTCAGCAGATAGATCAGATAGACTGCTTATCCTTTTTTCAATGTGCTCCATTTTATTTTCTTAAACTGCATTCTACTGAATTAAAAACAAACCTGTATTTTATAACATAATAGAAGGGAATCATAATAACTTCATTTTCTGTAAATTTTAAAGGGTATCATCAAATGTTACATATCCAGCTTATATTGTTGTAAAGGGATTTTGGGATCTAAATGTCAGCATATATCTTAAAACTTAATTGACATAATCTATTCATAGCTACATATAAAATAAAGAAACCATGTAGTATTGTGCATACTGAAAACCATCTGTTTTTTGTAAAATGTGGAGACTCTAAGACCATTATATTAGTATTATTTCTTTTGTTTTTCTTAAGCCTAACAAGGGAGGGTATCTTTGCTGAAGGTATGAATGAAAAAGACAAAACTTTATTTGGAAGAGATTAAATTTTTCTATATGATTAATTAATTTCTGCTATTGACAATGACATTTTCTCAAAGATTTCAAAGAAAATATTTAACTAGACCTAAAATGTTTGAATTGCCTCGACTCCTCATTGTTTTCTCTCACTCTTAGTAACTGATCTAATTAAACTCTAATTTCTAGGTAGCTATGGATATAATTTATAGTTTACCCAATTTTTTTTAGATGATAGAATGTGGAAGTGTGGCTACTCTCATTGTAAATGTTACACACTTAATTGCTATACATCAGAATTAAAACTGAAATTAAAATAATGTCTTCAATCTATATGGAGATATTCCATGAGAATGTCCTCATCAAAATGTCTATTACACTATTTCCTCTCTCTCCTATGGAGAAACATCATTGATTGGTAAAAGAAGATATAAAGTCTTGTTCTCTTGTGTAAACTCCTTTATCAGGGTGAGGTTGGGTCCCTGTATCCTAATTAAAACACTAAATTGTATCACTCAAAATGTGTTAAATATTGGGGGTGTGGTGGTGCATGCCTGTTGTCCCAGCATCTTAGCAACCTGAAGCAGGACGACTGCAGGTCCAAGTCCAGCCTCATCACCTTAGCGAGGTCCTAAGCAACTTTACTGAGACCCTGTCTCAAAAGACAAATGATACAACTATCGACGTGGCTGAGTGTTTAAAAGACTTTGGGTTCAAATCCTGGTTTAAAAAACAAAACAAAACACTTACAGTATAGTTAACATCTACTCTTTTTCCATGTGCCAAGGAGTATACAGAGAAGAAAACTTGAATAATATCCTGCTAATAATTGATCATTCTGCTCTCTTACATATAGATTTTTCGCATAATCATATATATGTAAAATATTATAAGTGGTTAAGCAAACCTGGGTTCAATATCTGGTAAGAAAATCTGGTTCAATAATATATATAATTAATTTATTAATGTAAATTAACAAATTCAAAAACTCTGATTTCAGGGGATGCAGTTTCATATTTTGTCTGTAAACTGGTGGTGAACAATCCAGAATAGCAAACACTGAAAGTATGGAACTGTAGGAGCCCATCCCACTGACAAACGTTCATTGAGAGTTCTATTTGGACCTTATTGCACTCCGCATCACTTGAATTCACTACAAAGCTACCTACTGAGCTTCTTATCAGGTTGCTGCTCATACCAAGACAAATTAATAGTGGCCCTAGCCAGGAAAACCATACAGATAAAGAGAAGAAGTTATGCTTGAGTACTGAGAGTTTGGAAAGGGTGCATTAAAATGGTACCCACCATTTTTGATATGGGCAGACTTGGCGTTTGGGAATGTTGAAGCTGGTAACAATTGTGATGATGAGAATTTATTTTTATTTTATCTTTAGACATTGACTCAAAACATATTTCCCCGGGGGAATGCCCACCCGTCGGCAAACCGGGAGATGACCATGATGGGCCCGAAGGACTCCTCCCTGGCGATGGCCATGTGGTCCTCCACGTCCGTGAACACGGTCGGCTCAAAGAAGAGGCCTGCGGGGACAGGGCCTGTGGCTCGGGGCGTCCCCGGGCCTCCTCCCCACCAGGCAGGGCCTGGTCACCCCAGGCCCCGCAGACGCTGGCCTCGAAGCCCGTGTCGCGCCCTGGGGTGGACGCCACCCTGCGGCCAGCCTTGCTGCCCCGGCGTGTCCCCGGCCCTCACCGCCGTCCCCACGTGCTGCTTATCCCAGCCAGAAATCGGAGGCGCAGTTCCACCGCCTCAGGGAGCCCAGGTGAGGTGTGAGCGCCGCGACCCACCTGGCCTAGGGACTTGGCAGCCCCGCAGACCAGCGTGGCCCAGCAGCTTCCTGAGGTGGCCTTGTGGTTCTGCAGCCCGAGGTCCGTGGCCCTGTCCAGGGCGTTCCCGACCTTCATCTTCCACACCTCCTCCACCTGCGGCAGGCCTGGTCAGACGAGGCTCGTGCTCCTGCCTTCCTGGGGAGGACGGTCACCTGGCCCCCGCCCACATCTGCATTTTGGGGAGTGGGGTACTAGGGACTGAGCTCAGGGCACTGGGTCTCTGAGCCCGCCCCAGCCCTGTGCTGTAGTTTCCTTAAGAGACAGGGTCTCGCTGAGTTGCTCAGGGCCTTGCTTTTGCTGAGGCTGGCCTCCAACCTGTGATCCTCCTGCCTCAGCCTCCCAGGCCTCTGATGACACTTAAGAGACTCACTTAAGAGACAGTGAGATCCATGGCCCCTCCACTCCAAAGAGCACTCTGCTGCAAGGGTGTGACCTGGCAAGGACAATAAACACAAATCTCTTGCCTAAAGTGCACTAGGCAGGAGAGGAGGCCTGGGTGTTACAGCAGCACAATCAGTGAACAAACACTGAGGCCTCAGACCCGTTTTCCCACTCAGAAACAAGCACTCTGTAAACTAGGCCTTCATCTTTGTTCTGGCCTGAGATCATTTGAGTTTGATTTTCCATGAAATGAGAAGCCCCCAATGGAACACCTAAAAATGTGGAATATGTGCCACCATGTAAACTCCCAAGTTAGATAATCTAACAATGATCTTCAAATGCAAAACAAAAAAAACAAAAAACAACAACAAAAAAAAAAACTAAACAGAAGTTTGGAGTTTTTGAACACTTTTCCTTTATTAATACTTTTTACAAAAAGTGATGCAATTTTCTTAAAGTTGAGGGTGTAGCTTTTGCTTGAGGCATCACAATATCTAACCTCGAACTATCCTACAGAGATGTAGGTACAAACACAGCATGGTATGGACATCACAACCAACATGTTGACCAGTGGAATAGGATGGAAGACACAGAAACAAATGCACATTTAGACATCCCTCAGATATTGGACAAAATGCAAAAAATATATATGTTGGAGCAAAGATAGCTTTGTTACAAACAGTTCTGGCAAATTTGATATACATACATAGAAGAATGAAACTACATCCCTATATTTTACCCTTCACAGAAGTAAAATTGAAATTGATCAAACACTTAGGAATTAATCAAAAAGTATTCCAACTGGTAAAAAACACACATACAAAAAAAAAAAAAAAAAAAAAAAAAAAAAAGAAAGAAAGAAAAAGAAAAAATAGGGTCAACACTCCATCTCAATGGTGAAGTACTGACTTTCTCAATAAGTTCACAAAAAGCTCACGAAAGAAAACCAAGAATCACTAAGTGGGATGCCATTATATATATAGGGACTAGGTATGGGCTCATATTAACTTCATATCAAAGTGAGAGAACTTAGAGTTTACTACATAATAGGGACACTCTTTTTTGTCAAGGGAATTCATAGGAAATTTTGAGCTCCACTGTCCCCAGATGGCTATAATCAAAATCAGAATCAAATCGAGGGACAAGTGAGATGTTCCATTTGGGACTCCACTGTCTTGTGCTCCCCAGTGGGATCTTGTCACCTTACTAGAGACACTAATAGTACATACTTTGGAGAGATGATTTCACAGCATCCTTACTTTATAACTATGTAGGTTATCCTCAGAGGCACCAATCGCCCCTCTTCTATCCAGGTAAGTGCCTCTGTTTCACAGATGTCCACGATTACAGGTGGCTTCTGGGATGAGGGTGGAAGGGGAAAATTTGGTCTCTTAGGTTGTTGGTAGCTTTAGAAGAGACACACAGCTCTAACTGCTATACTCAACAAGAACACTGTGCTCTGTAAAGTGCAATGAAGGAAATCTTCCTAAGATATGGCATCCTCTACTTTCAAGACATAGAAAACTAGTTAGTGTTTTCCATAGGAAATGTCAATTATTTTAGGTTTCTGTCTAATTTTTATCCGCCAGCTGTAGCAACGCTCATGTTACATATGATATCTATGCTATCTCATGTTTTATTTTTTTTTTTTTTTTTTTTTTTTTTTTTTTTTTTTTTTGGTACCAGGGATTGAACTCAGGGGCACTCGACCACTGGGCCACATTCCCAGCCCTTTTTTGTATTTTATTTAGAGACAGGGTCTCACTGAGTTGCTAAGTGCCTTGCCATTGCTGAGGCTGGCTTTGAACTCGAGATCCTCCTATCTCAGCCTCCCAAAGTGCTGGGATTACAGGCGTGCGCCACTGCGCCTGGCTGCTACCTCATGTTTTATATGTTATTTACTTATATGCAAACAACCAGATAAATATCAAGTTTCCCTGAGCAGATTTTATTAAAAGTAGTCAAATTTGTTTTTCTTGCCTTACTGAAAAAAAGAAAACTAACACTGTTATGTAACTTCTACCCATAAAAAATAAATAAAACAATTTTTCATATTCCAGAAAGTAATGAAGGTAATTTCATATTATTGTGTGCATCTATTGTATTTGTAACACAATTTTTCTTGTCCTACATTCAGTTTCACAAATTAAAAATGAATGGTGTCATCCAGAGTGTGTGCTCTGTCCACTAGTAAATTTCAAATGAGATGACAGTGGTTCTGTGTCACTTTTACATGAAATATTAAAAATACAAGTGAATCTGATGGTGTTTTACTTCTCCTTGCTCCAAAAGAACAGTGTATATAATTTTCAATATCTGGGTTGAAACAATATTTTTGTCCCCTAGTCTTGCCTTTTTTCATTATCCATTTGAGGTTTCTTTTTCCCATTTCCCTAATAATGATCATGTCAGAAAGGCATTTTGTTAAGAAGAATAATTAGAGAATTTTAACCTCATCCTGTCCTGGCCTATATGCTCAGGTTTCAGTTTTTAATTACAATTTTTCATACACATGCATTTATAGAGGACAAATATATGATCCTCTCTCTTTTTCTTATTCCTAAAGGAAATTGGACTTAACTCGTGTTATTATTGAGCTGATCAGGGAACAGATGCTCCTACAGGTATTTTTGGGTTTCCCGATTATGACAACTTTGTGTCTGTGATGAAGCTTCTTTGGAGATTATTGTTTTTGTAAGAAGAACAGTATTTATTCTACTGTTTTTTAAGACAGACTTTAAAATTTTGTTAGTGTCTAGCTACAACTGTGAATCCTGAGCTTATCCTGTACTTAAATCTTTCCACTTTACAGAACGACTCTATTATTTTCAGCCTTATTTTTCAGGATTAGCCACTGTTCGTTCTCCCAAATCTTCTCTGGGTTTTTCTCCTACAGATTCCTGCAGCGTGTATATTTCACAGCAGGTCTGCACAGAGCATGGCACCTGGTTGTTGTTGGTGGTGACCTTCCTGATGCACTGTTTCTTCCTAGTGCTCTTCATAGTTTCCTAGCTAGAACTGTGCTGCAAAGTAGAGCTTGCTGCCAAATTTCCTCTCAGTCCTAAACCCACATAGAACAACAGGACCAGTCCCACTTCCCAGATCTCATTTTTCCATGTTCACTTAGGCACACAAATGGTGATGGAAACAATTACTACTACTGCTGCTGCTGCTACTACTGCTACTACTACTACTATTTATACTGATTGAATCCAGAGATGCTTAAACCCTGAGCCACATCCACGGCCCTCTTTATTTTTTAGTATGAGACAAGGTCTTCCCAAGTTGCTTAAGGCCTCTCTAAGTTCCTGAGGCTGGACTCCAACTTGAGATCCTCCTGCCTCAGCCTCACACAGCTGCTGGGTTAACATGTGTGTACCACCACTCCTGGTCCGTGTTACTGTCCTTATGATTTATGTCCATCTATATACCAGCTCCACTCTATTTGAAGGTACTTTGCTTTCTCTAGTGTACAAAACGTGATTGTTTTTGCTTGGAAAATTAGGTTATCAAAGTAACATTGCACCATTAGGAACCACAATTGAGGAAAGCCCCTTAATTACCCTGCTGAGTGCAGATAATTTTCTTTTTGTCCACTGATCACCTAGAATCTTCTGTGCCAGACAGGGCTGAGGGCCAAGGGTCATGGCTGGGAGGAGACATGTCAGACAATTTCTCTTAGTATGAGGGGCTCCTATTCAACATAATGCTTTCTAATATAAATAAGATATTAACACAGACATAGCTATATAATTTTCTTTAAAATGTGTATATATTCTATATTCTTGGAAAATTATGGTGTATATACTTGATGTGTATAATTACTGATACATCAATATGTGATCTAAAATTTGGACACAGGCTGGGCACAGTGGCACATGCCTATAATCTCAGCAGCTGAGAGGCTGAGACAGGAGCATCATGAATTCAAAAGCAGTCTCAGTATCTTAACACGGCCATAAACAACTGAGTAAGACCACTTCTCAGAATAAGACTAAAAAAATCTGCAGATGTGGCTCCGTGGTTAAGCATCTTTGGGTTCAATTCCTGGTAACAACAACAAAAATACACACACACACACACACACACACACACACACACACACACACAGCTGGATAGTCCCCAAAATATGTGATCTCTCCTGGATCCACACAGTTTTTGTAATTAGTAGTGTTCACTCACTCTCTTTTATGCTCTGGAGAAAGAATTTTATTTTATTTGCCAGTACTATGCAAGTTCACCTCCAGAAAAATAAGAATTTCTTGACATTTTAAAGCATTAATAAACCGAGGTACTAATTTCTGAATATTAATAAAAATTCTCTACTTCATCTCATTCCTACTTTTCTCAAAACAATTAGGGTTGCATGACTAAAAAATCTATGAATAACACTGAAAATAATTTCATTTAATGCTCTGATTTACAGGTGATTAAAACATCACTGTGTTTTACAATGATATGGGTTTGTATGGCTCATGTTTCAAACTGAATTAAACAAATGAAAGCAAAGTATCCATGTTACATAAATGGCATAAGAGAATTAAGTTTCAGAACTAAAATTTAATTTTTTTTTATTTTACAAGGTTCTAAATAAATGATAATATATGTACAGATATGTGTACACATATATTCTTTAAAGATCCTCACATTTTACCTTAAATCATACAGGTATATGAGAATAGACCTATGGCATTTTTATATATAAAGTTGTCAGAGTACAACAGGTCGATGTTTCTGTGGTCAAGTGTGACCCACAAAACATGAAACAGTTGTGCCCTTGTGGAAAATGTTTCTTGTGTTTCCCAGGCTTGTCATAGGAGCAGACCCAAATATGCTGAATGAGTGAAAGAATAAGACTGTCACTTCCAGATGATCACCTATGCGAAAACATAAACTTTTCAGTAATGGTGTCTAGATTTCTTTTTAAACCAACGCAGCATTTGTCACTCATGAAGGGAGTCTATCAATGTTGTCCACCTAGAAGTGCAGCTCAGAAGTGGCTGTGAAGGGGCAGGAGAAGGAGCCATGAGAGGAAGGGTGAGGGACCCCTGTGCACAGGTGCAGGGCAGGGGCAGGCTTTCTCGTGTTCTACAGCTCAATAGAGTCACTAGAGTCTACAGCCTGTAACTACATACAACCAAAACATAGAGGGTAAGAGTTTTGAGACTTCTCACACTTAGAACTTGTAAACTTTGAATAAATAAAAATATGAATTGTCATAATGGGATCAGCAAAAATGTAAACATGTTTTGAATTATAATACTGTAATCCAAGCCCAAATATTATGTCAATAAATGTTTAAAATGGAAAACATTTCTGCATTTCAATGTTATAACCAAACAACTACTTAAAATATGAATTTTTAAATGGTACCCTCTATTCGCAAATCTTTGTTATGTCACCTCTCCTTGGTGTTTTTATTTTGTTAGTTTACCGTGGATTGAGCCTAGGGGTATTATACAACTGAGATATGTCCCCAGCCCTGTTTTAATTTTTATTTTGAAACAGCATCTCAATAAGTTACATAGTGCTCATTTTCTTTTTTTATTTATTTTTATTTTTTTATTTATAATAGTAGTATGTATTACAATTCATAATGCACATATATAGCATCTTTTTAAATACAACTGTTTGTATACAAAGTATATAAGTACCATTCACATCTTCAATCATGCATTTAGGATAATGTATGTACTATGTATGTATGTACTATGGATATAATTATCCTAAATACATAGTGCTCATTTTTAGTGGGAAATGCTCCGGTCTTAGCCACCCAAGTTGCTGGGATCTCCTTAGTATTTATCTTTCATGTCTATATTCACATGAACTACTTTAGCCTGCACCTTTTGTTCTCAGATGACATTATGGTTCAGTATGTAAAAACACAAATTAAATATTAATTTTATTACATATTTGAGAAGCTTGGATTAAAGTAAATATGTATGTTTTTCAGGAAAATATTCTGTCAGTAAGACATTACTGAATTTCCTAGGATGAGAACTGGTTTTGTAGCACAGTAGTAGAGAACTTACTTACCATGTGTTGGGTTGTGGGAATGCAAAAAAAAAAAAAAAAAAAAAAAAAAAAAAAAAAAAAAAAAAAAAAAATCTAGCATAGAGGACGTCTTGAGTCTAGAGGAAAGCCAGTCCTTTCTGGAAGAAGGGAAAACAATACTGAACTTCAAGAAGAGTCAGGGTTCAAGATCGGATTTGACATTTATCATTTAATTAATACCATAAAATGGAGTGAAACTGGATCTATTTTAATTAGGGCTCTGTTTATCAAAATTTGTCCACATAATTAACAATTTAACAGAATGTGTTCCTGGTAGCATTTGATAACTGGAATTGGCTCACATAGGAAAAAAAAAAAAAAAAAAAAAAAAAAAAAAAAAAAAAAAAAAAAAAAAAAAAAAAAAAAAAAAAAAAAAAAAAAAAAAAAAAAAAAAAAAAAAAAAAAAAAAAAAATAAAAAAAAAAAAAAAAAAAAAAAAAAAAAAAAAAAAAAAAAAAAAAAAAAAAAAAAAAAAATAAAAAAAAAAAAAAAAAAAAAAAAAAAAAAAAAAAAAAAAAAAGCCAAATTCTGACCTAATAAGAAAAAAAAATATTTAAAATACATAGCTGTAAAGGTAAATTCAAATTTTCCATAATTTTCATCAGTGTTCTCTGAACAGAGATTGTCAACAGATTCTAATATTCTGGTTATATTTGTACCTTATCCAAAATGGTGATAGATGTATTCGTTTCTTAAAAGAACTGTATAAAGGCTTTGTGCTTAGATGAATGAGAATCTTCCCAACTACATTTTTTTTTTTTCAAATATTTATCCTTCTCTATTCACAGTTTTTGGGAGTTACCAGGTATTGAGCTCAGGGGCACTTGATCACTGAGCCTCATCCCCAGCCCTATTTTGTATTTTATTGAGAGACAGGATCTCACTGAGTTGCTTAGCCCCTCACTTTTGCTGAGGCTGGCTGTGATCCTCCTGCCTCAGCCTCCCAAGTCACTGGGATTACAGGCATGCACCCAAGCACCCCACCTCACATATTTT
Source organism: Tamias sibiricus (assembly GCA_025594165.1). Lineage (NCBI taxonomy): Eukaryota > Metazoa > Chordata > Mammalia > Rodentia > Sciuridae > Tamias > Tamias sibiricus. The sequence goes on along the minus strand of CM046665.1, from coordinate 142,153,033 downwards.
TAATTAATCTACTTTTACTGTTTTATTTGTTGATTTTAGACATGCATGGCAGCTAAAAGTATTTAGAAAAAATATACATACCTGGAGCACAAACAATTCCAAATGGGATCTAATTATAGTGGTTGTAGGGTGGGAATAAAAAAAAAGTAGAAATCAGACATAATGTAAATCAGGCATAAAAAATCAGACATAAAGAAAGTAGAAAATCAGACATAATGTTTCTTTTCTCTTAAGTGAATAGACATTCAGTGTAATTCCAAATCATGTACTGAAAAAAAAAAATCCCTAAATACAATAATTTCACATGGAAACTTCCCTGTAAGAAGGCTTTGCTGTTTCACACATATTCTCTTATGCACTGCCTCTGTAGAACACACATGATGTGACTGTAGTCACTTTATAGAATAGAGGTGCCTAGAGCTCAGGCTCATTGGTTGCTCAAGGTAACATCAGAATTAAAGGGTAAGCAATAGAGATACAATCAAGCAATATGACTTCAGAGTTTGTAACATTTACCATTGTCTCTGTGACTATATTTGCAAAATTGCATGTGTTCCTAAACAAACCAGAATGAAGATAACAAGGAAATAATATAATTATGGGTTGTCTATGCCATTGAAATTCTTTGCTTCAGAGAGTTTTCTTATGAAATAACATTCCCATACTTTTAAATTACCACAAATTAACAGCTCGTACTAGACTCCAGGAATGTAATTAAGATGATGAATGGGAAAAAAATCACCCTTGCAGTAAGACATCACCATGACAATCTCAAGGCAATAACAGGGAAATATTTTCCATAACATTTGGTAATTTGTACTGCACAAGAAAAAGTTTTGTACACCGAGACAAATGTGATCCAGCCATGTTTGGGCAATGTTGGCAATAAAGAGGAAAGGAGTCACCAGGGACACTGGAGTATTGGAGGGGATATAGGACATTGGAACAGGTCTACAATATGCCTCATGGCAACAGTGTTGGCAGTGATGGATAAAATTTAATATTTATAATAATTTGTTTTTCTTTTCTCCTAAGACATGTACTCCATGATTCCTGACACAAAAATATGAGATAAAACCTCATGCTGTATCATATTATTAACTTAACAAACACATTCTATTCTGAAGTTGGAATTGGGATCTTGGCCAACACCATCCTTTTTCTGTCCCAACTCATCAAGTTCCTCTTTGACAAGAGGCTCAATAACACTGACTTGATCATCGGTCCCTTGGCCCTAATCTACCTACTGATGATATTAACCGTGGGCTTCATAGCTACAGACAGTTTTGTGTCCCAGGGCTGGGTTCAGGAAGACATCACTTGTAAATCAGTTGCCAACTTGTACAGGTTGCTGAGGGGCCTCTCCATTTCTGCCACCTGCCTGCTGAGTGTCCTGCAGGCCATCACCCTCAGCCCCAGAAGCTCCTGTTTGGCAAAGTTCAAACCTAAATCCCCACAGGACAGCCTGAGATCACTTCTTTACCTGTGGCTCTTCTATATGTCATTCAGTGCTCTCTTGTCAATCTCTGCTGTGGACAACTCCACTCTGACCTCACAGGGTCTTCTATTCCTCAGTGATTCCTGCATTATTTTCCCCATGAGTTACATCCTCAGGCTTGTATTTTCCATTCTTGGTGCATTTTGGGATGTCTTTCTTACAGGGCTCATGGTGCTTTCAAGTGGGTACATGGTGACCCTCTTAAACAGGCATAAAAGGCAGACCATGCACCTTCACAGCACCAGCCTGTCTCCAAAAGCATCCCCAGAACAGAGGGCCACCAGGACCATCCTGCTGCTCATGAGTTTCTTTATGTTCATGTACTGTTTGGACTGCATCATCTCTTTTTCAAGAACAATGTGGAACAGTTACCCTGTCTGTCCTTTTATTGTGATGATGGTGGCCAATGGCTATGCCACAATCAGTCCTTTGGTTTTCATATTTATGGCAAAACAAAGTATTAAGTTTTTGACATTCATATGTAGGAAGGAAAGTGAATGTTTCATCAATTCATGATGGATAAATTCTCTCTGAATGAGGCACTGCCCAGATTTGCAAGAATGAATCATGGCATAGTGTGTATGCCCTCTGTAGTGAATGAATGGATAATATGTTTTTTTGAAAATGATTATTTAAATGTTATTGAGACATATATGCCATATAATTTATCCATATGTCTCTGAGATTACCAAACAATGTTATATTATTGATTAATGTGTGAAATGGACACTAAGAGGTGAATCTCAATTTTATTATATGAATTAGTTTATCCATTTATAGATATGTGAGAGATTGGATCCACTTTCCAAGAAAGTGAATGGACTCAGTAATCTCCATTATACCTAATAGAGTGTCAATGTCTACTATTATAAATTGCCATCTAATTTATCAGTTGTACACTCATGAATATAACAAAATTTGGATACAGGGACCCTAACAATTATATGAACATCATTGTTAAATGAACGATCATTCATAATAGGTAATTGTGGAAACAGTTTTATACCCACAATATATAAATATGTGGCCTGGCCTGCATATACCATGGAGAATCACTCAGATAAAATAGGAAGAGGGTTCTGCAGTACAGGTGACCATGATGAATCTTAAATACTGTGCCAAGTTAACTGTTACTCACCAAAGACTCAACATCATATAAAGGACATGTAGGTGGTGGAACACAGAGTAGTACAATTTATAGAGCCAGAATATAGAATGGCATTTGCCATCAGCTGAGGAATGTGTTCAGGATGGAATTTCATAGAGAAAGTCTACGAAGGAGAAAAATGCATGGAGATTGTGGAGAATATACATGCAAAACAACAAAAATGTTCTTAATGCCATATAGCTGTATTTTTCAACATGGATAAATTCTATATTTAATCTTTAATCTTTTTCTTTTTCTTTTTTGGCTGCAAGTGCTATTTATTCAATGATTTTCCAGACTCACAGATTTGTCAAAGGAAGACATGCAAAATCATGTCCCATCTTACATATTTTAGTAGCATCTCCCAGTAGTACCTTGGCAGGCTTTGGGCTCTGGCGCCCCCTCCTGATGCATCAATGAGGTGCCTCATGGTATTTAGATCCAGAGTGGACTTGGAAGGACCCTTGAAGTTATTACTCTTTTTTATTTTAATTTATTTTTATTCTAATTTGTTATACATGCTTGCTTCGGGTAACCTGTAGGGACATTATAAGACAATAGGGCAGAAGCTGTAATACCTCAGGCTTACCCTGCAAGAGAGGAAAACACATAGACATCATGAAAAAACAAGGGAGAAAAGTGCCCAAAACAAACCAAGATACTACAACAATAGAAGCCATGAAAAGCACAGTAGGTGAAATGTCAGAGAACGAGTTCTGGATATACATAGTTTAAATGATTTGAGATTTAAAAAATGACTTAGTTGAGCAGATACAGGCAGAAATTGATCTCTCCAACAAAGAGATAAGAGATCAAATACAGACAACCATCAATCATACCAACAAAGAGATAAAGAGAACAAATATTGGTAGCAAAAGATTACTTCAAGAAAGAGATAGATAATCTTTAATCTTTTAATAAAATATTTCAATGATCTTATATCTAATTGTGGGAAAAACTTACTCTGAAATAAGAAAAAAATAAAGGGCTCTAAAATAACCAAAATATAATTTTTTAATGATTTGAAAATAGTTCAGCCAAACTGTGCCAAACAAGCTATGCACAGTGGCACATGCCTATAAAACCAGTGGCTCTGGAGGATGATGTAGAAGCATTGTGAGTTCAAACCAAGCCTCAGCGACTCACTGAGCACCTGTCTCTAAATAAAGTATTTAAAAAGAAGTAGGGATGTGGCTCGGCATTTAAGTGTCCATATATTCAATCACTAGTACCAAACAACAACAACAACAACAACAAAAAAATAAAAACTGTGGAAAACAGTAGTTTGAAGATAATTCTCTGAATTTCCAAGCTACATTTATAATTTTTATGAAAGAGTAAGTGAGGTTCCTGGTATGAATGCAGTTCAGTGCCACACAGCCATTTTTACTTTCTTTTCTTTCTTTCTTTCTTTCTTATTTTTGTTATAATTTTGGCTGTTTTTTGTAGTTGTAGTTTTTGTATATTCTATATATTAAACCATTTTTACATCTATGTTTTGCATAGATTTCCACCCATCATGTAAGTTCCTTATTTGTTTTATTCACTATGTCTTTCCATAAATAGAAGTTTCTAACTTTTATTCAGTCTTATTTATCTATTCCATTTTTGTTCCCTTTCTTTGGTATTATTATGTCTGAGAAATCTTTGTCAAATCCAACATCATTACAATTTACTCCAGTGGTTTTGTAAGGATCTTACAGGGTGCATGTATCCTAAGTGTTTGATTAGCTTGGAGGTATTTTCTGTGAATTTTATAAGTAATGGCCCAATTTCATTGTTTCCTTGCAATATTCAGTTTTCTCAGCATTATTTGTGCGAAGGGGTGCCCTGTCCCCCTTCAATGGTCTGACACACATGACAAAAATATTTTAGACATTTCTGTGTTTGTTTCTGGTTCTATATTTCATTAGTCAAATTTTAAACTGCTACCACATGCATTTCTTTGACATGTCTTTTGTATAAGTTTTGAAATCTATAAATGTATGATGTCCAAATCTGCCCTTATTCATCAAGATAACTTTGGGGTTATTTAGAAATCTGTATGTATGTCAGGATGGATTAGTCTACTTTGGGAAAAAATGCCAGTGGGATTCTGATAGGGAGTGTAGACGACTTTGGGTAGTGTGGATATCTTAGCAATATTAATTTTTCCAATCAATGAAACACTATTTATTTCAATTTTGGGGTCTTCTTTAAAGTTTTTACATTAAAATATGACTAGAGGGTCTGACAAGCTTTCTTCCCACAAAATATACAAAAACAGGATAAGCAATTACTAGTCAAAGGAAGTACATGAGGGAAAGTGCTGAAGTGCAATTGGAAAGTGGAAGAGGCACTGTGCATCCTGAAGACCCACGTGGTCTTACAAATAAGGTAGAAAATCCCCATTCCCATGTCAAGGTCAGCTCAGAACAAAAATAGATAGGGACCTCTCACAAAGGAAAAAAAGGTAAAATCAATGCTCCTAGAAGCCCTATTAATGCCACAGACACTTAAAGTGTCTGCAGCCGGAGAATCTTGAAGGCTCGAAGATACTGAGCAGTTTAGGGAGCTGCTAGGGAATCTGCAACACTGAAGTAATTGAAAGAAAAGTGTCCCAGGACTGATCAAATGCACACCTGGGATAAGAAGCAGGCTTATTGTCAAGAACCTGAATACACTGCTCTGTTCAGAGAGAAGCCAGCAAGGAAGAGCAGCCCTGACTCCTCCTTGAATTTTACCTTTTACAGGCTATAATCATGGCCGCACATTAGGAGCAGGTTTTGTCTTGATTGACATAGTGAGCTTCCCCTGATCTTGTGGAAGCAAACTTTGTTTCTTGGGAGCAGAGACAGGCAGTGTTCTTATCTCTCAGAAGGAGGAACATGGAAAGCAGATTTTCCCTTTATCTTCTCAAGGAGAGAACAGAGAAACCAGTATGTCCCCATCTCAGAGGCCAGTAAGTGGTCCCCTATGTCTCAATGAGAGAACAGGGAGAGACAGGTGTATCTCCAGACCAGTATATTTTATCTTGGGCTAGTTTCTATTTCTTGGGGAAAAGAACAGTATTCATAAATGGGGCTGAACAAAGGAAGATGGCTGCAATTATGACAACAGTCCTCCTTTTTAATTTTGATATTGGGGTTTAGGGTGGTTGATGAGTGTATGTCTCTTCTTCTTATGGCTACTTCCTGTTGACATAGGGGTGGTGACAGGAGTGGAGGTGGGTCCTAAAGGAAGGTTTCTTTCAAAAGAGTATATTCTTGCACAAGCATGTGATTGATCGCTTGGTTGCTGAGGGTCTTAGTGATTTCCATGGTGGTTTCCTGTAAAAACTTGAAAGCACGTGGTAACAGAAAGGCCAGGCAGAGAGTGACAGTGAGGGGTCCCAGAAGGGGTAAGGCCCAAGCGAGGATAGGGTGGCTGCTGTCAGGGAGACAATCCGAGCCTGTAGAAATCAGATGGCCTCAGTTGAAGTGTCCAGTAAGCTGGCTACTTCTTCACCAAGTTGGTTAATTTGGGAGGCTATATCCAAGGGCTCCCCCTGTTGTCCCCAGGGTTACCAGTGAGGATGCTAGACTAATGTCTAGGAGGACTGGAAGAAGGACTGCCTTCTTAGGCTTTGTCAGGGGTAGATGAGTAAAGTCATCTCAGCCACAGTACAGAGAGTTACTGGGAGAAAGGACAATTCAGACACAAGGGCCTGCAGGAGGATAATTGACACAGGTCCTGAGGGAATCATTTTGGCATAAGAAGTGAGTTGCGAGGGTTCTCATATAAGAATCTGAACCCATGATGAGATGGTGTAGAGAGTAAGTGGGGTGGTGTGGTGGTTAGACTGTTTCAGGACGACCCCTTTAGCCCTGCTTTATGAAGAGTGAAGTCAGAAAAGGATCCCTGAAAATGTAAGTCCTGAATGAGCAGGAGGACAGTGAGTGTGATGGGCCTGGAAAATCCTGGGCCGGAGGTCAGCTCTGTCCATAAGATGAGTAGAAATTGACAGTAATGAGAAGGGAGAGGGAGTTTCTCATCATCTGAGCAGTGTGGTCTTTGGGTTGTTTTGGGTGGAGTTTGGAAGCTTGTGTCCATTTGAGCTGCAAGGTAAGGGGCCCTGTTGTGGGGGTTGCAGTGAAGTGAGGGTGAGGACAGTTTTGAACGTTAGAGTGGGGCCCTCAATCAGTGAGCTCTGAAGGGACACCATGCTCTAATGTCTCGTATTAATCCCAGAAATGATAGAATTTTAGTCGTCGTAGTGGGAACAGGAAGCTAAGAAATGAATTTTTCTCTATCATTTGTAATGGCCTTGTGGGATGGGGTTAGCTGGAAGCCCAAATAAGTGACTGTGGGAAGAGAAAGCAGAGCCTTAGAACATGATATCCTTGAGCAGCCAAGAAGTTTAGTACTTTGGCCATGTGGGCTTTACTGTGGCTTAGGGAGGGACTGCAGAGAAGGTCATCCACATAGTGGAGGAGAAATAATGGTGACAAGGTTAGGCGGGTGAGGTCTCCATCCAAGCCTTGTCCAAAAAGGTGGTGATTATCTCTAAAGCCCTGAGGAACACTGTTCATGTAAGTGGAGTGGACACCTGAATGTCTGGGTCAGTCCAGGAAAAAGCAAAATGGTCTTGAGAATCTTTGCGTAAGAGAATGGAGACAGAGGCATCCTTTTTGACTACAACAGAAAAGTATGTTTTGGAGGCAGGTTTGGAGGACAAGAGAGTGTATGGATTTGGAACAGTGGGGTGTAAAAATACTACTGCAGTGTTGATGTTATCTTGGACCTGACAGAAGGTGCCTGAGGTTTTTTTTTTTTTTTTTTTTTTTTTTTTTTCTTTTCTTTTTTTCCTGGAATGAATGTGTATAAGGGGAGTCTGCATGATGCAATAGGTCTTTGGCTTGGAAATGATGGATGTGGCCCCCTAAGGATGTTTAGAGGTAGTGGGTACTGGGATTGGGATGGAAAGAGATGCGTGTTTGAGTGTGATGTGGATGGGATCTTGGTGTGTAGCTACAGAGGGGCTGAGTATATCCCATACCTGGGGATTGACCAAGGACAGAAGCAAGGGTATTTATCAGGGGGTTGTTGTAGGTATATGAGAACACATCTATGTAATTTTTATGTATAAATATGCCAGATAATAACAGGGCTGTGTGCCTGTGATCTTCTATGACCTGTAAACTATGAAACAAATGTGCCTGCATGGAATTTTTCTCTAGTGTCTTTCAAAGGTAGTCATGGGAGCAGAAACCAAAATGCTAAACGAGTGTTAAGGATGCAATTGTCATTTTGTCTGATCACATTTTAGAGAAGATGAAATATTTTCTAATGATGTATAGAATTTTAATTTAAAAAAATACTTCCTGTCCTCACTCATGTATGAAAACTAAAATTGTTGATTACACAGAAGTGCAACTCCTCAGAGGAGGGAAGGTGCAGTTGCAGCATCAGTGAGAGGAGGGGTGAGGAGCACCTGTGCACAGCTGTGGGGCTGGGTAAGTGTGGTCACAGAGTCTACAACAAGTAAATACATATAAACAAAAGTAAAGGAGAATATTTTTGGGACTCCTCTAACTTAGAAATGATGAAATTTGAGAAATGTAAAGGTTAAGTACCCTAATGTGATTATCAAACCTATGTAAACATGTGTAGCATTATGATATTTTACTCCAATTCTGTGTCCAAATATTATGTCAATTAAAGGTTAAAATTTAAAAAAAATCTTTATTTCAATGTGGTAACTAAACATCTACTTAAGCTCTGAATTCTAAATGATACACTGTGTTCACAAATCTTTAACATGTCAGCTTTCCCTGGTATTTTTATTTGGTTGGTTTTGTTTGTTTGTTTGGTTGGTTGGTTTCAGTACCTTGAATTGAACCCAGGGGCACTATAGTACTGAAGTACATCCCCAGTCTACATTTATTTTGTATTTTGAGACACAGTCTCACTAAGTTACTTGGGGTTCATGCTACTTTGATGAGCTTGACCTCAATTTGCAGTCCTCCTGTTTCACCCTCCAGAATGTACAAAAAGGCAAAGGTAACTGTCAGACATAAAGCACATTAGCTTACTTTTGTCAGAAGCCCCAGATTAGCAGAAATAAGTCCCTTCCTCTCACCTTACTCCAAGTTAGGATGAGGACGGTTCCATATTAAGCTAAAATTAAGTACCATTCTTGTTACACTTAAAAGATAGAGTTTTGTTATAGATATCACAAGAAAGAGGGACATCATACATAAGGAAGTAAAGTTTAAGATAAAATTAGGTATTCATTCATAGCTACTGTGCAAACTGAATATGGATTTGCTCTTTTTATTTTTATTTTTATTGTAAAACTTTGTAACTTTTTCCTGTTGGTGTTTTGCAGAAGCACTGCTTCTAATAAAACAGCCTGTGTTAAATAATGGCAAGAATCCATTACCTATAGAAAACATACAATATAAAACTGAGTTCCAGTACTAAAAATAAACCCAACTAATTTGAATGGATCACTGTAAAATTATACACATTGAAGTTAAACCCAGTACTCACATTTCAACACAAGTAAAACTGATCTTTTGGATGTTTAAAATAAAAACGTGGACACCAAAGTTAAGTAAGTAAAAGGGCCAAGGTAAAAGCAGTTAATATTTTATTTCTTACTCCCTAAGGTCAGCTAGGACCCAGAGAACAATGGACCCTCTGAGGTCCTTACAACTGTGGTTATGCACCTAAAAGCCCAATCAGAGAAATTGAAAAGACCCAAGAAAACAGATATCAAACAAGAGCACATTCTGCAAAGAGTAGGATCATTGGACAGGGATACATTACAAATAAGTCAAAAGCAGCAACATTTGTTCAACAGGAAAGTTACCCATCCTCTCATATGGCACAACTAGTAGAAGAAAAGCTCAAGTAG
>CM046665.1:142126769-142143408 GCA_025594165.1 Tamias sibiricus | reverse complement strand
GAGAAGTGTTTGCAATAGGACTTGAGCCCAAGAAAAGGAGCATGTTAGGTCTTCACAGCTGGACCGCAGGGAATGAGAGTAAACTGTAAGTGGCCAATTCAAAATGACACTGCTTGAAACATGGAGCTATGGTTGAGATAACCTGGTGGCGCAGTTTCTTAACAATTAATGCCTCACAAAATATGCATGCCTCACAAAAGAAGGAGCTAGAAGTAAACATCCTGCCATCTTCTGGACACTTGCCAGTGAAAACTAAAGGAATTAAGTAAGGTATCTTACGACCCTTTCCCCCTTATTCCTACCATGTAAAGCTAGTATTTGCACAGAGATTGTCAAAGACTTAAGTGTTAATAATAAATTTTTATACATCCTATCCTCATGCTCTCCTGCCATTTGCCCAGGTAGGAGCCAGACTGAGTTTGAGAAAAAGCAGAGTTTTGAATTGCATAAGAGATAATATCTCCAAAATTCAAATATAACACAAATTCCAAACTTAAAACTGATGCTATGTCTTTTTTTTTTTTTTTTTTTTTTTTTTTTTTTTTTGTGGTACCAGGGATTGAACTCAGGGGCACTCGACCACTGGGCCACATCCCCAGACCTTTTTTTGTATTTTATTTAGAGACAGGGTCTCATTGAGTTGCTAAGTGCCTCGCCATTGCTGAGGCTGGCTTTGAACTCGCGATCCTCCTGCCTCAGCCTCCCAAAGTGCTGGGATTACAGGCGTGCGCCCACCACACCCGGCTCTGATGCTATGTCTTAAATCTTAAAAGTGATCAGAAATATTATAAAGATTTTGAAGTATCAGTATAGGAGAGGAAGAGGAAGAATCATTCTATCAAAAATAAATCCTTGAAAATCAATTCCATACTCATGATCTAAAGAATTTTCTTTAACTTCAAACACAGGAATGAACAAACACACAGACATGTACACAAAGGTATATGTGTATTCTTACTTGTGATATACACACATATATATATATATATGCACACACATATACATATATACACATATATAATGTGTGCATATATATACACAGATATATGTGTGTATATACATGTATACACACACATATATCTCCAGCACTGAGCATTGTTTCTTTAAAAAATATAGTTCATAGTTTTCAGTGTTTTTTTAAATGAACTAATTAGTTGAAAAAACATGAGATAATGTGCATGCAGATACCACTGCATCCACAAGTAAGACAAAATGAAACACAGCAAATGGACAGACATGTTCCAAAGCCCTTGCAGATGCTGACTCATAAATCCAATTTGATAGCAATTTTCACCAGCTTGTCTTTGTCAGTTCTTTCCAAAACATTGTTTTGTTTTCTGAGAAGCGTTTTTTTAAACTTCCACATTAATGTGTCACTTTTTTACACAGTAATTATTCAAATGGATGGCACAACAGTATGAATTATACCAGACAAAAATATATTTGGTAGCCAACCCAGTAGACCAGAGGCGTTGGAAGAAACGTGTGAACATAGAGGAGAGAAGGCTATGGAAAACATGTGACCCTCCAGAGGCCAGGAGATCAGGGAAGCTGCTGGGCAGGTACTGGAATCAGCATAGGAGAGGAAGAGGGAGAATCATGTACTAGTGGACTCCAACACACGCATGCAGATGTGAAGGAAATCAGGAATAAAATCCTACAATAGCTGAGTATTTAGACAGAAACAAGCAAAAATGTGTAATAAATGAAAGTACAAAACGTGGAGACAAATTCTGGGAGGTACGCTTTTCAGGCACTCAATGGTATCAATTGACAATTATACACTAACTAGTTTGCCTAAATTCTCCCTTGTCAATTGACTCAGCTACAAGATGGGTCCTGCTGTCAAAGATAGTTTTAGACATGTTGGTTAGTGCCCCTTGCTTTAATCAGGGTTATGGCTGAAATTAGTGTCTATTGCCTTAATGCATACATACCATATTTAAACATATTTAACATTATCATACATACACAATTTTATTTTAGTAAATATTACATATTTTATTATCTTGTAGCAATCATTCTTTTTAGGAGAATAAGTACAACAAAAATATAGTAGAGGAAGTGATTTTTTAAAAAATGGATACCATTTTACTTGCTATTGATATATGCAGAAATTATTTACCCAGAAAAAAAAAAAAAAAAGATTCCTGTAGTTTGGAAGGCTCAGTAACTTAACCTTGGACTTGGGAACTTCCAGGGAAATATTCATTCAGAAGCACACTTAGAGCTTTTATAAGAAATATAAAGCTCACAGGGAATGTTTTGGCTAACAACAAAACATATCTTGCTTTTAGAGTCTATATTTGTATTTTAATACTTCACACAAAAATCTATTCTTAAAGAGGAAAAAATAAAATGCTAAAAAACAAGATAAATATCTACTTTAGAAAGTAAAATATTTTCATCTAACTATAGTTAGAAAAAGAAGTGGAAATAAGTATGTGATTTCAGATGATTACATGTTTTCATAATTGTTAGGGAGAAGTATGTCAGCGTTCCTATTGCTAGTTGTCAGGAGGATCAGATTCAGAGGTAGCATCTGTACAGAAAATCTGTGTTGTAATGATAAATGCCTTTTAAAAGTGAACTACAAAGTAAATAGTCATACTTTTTTTAAAACATAAATTTTTAGAAGTTTATCTTTGAACAGTTACAAAGAAACCAACTTCCCTGTCAATTAAAAAAAATCTGGAACTACTCTAAAAAAATGCAATGGAAATATTTATTTTGTAATATTGCTTTCCTTTAAAATGAAAACAAAATCAATTGTAGACACACTTCACTTTAAGAAGGAACTATCTGTATAAATAATGTTTACTAAAAATCAAATCTAAGCCTAAATAACCAGGCATGTAATGAAGATAGATGATTGAGAATTACTTCATAGTGATTACATATGGTTTTAAAATTATTTTCTAGTGGAACAATGCTATACAAAAAATAAGATTAAGAAGGCAAATTGGGATCCATGGATATTGCTTTGAGGGGATTAATAGCTAAGTGACAGGTGATTCAGCATGGCTGCTGGTGGAGGAAAAAATGTCATTACAACAGGTGTTTGATGTGATTAGTGTATTTTATACTTAACTAACTACATTCTAATCCACACCAATTTCTAAAGAATGTGAGATTTTCACCTTTTCTGCTCTCTATTTGCTCTTCTCTTTGGCATACTTCTGTGATAGATCCTCTACTTTATAAATTTTGATATGTTTTATGTAAAGATAACTTCAGACTCTACAGTGTTCCTTTGGACATTAGGATGGAATTACAACAGGCAGAAGACTCTCCAGTGGAGGAAATGCTTAAGAGACCAAAGCCATAGATGAATGTTACACTGCATGGTCGAAAGAATTTTCAGAATAGGTGGGTGGAAACATGCTTTGTGGGAAGGCAGACATTTGAGTATATATGTCACAGTAATGCACCTATGCACTTCATTAAAAATATAGAAAATATTTTTGAGTAGTCATAATTGCTATGTGGAACAGTAGTTAATTGAAGGATGAAACCTAGGTAAGAAAAAATTTGAAGTTTAAAAATATATATGTTGAGCCCTGAGTAAAGGGAGAAAAGAAGCACTATATAATTTGTTTGAAGACCATTGCACTGGGAAGAACATGGGCTCTATGTAGTTAAAAAGGTTTGCGTGTCCCTGAGAGAGCAAACCAGCAAGGGTTTGGAATGAGCAATAGGAGGAATGGTAGAAGAGGAGGTCAAGCAATAATCTGGGGTCAGATCAAATCTCATAGCAAAAGCTGTGATGGAGAAATGCATTTTATTCTAAAGTGTTACAGATTTGATCAGGAGAATTACATGATCTGATTCAAAATGAGGATTCTTGATACTATGTGGAAATAGACTGTAGGACTGTGAGGTGGAGCGCAAGGTGAGCCGCAGGAAGGTTTACCAGCACCACAAGCAGGCTGAGGTGTGGAACAGCTAAAGTAGCACTGGAAAAGTTCACCAATACTCATCCCATTTCAAATGGTCTCCAAATTATGCAGAGCAGATTGGCAATGTGTTGTAAAAGAAGGAGAGAAAACAAGGAAGACTTCTAATGTTCTGCACATGGGGATGTGATATCCATGTTAGCCCCATTTTATGAAGGCGGGAGAGGAAAAGATAGGAGTTAACTATTATGATGAGATACTTATTTGAAATGCGATTTCCAGTGTTTAAAAGGCACTTTTTCATTAGCGTTTTGTATATCATGAGAGAGGAGCACACAGCTGAGATTCAGTTAACCAGTGGTAGTAAAGCCAATGGGCAAGATGAGATCACCACCACCTAAAATGACTGTCTGTGTATAGGAGAGATTTTTTTCTGGTGAACTTTAGCATGTAGGTATAGTCCATAAAGAGGAGAAAGATGACAGAAATTAGGCACAAAGGAGCAGGCATTGACATTAAAAAAGAACTGGAGGAGTGTGGTTTGGGGAATCAAGAGAAGAAATAATGCAGAGGAAGGAACAGTAATTTTGCCAAAAGTTATAGATAGAATGAAAATAATAAGTGAAAACAATAATGAATTTCATTAAAAGGAGGCTGTTGGTAATCTTATGAAGATTAATTTTAGTGGAATTGCAAGGCTTAAAACCTGATTAGAATGTATTTAAGAGAAATTAAGAGAAGAGGAAGCTGAGGCACTGATTATAGCAATCCCTTTTGAAAAAAAAAAATTAAAGCAGATAATTGGGTCAGTACTGCAGGGTTGTAAGATAACATGGGGTGAAGGAAGAGTAAAATTTATGAATCAAGATAAAGAGATAATAATCAATGGAGGGAGGTGTAGAGTGGGGCACGAGAGTATATGATGCAGTGTATGAGTGGGCTCCTGCTGTCCACATGGGGCAGAGGCAGTTAATCTGCTGTGATAAGCAGGGAGGTAACGGGAGTGAGTGGAGGGACAGATGTAAGGAAGGCTGACGTGAGAGTGGGAGTATCAGGGAGTCACCTTCTCAAGGCTGGTCCCACTGAAATCAGAAGAAACGTCTATTGGCACGGTTAGGAAGCAGGGAGGCAATAGTTAGGGTTTGAAATGGGAGCAGAGAGCAGGGGTGGTTTTCACCTCTTCGTTCAGTGGAAGGAGACAAATTATGAAAGGAATGGCCAGAAACAGAATTTACTCTATATTATCCAATAAGAGAAATATCTCCCAGAGAATGAAATGGCATTTCTCAGCCATTTTATAGATACAGGTCAACTCCCTCAGGAAGGTCATTGATAGAGCCACCGCCATGATGTTTTAGTCAGCTTTTTTTTTCACTGCTGTGACCAAAAGGCCTGGCAAGAACAATGAGAGCAGGAAAGGTGGATTTGGGGCCTCAAGATTTGGCCAACTCCATTGCCCTGTGCTCTGGTGAGGCAGAACAACATGGTGGAATGAGTGTGATAGAAGAAAGCAGCTCAGGACATTGCACCAGGAAGCAAGAGAGAGAGAGAGAGAGAGAGAGAGAGAGAGAGAGAGAGAGAGAGACTCTCCTCACCATGTACAAAATATATACCCCAAAGGCACACTTACAATGACTCACTTCCTCTGGCCATACCCTATCTGCCTACAGTAACCACTCAGTTAATCCTTGTAGTGGATTAATGCACTGGTCAGGTTAAAATTCTTATAACACAATCAATCCATCTCTAAACTTTGTTGCATAGTCTCACACATGAGCATTAGCAGGACACCTCATATCTAAACCATAACACATGATCATTGTTAGGTCAGACTCTGTTCTGTGCTGGATAAAAGTGGGCTATCCTGCCATAGAAAAGGTATGACAGTGACTAATACTGCCCAATTTGAAGTCACCAGAAAGATTCACTTATCCTCTATATGTGCGTTCCAGACGATAGTAAAGCAGTAATCCTCATTAATTCAGGGTATGTGATAAAGACCAAGACAGTGTAAGTGAAATGACACTATTGTAGATGTTGTTAAACAAATCCAGGTATATATTATTATTCTCTACTGTGTTGTGACAACTAGAACCAGACTAACAATTACTGTAATGACAATCTATGTTCATTTTACAATTTAAGTATACTGCATGAATTGTGAGTTGGAATAATAAAAAAATTGTGAATGTGTAGTAATAACTTAAAATACGACCTGAATGTGATATGCTTTTACTTATAATGAGCATGTAAGTGATGAAACACCTTAGTACTTGTAATCTTGAACACAGTTATTCTCTGAGGTATTTTTATTATTCCTCCACTAATTTGCTCATCATTTTTTTTAAATTTTTTTTTATTATTTATTTACTTATTCATCATGCACAAGTATAGTATCTTTTTACATACAACTGCTTGTATACACAGTATATAAGTACCATTCAGATCTTCAATCATGCATTTAGGATAATGATATCCATCTCATTCAACCACAATTTTGTAATTAACCATTTAATTCCCAAAACTCACCTTAACTGAGAAATATTTTAACAGAATGTCAGTTCATGTTTATTTCATCAATTATTTATGTATATATGATTACCTTGTTATGATGATGTTTACAATTTCCTTGAATTATTTTGGGTTTTAAGATTCTAAATCTAATTAACATGTATTCAAATCAATATAATATAGCAGACTTTATTTTATGCTATCCAATCCTATTGCTTTTTAATTTAAAAATCATATTTGGAGTCCAGGTTTAAATAATGATTGTTATTGGTCACTTGCATTAAAATCAACCACAGTTATTAGATCTTGATCTAAACTTAGAGTTAGGGTCTTTGGGGTTCTGGTCAACTCCTCTGCCTTTTACTTAGAAGCCATGATAATTCTCATGTGCAACTGAGTTTAATAACACTATTTAGAAAACTCAAAGCACTTACAAGATACAGGGTCAATCTAAAGCAATTCTGAGATAATGTCAAGCCATTTCAGCTTAAAACATCAAAGCCATGATTTTAGGATGCTTGCTATCATCTACTATATATTCTTGAGAAAATAGTCAAACTTTTGTTTTCCATACTTCTCTGTTCATTAAAGTATAGTAGGAATACCTGCTATAGAAAGTTTTAGTGATGATCAAAAATGGCAATACATGCAAAATTAATCATCCATAAATCATTTTACACAGTATGGTATTAGAAATCTATTTTTAATTGATACTTTATACAAGAATCAGGATAAATTACTTTTAATGGAAATAATTGTACAGTCCACTTACATTCTGATGTTCCAGTGATGTAAACATTTAGAAATTTTCTACTCTTATTAAAGTATCAGTAAGATGAAGTTTCCTTTGAATTCTTGAAAATTTTTATTTTAAATAATGGCACTGCTTGCAGATTTTTCTGACATTATGCCCTGTTTTTGTTTGCAAAGTTACATTAATACATTAATTATGGAAATCTTTTAATAATCATATTGAATTATTCCCTGAAAAATTTCCCAGATGTTATAGCTGTGCTATCTTATTAACTATTTAATGCCACCTATTAAATCCTAGGCAAAGTCATACAAGCTTACATAATTAGCATTTAAGATAAAACTAGTAAATTCGAGAAGATAAAAAGTAGAAAAAAAATTCAGAATAAAAAGACTGAAGTTTCTCCATGTTACTTTATAAAACTTAGGGTGCAGTCTCAAGAAAACATTTTTTTCTTCTGCATCAGCTCATTTACGAACCAATTTATTTCTGAAATAGGCCCCAGGGGCTGGCAGGTGGGTGACTGTAATAG
This sequence comes from Tamias sibiricus, assembly GCA_025594165.1. Taxonomy (NCBI): domain Eukaryota; kingdom Metazoa; phylum Chordata; class Mammalia; order Rodentia; family Sciuridae; genus Tamias; species Tamias sibiricus. The sequence continues at coordinate 142,135,715 of CM046665.1, read as the reverse complement.
GGGATCTCTGACTGGCCACTCAAGGAAATTGCTATGGACTTTTAATCTTATTTTGATTAAGTTCTGTGTAGATTGTGTCTGCCAGGCTGCCACTAATATTACTGTTTCTGAGATCTTTTGGCTGCTATTGGACTGAGACTCAATTTTTTTTTTAACTTTTTCAAGGTTAAGTTAAAACAATATTGCCCATTTCTTATAAACAGTATATGTTTAGATTCTGAATCGTTCTAGAAACTGTAATGTTAATAAAGACACCATATTTAACAAGTTTCAAGTTTACAAAAGTTACTTTTTCAAAAAAATAATTTTATCTTAAAAAAGAAAGAAAAAGAAAATTCTCTTGGGGGAAAAACAATATATTCAAATATTTCAAGTTGAAAAAATGAGAATTTTATAAGAAATGAAAGATAGTGTAAAAATAATTAACCAAAGATAATTGTTTAAGTGCAGAATAGCCTGGATATGGTTAAGTATTAACTTTTAAAAATATATATATTTTGTAAAGCAAATATCTAATCAAAATACAAGGAATGTTATATTCCCTTCTGGAGCCATAATAGTGCAAACAGTAAGATTTTGCCTTTTGCTATGTGTTAGATGAACACTGTTAATTGCCTTCCCATCAGCCCATTCCTTTTCCTTCAATATTTAATCCTGTTATATGAAAATACCTCCTCTACACGAGGCAGCACAGGTGAGTCAGGGAAATCTCCTTTTATCCTCATGACAGAGATGCATAAGTCAATAACGGCCAGTCCTCTGACTTAATTTACTCAAAGATTCCATAGGGAAACAGATCCTGCACTACTTGGTCCATGGCAACACTTCTAGAATGAAGTGCATGAGAAGGTGACCTGTATTGGACTAATCAAACTCAAGAGGCAGAAAGTGTTCTTCTATTGAATATAAATGTCTTATCTTCTTTCTGCATATGAATAACAGCATGCTGCACAAACTGCTTTTATCAGCAAAGAACAAATCATGACACAAAGAACCCCAAAGCCCTTAGAATATAATAACAGAATTTTCTTATTAATAAAAGCCAAGAGTCCAGATTTCAACATTTGTCTTAGCATAAACTAATATAATACCAGGGAAAATATTAATTTACCTATGATTTATTTTTCAATAATTTAAACTATTTTTGTACTAAATATTTGCTTCTTAAAAGCTCTTTGAAAGTTAGTTCTAAAGTGAATTATTTTTAAGGTGATTTATTAATATGAGACTAACTGTTCAACAATTCACATTTTCATTAAGACAAAACAATATGAAGGAACACAGGAAAGTCCTGTGTTTAGTTATATTAGATACTTATGGAACTCAAATAAAAGGTGTGTTTTTTGTTGTTGGTGTTTTTGTTGTTGTTGTTTTTGTTTTTATTTTTTGTTTTGTATGAGGGATTGAACCCAGGGGCACACATCCCCAGCACTTTTTATTTATTTATTTATTTGATACAGAGCCTTGCTAAGTTGAGCCACATCACCAGCCCTATTTATTTATTTATTTATTTATTTATTTATTTATTTATTTATTTGATTCAGGGTCTTGCTAAGTTGCTTGGGATCTTGCTAAATTGCCAAGGCTGGATTTGAACTTGCAATCCTCCAGCTTCAGCCTCCAGAGTCCCTGGGATTAGAGGCATGCACCATCAAAAAATTACTTTCATGTTTGCAGAACTATTTTAAAATCTATTTTAGCACATTTTCAAAATCTATTTACATATGCATATGCAAGTCAGTATGACCGAGTGCAAGTCCTTCTGTAAATGTTTTAATGCAAACATGAATAAAGCCTTTCTTTTGGTTTCCCATAACATAGATAAAACACAATGGAATTCTTAAAAAAAAAATATGTGGACCTAGATAGCAAAGGAGAGCAAAAGAAGTTAACACAATATGTATCCAGTGCAGGATGAGTGCATGCTCAGCTCCAGCATAAAGCTCTTGTGCTTTATGAATTAGCTGGCAATGGCTCTACCTTAAGTACTTCAAGGCCGTGCCCAAGTTGTGTTGTCTGGGCTATCTCTTATATCTTAGAGTTTATTCCTATAAAAAACACCAAGGTAATAACAGAGGACAATTACTTTATTCTCAACTATACATTTCATAATATTTTGACAAACACCAAAATAGAAATTCATTCTCAATTACTGACATATAATTTTTCCAGTGTGAAAGTTCTATGAATTGCAGTTTCAAGAAATTTTACTAAGCATTTTGTTAAAATTTAAAAGTTATTGGAAAACAGCACAGCAAAAGTTTATGTTTTTTTTTTTCCCCAGAAATATCTGATTTCACAATGATCACAAAAGGTGTCTGTAGGTAAAGCAAACATTAAGTGGTTAGCAGAGGAAAGATGTCAACTCTTACCTGTTGTAGTGGAAGAAATGAAGAATAAAATAACTACTTACATTCTTTTGCTGTAGAGATAGTTGTATTGTTGCATTTTTCCCTCTTTCTTTTAATAATATTCATGAAATGTATAAAGTACTGACGATCGTAGCTAGTGTTTTTAGGACATGGAAACTGGAACATGAAAAGCTGAAAAGACATCTGCATTATCCAGTGGTCCTGGCCCTGAGGCTGGATACAATGCCCCATGTGATCTGATGTTTTCTCCTCCAGGAAGTAAGTGAACATGATTTGAGTTGTAATAAAAAGCTTAATTGTATTATTAAATGCAAGCTTTGCCTGTAAGAGAATATGCATCCTTTCAAGACACATGCATGATTCAATCTTCCAACACTTTCTTGGATATAAGAATTCCAACTCAGGGCCCTCCCATTTTGAAGGTCTTTATGAAGATGCACTGCTCTTCCCCTCACCTGGAGGCTAAAGTGTGGAGGAGACTCAAGCATGGCTAATCATGACTTCAATTCTTTTCCTGAATGTTTCTGATTCCTGTCTGTGCACGGTTCTGGTTTTTTGTTTGTTTGTTTCCAACTCTAGGAGCTTTTTCAAAACATGTATTTTTGCTTGCTTAAAATTATGAGTAATTTCTATTGTTTTCAACCAATAATGCTAACTAAAATAATGGTCCAATACATTGACAAAGCAGCACATTAAATAAACCTAAATTGTAAGAATTCTCCAAGCCTTTTTTAAAATTCTAATATGCATCATGAATCTCCAGTTGAGAAGTGTACCACACATTGTGAGAGATATAATCTACCTGTTGGAATCTTAAGGTTTAGAAAATATATATTGACAGTATATAATTTTCTGATTTTTCAACACCAGGAATAAGATTAAGCTGTTATTTAAAACACAGAAATTTCAACATGTTTACTTCCCTTTCCCCCATGTCACCTGCTACTTCTTTGTGATTACTTTAATATTGAATTTATTGTTTAATTTTTGAAACATTGTTTTAGCCACTAGGCAGACACTTTTAGGGTCAAGCTCCTATAATTACAGGGTGAAAACCTGCTTCCCCTTTATATGACTGTAACGATGCCTTCAGCTTTTGCCTTTTTTTGTTTGTTTGTTTGTTTCTGATAAGACTCTTCAGAGAAATTTATAGCCAAATCCCCAAGTCATTCTGACTCATCTTTTTAGGTGATCTAGACTAAACTTTGCTCATCACAATACTAAATTCTCCAGTTAGAAGGGAAGGCAGAAGAGTTTGGATATCTTTCCATGTAGGGTTATGTGTTGTCAATATAAAGATCCCAGTTGGTCCCTCAGACCTTGCTTATGAACCTTCCAGGTGTGCACACCTGCCATGGTGAAAAATCACGTGGACTCAGTGGAGCTGTCCTCTGCATTTGGAGCCTGTCAAAGAAGAAAACTGGCTTTCCTGACTTTCCTAGTAGTTTTGCTGTCAGGAAGAGGGGGTTATAACTGTAGAGAGGGTCTAGGTGTGAAGGCTCTGGGAGAAGTCTCTGCACGCGTGCATGTCGGATCAGGAGAATACAGAGGAGGCCGATCCACCAGCTCAACAGTGGGAATTGACTCTCTGTCTATACCTGAGGGAAGGGAAAGCTGGGCTTCCTTCTACAAACGAATTTCAGACACAAGAGGTGTCTCCAGGTCTGATCAGAGGTTTAGCCCTCATTCTGGTTAAGAGTCCCTTATTCTTATATAAGCCCACACAACCATGCACATTTGGGAATTTCGTTGCATTTATCTCTCCCTTTAGGAAGATGGATCTACTTGCAAAGTAGTAGTGGAACGTAGGGACCCATGCTCAGGCCCTTTCTCCTGGTCTCCCAGATTATATTGTGAACATAATGTGTTAACAGAGAAAGACCATCCATTACTTCGTTATTGGTCGATACTTCAACATGTGCCAACAATGAAGATGACCTGTTTGTGGACTTTCCTCTGATATGAGTATACAATTACCCACACTAGTTACTTAAGGACTGAAAAAAATGGTCTGTAACAATACAAATTCTGCAATTCTTTTTTTCCAGTTATAATCTTAAAATTTGATCTATTGCCAAAGGATTTCAGAAAATTGAAACTGTAGAAGTTATATATCTAATAGTTCTGGAATATTAAAAATTATTAAAACAACAAAAAAAAAGAACAAACAAAACCCCAGACTTCCTTTGGTGTTAATTTCCATTTATCCACATGTGCAGGATAAAAATGACTTCAGATCTCCCAAATCTTTAATGGCTGGCAGCCAGGGTAGAAATTGCTATCAATTTCCTCTGAGGCTTTCTTTGACCAACCATCCTTGACAAGCCTTCCAGGTAAAAATTCTTCTGCCTGATGAATTCTGCTGCTGAGATTTTAATCATATTTTTTTTATTTCATTCACAGAGCTATTTAGCTTCAAGATTTCTGTTTAGTTCTTTTTGTGATCTTTGTCTCTTTGCTGAATTTCTCATTTATACCATAAATTTCCCTCCTAAATTTATTTAGTATTTGTTTTCTTTAAAATTATTCTTTTAAATTCTTTGTCAGATAGTTTGTTTATTTTCCTTTTAGAGAGTGTCTGTTGCTAGAGAGTTATTGTGTTTCTTGGGATGAATTACATTATCATATTTTTTTGTGCTTGCTGTGTGTCTACATTTGTACTTTTGAACCTGGTGCATTAGTTGTCTATATTGAATTTATAGAGTAGCTTTAGTTGTTAAATAATCTTTGCCAATGATTTGACCCAGACTGTTTGTTGGATATGTGGTGTTGGCTTTGGTTTCAGGTATGAGCTTCAGTGTAGTGTCTGAGAATATCCTTCAGCTGTAACAATGTTGGTGATGTCTTCAGGTTTCTCAAAAGCATCTGCCCAACTACCTCCTAGAGCTAAGGGTGGGTGGGCAGGATGAAGGTGTGCTTTTCACTACCTCAGTGGGCCAAGCTTCCTCAAATGGGCTACCTAACTACTTCTTGGTACCACAGAGTCTTTCACATGCTGTTTAACTGCTTTCTCAGGGCCTTGGCAGACTAAACAACTTAGGAAAAAATAATCATTGCTTCTTAGGGTTGTAAGTGGGTGGAGCCTTTGTCTGCTTCCCTGGGCCTTTGTGAGCTATTAAGGGCAAGATGTCCAGGGGTTCTAGGACTAATGATGGGTGGGGTGGACAAGCCCTCCTTGTTGCTTCATGGGGTAGAGGGAGAGGGGCTGGGTGTCTCCTTGCTGCTTTCTTGCACCCTTGGTGGGCTAAAACACTCTCAAGGTTGGTTTCTTGACTGTTTCCAGAAGGGTGGGTGAGGCCAGACAACAAATTCAGAGGATTCCTGTAGGCCGAGGAGCTCAGGCTGTGCTAGGCTAGTGTTTTTCTGTGGCAATGTGAGTATGTCAGGGTCTGCTGAGTGGTTTACTGCTAGATTGGCAGAGCTTGAGGGTGGGGGAGCAGCTGTGCAATTGCTTCACAGGACCCCAGGTGGTGAGGGTTTCAAGACTGCACCATGAAGAAGAGCCTGGGTAAAGGGAGCACAATGTAGGCTGGGCTCTTTCTTCTATGCAATGCAGCAGTTTGTTGACTCATCAGCTCCCAAAAGTGGGCTAATATCAGAAGAGGCCCCAGCAGTAAATGTTTCAGATGTCTGTGGCATAAGTGATATGCTTAGTGGCCTCCTGCTTGCTAGTCTTTTCTCATTCAGCAAAATCCTTCCCTGGTTCAGGGCTAATCTAAGGAGAAGAAATAGTAGAACCTGTGTGCTCAGTTTCCTTCTTTATAGTGCCATGATGCATCTCTGTTCGGTGGCATCTCTGCCATTTCCCCCCTGAACTGTGGTGCTCTGCTGTATCCCTCCAGGGCCATAGTGTGAGTTGGTACTTGTTTTGGTCACATGCTGTGGAGGGCAGTGAGGTATGCTGGCAACTCTTGTCAGTCATCTTACTGACCCCACTCTTCACAACTTCTGCACATATTTGTCACATTCTTTGCTTTTCCATCTTTTTTGCAAGCTGAAATTTTCCTTTGAATGCTTTTTCCTCCAATTTAATTAAATGCTTTCACATTCCATTTAGTAAAGCTTTACTCTCACACACACACACACACAAAATCAATACTCTGATTTGTTTATCTTAATTGGCTATATCGCTTTTATTACTGTGCTATATCTTGAAAGAATTCTGGATTTTTAAAGTGTCTCTGTTATTCTGCTGTATTGGGGTTTCATTTTTTGTGGGTTGGTAATATTGCTATAGGGCTATTGAGTCTTATTTTCAGACCACTTTCAAGTCTCATTTTTCTTTGCATTTTGGATTCTTCATTGTCATTTTCATACTCCACCTGGATCTGAATGACATGTTTGAATCTGCTTATATTTGTCTTTGATCAGTATTGAAAAAGTTCGATTCAGTATTTTTTTTATTTTTTTACTTTTGTCTTTGTCTCTTTATCTCTGTCTTCTCCTTGGAAAATTTAGTTATATATTAAAGCTTTGAGTTTTATTCTCTACATCTTTTAACTTTCCTTCATTTTTTAAAATTTTATTTCTCCTTACTACACTTGAACTGTTTCTAGTCATTGTGTTAAACATTTCTATGAATGTTTCTAGTCATTATGTTAGTGTTAATAAGGCAAATTATTCCCAAATATACCATATTCATATTTGTATTTTCCCTTTAAGCCTCTATTTAATTCCTTTAAATGCTGTAGCATATCTGTAGTCTAACTTCCATCTGATACTTTTTTGTTTAAATTGTTTCTCTTGTCTGTGGAATCATTTTGAGATGTTCTATCATCCATCACAATAAGGTGACCCTCTTCCTTCTCTCTCTTTCTCTGTCTCTCTTTGCACATGCATGTACATGTGCATTCTCTTTTTCTTTCAAACACATACGCATGTTACTACAAGAACATTTAACAAAATGATAGGTGATTTGCAAGCATACTTAATAAAAACTAAGTATCTCACTTTGCTTTTGCAGGGATTATCTATACAAGACTCCCTGAAGTTAAGGTCAAAATTTGGGACTCTTAGGATTCCAGTCTGCAAGTGTGCTCAAGGCTGCTGCATGCTTGTTTTACCCTTCATATAACTGTGTCCCCTTAATATCATAGTTTAGAATAAAACGAGTGGCAAGATGCTCTGCATTTTTTTAGTCACTAGTTTGAATATTTGTCTCATCTGTAGATTCTACCAGAATTTATTTTTGTTTGATTCAATATAGTAAGTTTTTCTTTACATTCATCCACATTGTGTGTGTGTGTGTGTGTGTGTGTGTGTGTGTGTGTGTGTGTGGTAAAGTGGTATGTAGCCTCTAAAATAACTGGTCTTTGATTCATCTCAAAAACTCAAGCCAATATACATTCTTAGTTCACCAATTTTTCTTTTCTGCCACAGTTTTCTGATGCCTTAAAAAAATGTAAGTATTTAAAAGGGTATCTTTCTTGTGATTACAATATAAGTATCCTATGGTAATTTTCCTAGAAGAAGATAACCATCATCATCACATTGCTTCCATTTTCTCCATTCTCTTTTTCTGAAATTCCCTTTATATGTTACTGGGGACATTTTATTCTATCTTCCAAGCCTTTCTGTTTTTTTTTTTTTTTTTTTTTTTTTTTTTTTTTTTTTTTTTTTTTTTTTTGTACCAGGGATTGACTGAACTCAGGGGCACTCGACCACTGGGCCACATCCCTAGGCCTTTTTTGTATTTTATTAGAGACAGGGTCTCACTGAGTTGCTAAGTGCCTCGCCGTTGCTAAGGCTGGTTTTAAACTCACGATCCTCCTGCCTCAGCCTCCCAAGTGCTGGGATTACAGGCATGCACCACTGCACCCGGTTGCCTTTCTGCTTTCTGTATGTTCTTTTTATTCCTGAGTTAGCCTTTTAATTGCTTCCATTGCTATGGCCAAAGATCAGACAAGAGCAATTTAGAGGAGAAGTTTCTTTTGGTTCATCGTTTCAGAGGTCCAGTCCATACTTGACTCCACAGCACTGGTCCTGAGGTGAGGCTGAGCTTCATGGCATAGTTAAATGACAGAGGGAAGCTGATGAGTTCACGAGAGCTAGAAAGCAGAGACAGAGCTTGAGTACAATGAGCCAGGGATACTGTAATCCACATGGGTGAGCTCCCAGTGACATATTTCTGCCAACTATGCCCTACCTGGTTACAGTTCCCACCATTAATCCATTTAAATCATTAATCCACGAAATGAATTAATCTTCTGATTAAGTCACAGCTCTCATAATCTAATCACCTCACCTCTGAACATTCCTGTATTGTCTCAAACAGCTTTCAGGGGATGCCTTATATCCAAATCATAATAGTTTACATATTGCATTCCAAATAATTCTTCATCTTTGCTTTCTACTTTGTTGATTGTAACTTCTGTTGGATGTATGCTGTTGTTAAAGGTAGCCAAGAAAGCCCCAAAACTTTATTATGTGACTCTTTGCAGAAACAGTTTTCTAATTCTTGATCAAGAAAAATATGGGCTTCTTTAGTCCAAACCTTCAGAGTATCAACCACCATAACATATTTATGTGTTAATTTGTTAGTTTGTTGGTTCATGGCCATACGATTTTTAAGTTT
>CM046665.1:142045821-142126669 GCA_025594165.1 Tamias sibiricus | reverse complement strand
AGAACTCTGAAAATCCAGTCATAAAGCCCCAAACAACCCAACAAGGAGATGCGCTCAAGGTGATAACAGATGTTTCACCAGGAGGGTATCAAGATGGCACACGAGCTCATGCAAGCGTGGCCAACCTCACACATCATCAAGGAAATGTAAACTGAAGCAACCATGAGACACCGTACCGTGGTTTCCCTGCAAGACTGGCAAAGGACCAAAGTGCTGACAAAGCTGAATGTAGGCCAGGATGTGGGACAAGCATCACTAACTCATTGCTGGTGGGAGTGGGAGTAAGGGTCACTCTGGAGGACCCTTACGTGGCTTCTCAAAAGTGAGCATGCTCTTACCACACAATGTTGCACTCACACTCCTTGGAATTTGCCCAAATCAGCTGGAAAACACAGCCACCTAGAACCTGTGTATGGGGTTCACGGCTGCTTTGCTCACAATGGCCAACACTTTGAACCAACAAGAGGCCTTCGGTTGGTGGATTGGTAAATCAAATGTGGCCTATCCAGATCCTGATGATGGGATGATTTTCACTATTAATAAGAAACGTGCTATCAAGCCACGGAAGCACCTTAAGTAACCATTAGTAAGTGAAAGAAGCCAGTCTGCATGATTCTGAATGCATGACATTCTGGAAAAGGAAAGACTGTGGAGATGGTAAAAAGAGCCATGGTTGTTAGGGGTCAGTGGAGAGAAGGGATGAGTGCAAGGAGCAGAGAGGAGTTTTAGGGCAGAGAAACTATCAACATGGCACGATGATGGTGGGTACCTGTCACTTACGTTTATCATAAAATACACAGCACAAAAAAGCAATGACCCCAAATATAAACTATGCACTTTGGGTTCATCAGATGTAGCAAGTGTGCCACTCTGGTCATTGATGTTGACAGTAGTGGAGGCTGTCCTTGTGTGGGGGCAGTGGGGACATGGACCTTTGTACCTCCCATTCAATTTTGCCATCAGCCTAAAACTTTCCTGAAATATAAATTTTTAAAGAAAGATTGTGACAAACTTCAAAGCTTCTACAGAACTATCCTTTTGAACACAAGTCCACAAGTGTCACCTGTGAAATTTGGATTGCCCTAATGATCCCTGCCAAAGCACATGAGTAGATGAATTTCAAGCCCTCCAGGCCCAAGGGGAGGATGGGACGTCTCATGGGGACATGGTCGCTTTGGTTGGAAAAGAAGTCTTGCTGTCTAAAGTCATAGAGTCATGGAGAGTTATAAGAATGTCCACGGGCAGTACAGAATGGACAAGAGAACAATGTAAAAGGAGAGGAGGAGTGACAAAGGGAAGGAGAAGCACCTCAGGTCTGTGCCACAGAATGGGAGAACACAGCTCTGTTTCCTTGGGCACACACACAACTGCTTTGGCAAAACTGTATGACTTTTGATGAAAAATATCTTTATTTTAACAGCACACAGGGAACTTTGGCGAAGCTGTTTTTTTTTTTTTTTTTTTTTTTTTTTTTTTTTTTTTTTAACCCACAATGGGATGCTTTCAGAGTAGAAGCTTTGGTTCCCTGGGGCTGGTCACTTCGACCAGGGAGAACCCTCAGCAGTGGCTCCCTGGTACTGTTCATGCGCAAGTCTCCTACGGCAGCACTCAAACTCCAGTGAAGGTCAGAGTCACCTAGAGCACTTTTTAACTCCAGGCTGGGTCTGTAGTCTTCGCTCTGTGTTATTCTGCTTGGCTGCTTATATACTGTCATAAACTGCATGACTTCAACAACAGGCACTTATCTTCTCACCATCCTGGAGGGTGAAGTCAAGGTCAACATGCGTGAACATTCTGTCCCTGCTGCAGGCCTTCCTACCAGCAGGTAGACAGCCACCCTTGTGCCGTGTGTGCACAGGCCTAGCCAGTGAACTCTCTGGTTTCTTCTCATGAGAACTTCTATTGAATCAGGGACCCATCCTATGATCTCATTTAACCTAAAGTATGTCCTCAGAGGCTCTGTCTCCAGTTTCACATGGGGATCAGGTTTCAATCTGTGAATCTAAAGGTCCACATATTGTCAGTCCTCCAGGATGGATCCAAGTGTCACGGGAACTTGACATGTGCATGTTTAACAAGCTCCTCAGCTGAATCTCCCAGGAAACTTGTGTGGAAATTACTGGAGAGCAAAAATTATGGGTTAAGAATTGAGAAAAAAGAGTTCAGCTCAACACTTAGCTGGTGACACCATTTAACCTAATCAATTTTATAAACCTTGGTTTCCTGAGTTTTCAAATAATAAAAACATTATCCAACCTGCTTAATCAAAAGGGAAATTCCAACTGCTCAAATGCAGTATTGGAAGCTAACAAAGGGAAAGGAATTAAACCTGGTCCAAGTAGCTTATTCAAAACCTGATTGTGAAGACGAAGGGTGTAATCAGGTGGACATTCTGGGTGATTGTATGACTTACACTTCAGAATTAGGTGTTGCTTTTATTACTCTATGTGTACCATAAAGAAAGTCCTCTCATTCCCCAACCAGACAAGCAGACCAAAACAAGGCTGGAGGGAGAAGAGGCTGAATAATGACAACCCAGGCCCATTCAGTGGGGCTCTCATTAGTAAGACTCTGGCCTTTTAAGCCCAGTGGAAATAATTTACATTTCTGTTCCATTTCATCTTTCCATCCTTAAAAAGGAAGCAATCCCAAGCAGTATTCTCCATGCACATAAATCATATTTTATGTGATTTACAGAAGATATTCTAGAAAGGAACTTCTGGCCCACTCTGGTGTGGCTACTAGGGTAACTGGGCTTACTGGCTGCTTCTTTTTTTAAAAAAATATTTATTTATTTGCTTTAGTTGTACACAATGCAATGCATTTATGTTTATGTGGTGCTGAGGATCGAACCCGGGCCATGCACGTGCTAGGCGAACGCTCTACCACTGAGCCACAACCCCAACCCCAACCAGCTGCTTCTTAACTCTGCTCATTAAGTTGTTCTATCATGTTAGAGGAGCACTATGATTTGTTGGATTCTCTGCTAGAAATGGAAATGTATGGAGAGGCCACAGTCCCTCATCTGAAGTGGCTCTTGGGCCCCCAAGAACAACATACCTAAACAATTACAAAAGCACAATGTAGGAGGCACCGAGATGCACTGGAGAGATGCAGGAAGCCAGGGACCACAGGCAAGATTCTGCTTGAGATAGTCAGGGAATGTCCACAAGTGCAGGGTTAGTGAAATACTTGGTTTTATTAAAACTCCATGTTATTCAAAATTGAGTAAGGATAAACTCAGTTAACTTCCAGTCTGGGATTGTTGCTGTAGAAATCTAAATTTTATGAATAGCAACAAGAACAAAATACAAAGAGCTGATCCCTTTGCAGTGCTTACGTACTGTGAGCAAGATGCCCCGTCCTACAGAGCTGGGCTGGTGATGGCAGCCTGCACTTGTACATGTATACATGAACCCAGGGCCAAGCACAATGGTGCACATCTGTAATCCCAGCAACTAGGGAGGCTGGGGAAGGAGGATCGCAAGTTCAGGACCAGCCTCAGCAAGTTAATGAGACCCTGTTTCAAAAAATGAAAAGAAGTGAGGATGCTGTTGCTGAGTTCTATCCCCAGTAACAAAAAAAATAAAAAATAAAATAAATGAACTTGGGGCAGGAGTTACTGTGTACTCTCTCCTGGGTTGTTTATTTCTTCACTGCAGCCTGAGAGCCATCAACTCAAAGTCTGCTGGCACCAAGCTCAAATATTTACACATCCAATTATTTTAAAAATAGCCCAAACTAGCAGACTTTGGGCCGTTTAGAGCCAGCCTGCTTTGCATACCATGCAAAACCTCATGTGACAGCTGTTACCCTTTGATAAGATGGAACTTTGGAGTCTTTTTTTTTAATATTTATTTATTTACTTTAGTTGTACACAATGTAATTGCATTTATGTTTACATGGTGCTGAGGATCGAACTCGGGCCACGCACGTGCGAGGCGGGCGCTCTGCCGCTGAGCCACAACCCCAGCCCCATGAACTTTGGAGTTCTAAGATGTGGTCATGGGCTCAGTTATGGCCCCCACAAAGTCATATGTTGAAGTTCTAACACCAGGAGCTCAGCATGCTGCGGTATTTGGAGATAAGTGCTGTAAAGAGATAATTAAGGTTAAATGAGTTCATATGAATGGTCCTAATCCAGTATGACTGGGGTCTTTAGAAGAGGCTATTAGGACAGACACATGGAGAAGAAAGACCATGTGAAGACCCAGGGGAAGTCTCCATCTGCATGTCCAGGGGAGCACCCAGAGGTCTGCACTGACCTTGGACTTCCAGCCTCCAGTATCACAAGCAGACATTTCTGTGGTCTGACCTCAGCCCGTGGGGCTGTTACGATTGCAGAGCTGATTACTTCTGTCTCCAAGCTGCTGCCACCCTTGGGAGTCATTGGGGCAGAGTCCACCCACCCTCTGTGCTGCTGAGCAATACCACCAAGACTCCTGGCCTGCTCTGATACCCCTGCTGGGCATACCCGCCGCTCCTCCCATCTGGGTGGTTTGGCTGGGCTCAGGCTGGGGACCTTCCTCGCCTGCAGCTGGAACCCGCAAGCCTGGTGTGTGTTGCTGCTTCTCAGGTGGTATCTTTCCCTCCACTGTCCCCCACATGTCTTTGGTCTTTGCAAATCTGTGTCCAAGGTACCTCTGCATTTGGGGACACTCAAGCAAACTTGCTGTTGATCAACACAGGAAGTATTTGTAAGCTGCCTGTCGTGGCCAGCCACAACGCCGCGGGAGGAAAACTCTCGGAGGCAGAGTAAAGATACTACTACTTTTACTTCTACTTTCTTAGAGAGAGCTTAGAGAGAGAAAGAAAGATTTTTCTTCTTAGAAAGAGCTTAGAAAGATTAGAGATAGCTTTTTCTTCTTAGAGCTTAGAGAGAAAGAGAGAGAGCTTGAAAGAGAGAGATTTCTTCTTTAGAGAGAGAGAGAGCTTAGCTTTTAGAGCTTCTTTCTTCTTTCTTCCTCGGGAGCCTCGGCCTGACTCTGACCAGCAATTACTTCTTCTATCTGGTTTCTCTTCTGTAACCGCTCTGCCTACGTTCTGGCCACTCTGATTCTTTTCTTCTTCTCTGACCCGAACTCTTCTTCCAACCGAGCGACTGCATGACTGACTGAATGAATTCATTCTCCTGACTCCGACCGCTTTCACCCGGTTATATACCTTTAGCTTTGCGGGTGCCTCACGTGCATTTACAGGTGCATCACATACATACTTATTATCAGGTGGAACTTATGGCTTCCAGCTGACCGCAATAGCCATCTCCCTAATTGGGGCTCCTTCAAGTATTGATTAAATAAGTCTATTTTGGTTATTTTGGATATGAAGCAGCAAAATTATTCCCTAGATTTATAGTAGTTCTAGGATGAATACCATGTAATATTTGTTATAAAAATATGAATCTCATGACTCAAAATTACAATCAGTGTCCTAAAATGCCACAAGTACTGAAATGGAGTATATCAGATATAGTTCAAGATTTGAAAGACCATTTGGATCTCTGCTTTTTTTTTTTGCATTTTAATGTGAATCAGAAATTCAGATGATGCTGTGGCCTTTTCCTATAAGTCTGTTCAAATGAAACAAATGAAAAAAATAAATAGCTATACATGCCCATTATACAAACCAATTAAGTTTATGAGACAAAATGATACGATAATCCAGTTCTATAGATGTACTATAAAACAATATGCTACAGAATGATTGTAGACTGTTGTTGTAATGGAAATTGCCTTGCAAGAGCAAGCATGCCCACTTTCAGTATGAACTTTGATGGTTGCAGTCTCCCTGTCTGTGTTGTCCTGGGTGTCAGTGGATCCTGCAGAGTGACAGCCTCTTCAGCTATACCATGAGGATCGTACAGGGGATAGCTCTACAGTCATGGATTCGGTTAGATACATATATGATACTCCTGACAAGTCACTGTGCCATAGAAAGAGCTTAATGAATATTGATTTCTAACTCCTGTCACTAATTTGTTCTAAAGCATTTTCATTTCATAGAGTTGATACCAAATATTTATCATATATTTAACATGAATGAGACTTAAACCACCTAAGGGCCAGTATGCTATTTCAAACTAAATAGTGAGCATGAATATATTTTAACAAATAAACTTATTTGGCATACAAGACTTTGTACTAGAAGGACTATTCACATAAGAAAGAGGGCATCTCAATGCTTCCAGTAATTGCTATCAAAGCCAAACTTCAATACATGCAATAAACATGTAGTTCTGAAAGGATAATGAAAAGTATGTAATCAATAGTTGTCCAATACAAAAGTCACATATATTGTGCATTGTGTAACATTCATACTGAATAGGAGCTTATTTTCTTTCTAAGTGTCCATATGACACCTGCATGTTTTAACAGATCTCAAATGACTATGATAGAATTCTAAATATATTCCAAACAACATTGACTGCTATTAAATTGATGCACATGCTGTTTAGGGAAGAAAACTACTGCATAGCTCACAGAAAGCTTTGTTAAAATTTTTAAATGTCTAAAATCATACTAAATCCAGTGAAGACATTACAAATCACAGGATTATGTTTCTGCTGGAAATAAAAGACAAGAAGACAGAGCATGATGCCGGTGAAGTTCCTGTAGCTGACTCCACACATCACACTGTCACGGGTCTGGTATTATTGTTTCTCCCTCCCAGAGGCAAGCAAGCCGCTAGGCACGCCAACCACGGCAGCAGGGAGCATGCTGGGGAAGCCAGGAAGCTTCTATCTTCCCCAAAAGGTGCTCCACATAAGGCAATTGGGATTCTTTAAAATCTTAAGGACCTCGTTAAAAAAGCACATTATATGAAGTTTTTCAAGGTGTGAGGGGAGCAGGTAAGATACAAATTTGACAGCCTTTTCTGAGATGAAGACATACAATTAGTATTTTAGTATGTCAAAATAAAATCTAATCATAGAACGTTATATGGCAAGGTCTAATAATAAAGCAGTTTCTCTCAAAAAGTCTTCAAGTAAATATTCCTAAGGTCCAAGAATTATGGAGTCAAAGAACATGTCAACTGGAGAGTCACATCATGCTTTCTTATTTGTAAGAAGCTCTCCAGTTTCTCTCTAGTTTTGTGACAATCCATTTTTTTTCTAATTACTCCCTATATCTAGATTTTTTCTCATCCTTTAGAACACCAAGAATCCATCTCCACGAACTCATCCTCATTCTCTATCACAGCATCCTATTTATAACCTCAATAATGTTTTACATTGTGTAATATAATATATCAAATTATTGACCTCTAGTCAGTCAGGGTTCCTGAATAAATCATTAACTCTCTGGAGGCGAGGAATAAGTCTGTTTCATCACTCAAAGCACACCTGGCGTGCCTGACAAGTCACAGGACTGACAGAACGTCCGTGGCATGGTGAGTGGATAAGTGTGTGGAGGCAGGACACAGGGCGCGGCGGTGAAAATGGTAAGACAAAAATAAACACAAGAGCGTAGACAATAAGATGAATCTATCCCCCAAATCAAATACATGTGTAGTTAATTAGAGTTCATCTGAACTGCTGTGGAAGCGTGGGGCAGCCTTAACTCCCTGCTTTTTAAAGCTAAAGATGTGTCCATGGTGTAAGGGACAGTCACGTGAGGTCTTGGGACAAGGGTGTCACTGGTCTTGGGTCAGGAAGAAGTGGGATCACAGTCCAAAAAGTGATGACAGATACTAACATGCTCCTATTTGCTTCTAAAGTCATTTTGTGATCTCCCTGTTTGTCTTACTACAAAGGCCATCTATGCAAAGAGTCTGCAAAGTGGACAGTACTTTGAACCAGAACAGATGCATGTTCCAGGGGCTCCATGTCTCTGGATCCAGCCAACTGCAGACAGAAAATACTCTGAGGAAACCTGTACAAACACGTATAAACTTGCTCTCTTATACGCCCTAAACAACACAGTATGAGAACTGTTTTTATATAACAGTTACATTATATTGTGTATTAGAAGTAATCTAGAGATGATGTAAAGTATGTGAAGGGCATATGAGCCTCTGTTCATCGGCTGATCCTGTGGCAATGTCAAAAGCCAAGCCTGGGGTATATATTCCTTGCCAAAGGCAAGGATGTTATCAGACATCCCAGGACAATGGGTTTCCTGAGTGCATCAGAATGTTCCTAGCATTGCAACAGTAGAATAGCTGCAAAAATTGTTTCTAGCTCTGTAACATTTTAGCATAAACAGAAGCCTCTGACAACTCACAAGCTTTAAACAATTTACAATGCCCCTGTAGTTTAACTTCCTGATTATGAGATCCTGTATAATAAACTTGCAGAGCTAGTTCTGGGTCACTGTTCCTCCATCAGAGTGCAGTGTCCTACCTGGCCCCAGCTTTACTTGATAATGTCGCTGTGTTTTCTTTGTCTCTGTGTTTTTCTCCATCTCGAGTCACCACTACTTGACAATCTGGTGTTGATGCTGGGCCAGTTGCAGCAATTGTGTACAGTGGATCGTGTACAGGTGATATGTTAATATTTTATAGAATGGCCTTGAATATCTAAGGATTTTGGTATCCCATGGAGAGGCAGAGAAGCCCTGGAATAAATCCTCCTGGATACAAAGGACCACAGTACAATTAAGGAATTTTTTTCTGTATAACAATATTAAATTTAGCAAAGAGGGAATCAGAATTATGGTCAAGAGGTCATAGGTAGCTGAAAAGACAATGGAGCTGGGGAATTGTTCCAGCGGAATCAGGCAGTTGTCAGTCAGACAGGCAATGGTAAGGCAGACTGGGGCAACTGAAACAAGAATGCTTAAATAATGCTGAGCTGGATAGCTATTGGGAATAACATGCATTATTTGTATTTTTATAGAGAATGATATACCTACTGCATTTCTATGGTGTTCTTAAAAATTTGCATTTATATGAGAAAATTCTACTTCAAAGGTTTAATGGATGAATATTTCCTCCTTATCTAATATAATAGTGATACATGACATAAATAAATAATTCCAGTGGAGAAATGCTTTTCATTTCATTGTCTGATAGATAGAAAAAGAGAGGGGGTGGAGAAAAAGAGGGAGACTAAGGTATCAGAACTGCTAGATAATGTGGCCCTTAGGTCCCATCATGAAGAAAAATCATCCATTTAATTATCTTTGTCTGGCATAAGCCAAACATTTCAATAGACATACTTCATGAGAATGGAAGATGTAGGTTAGAAAACAGAACACCTGGCTTCAGGAGTAGGAAGGGAAGTGGAAGGAGCAACAGGGTGGAGGCAAACAGAGGCAGACTGTGAACTTGAGCATGAACGCAAAGCCGACTCCTTCCATGCCCACTGTGCAGGTGCAGCAGGCCGAGGGTAGTCCTGCTTGTCTCCTAGGCACACTTGTGCCTGGGCGCACTCGCCTGGCACAGGCTGGTCAGAGAGCCCCACCACCTAAGCTGGCATCGCTGAGATCCCAGACAGCCTGCTGCCTCCTTTCCTACTTCTAATTAAATTTTAGAAATCAAGTCAACCTTGAAAAACCACAAGAGCCATGGGTGAGAAAGTCTGTTACAAGTCTCATCTTACAAATCACATGAGCAAGGAAATTACAAGACCAAGTGACAAGAACTGAAATGGGTTAAGAACATCTAATTTATCCCTTCTGCATGAAGACCTCTCAATGTTTTCTCTCATCTAGGTCACCTGCTTGCTGTGCAGCCTCAGCTACAGACACACCTGACTAAGGCAGGCCCACTCCTCACGTAGCCCACAGCTACAGTGGCACAGCAGCATAACAGCTGCAGGCTGAGGAAGTAGAAGCTGCATGAGAAGAGCAAACAGCCACTGATCCCTGAGGCTCTGCCAGGTCCTCTCACCTCCTCACCTGCCCGCTCCTAGGATGCTGCAAAGACAGATGATGCTACCCCTGCTGTCCTCAGGAGGAGGCAGGACGGCAGCACCATGGACCTCCAGATGCTTCCCAGCTAACCTGCTCACCTTCCCCTCACGGGACACAGGTGTCACATTTCGGACAGAGAGCACCTACTATGGTCTCTGGGGTCGTGCTTTCTATTTTTTAAAAATTTTTTTAAAGAATGAATGAACAGATGGACTTCAGAATATTCCAAAAAATAAAATAAAATAAATCCCCAAGCATTGAATTGAAAAGCAAACCCAGTCCTATGTATCAATCCTTTATTGTATAAAGAGGGCAGTGGGTGGAGCTATTAGAATATTTAAAAAAGAAATACTGAACATGGAAGCAATGAAGATAACACTTAAACTAGTTAATGTGTCCATTCAGTCAACAAATTCATGCAGACTACTTGCTAGGAATAGGTACAATTCTACTCTGCTAAAAGGTGGATAACAGTAATAGGCAGAAGTTGTATCTCCCTTCTTCAAATGATAGCAGAAAATGCACACTGATGTCCACCCAGTGACTCCATACAGGTGACAAGTGATGCTGGAGATGGGAACAGAGGCTGGGGGATATTGCCTTGGTGGAGCCCGTGAAGCTGGCAACTGGATGGTGCAGATGGTGGCAGCCTGGGATGCTTTCACTCTCACTACTACTCCTCAGCTCACTGAGCAGTGTTTCCTCAATGTCACGCTTGTCACCTAGCATGTCCTGTGTCAGTGAAGTATAATTGCTTATCTTGAAAGATAATGAACAGATAGACACACAATTTTAAAAATTAAATTCATTGGATAACACTAAATTTCCTACCAGCTAAATTATTATTAGCTCATTCCATTGATATTTTATTCAAAAATTATCCAGGAAATCGTGGTGAGTCAAAATGTCATAATTTTTTAGAATTATTTTCAAAAATTGGGGTGATTAAAAAATAAAAAATCTTACTTTAGTCCTATGTGGACTCAAAATATTCATGGTGCCACCACTTCCAGAGCCATATTATCAGAAAATGAGTGAAATGTCATTTCAGAAGAGTTTGACAGCTGTCTTTGTTATCTTTAATTGAGAAGTCAATGTCTTCTGCTAAAGGAGCCAATTTAACTCTAGCACACTTCTTAAAAGACAGCCAAAGTGAACAATTTTCAATCAACTCAAAAGTAATTCTTTGAGAAAAGATAACCTGCTCATCCCCTCCATCCCTGCCACCACCACCCAAAGAAGTGCTCAACTATACGAAAGCCTGATGCAGTGGAAGAGAGAAAAGAGCAGACACAATGTGTCCTGTTGTCTACAGCTAGCTATTTGACCACAGGACCCGACCAGGGCTGCTTAGCTGACTGTCAGTGGGAATCCTCCAATCTCAGTGCTGGCTGAAACAGACAGGGGTAGTGTCACCAGTCCCAAGAACAGGAATACTTTTCCTCAACCGTAAGCTACACCAGCACAAAATATGAGAACACAGTCGTCTGTCAGAAGAACAATTTAGCCATATTGCTGTAGTCAGAGTGTCAACTCCTCCTTATAGCACTAAAAAGTCCACTTAAAAGGAGTGATGCCCACAAAGATGGAAGAGGAACTGTCATTCTCTGATTGTGTTAGTTAGCTTTCCATCATGGTGACCAAAATATCTGACAGGAACAATTTAGAGGAGGAAAAGCTTATTTTGGCTCACCATTCCAGAAGCTAAGTCCATGGCTGACTGACTTCATAGCTCTGGGCTCTAGAGGAGTTAGAAAACCATGGTGAAAGGGCATGGAGGAGGATGAGTGTTCAGTTTATGGCAGCCAGAAAGCAGAGAAAGAGAGTAAGTGAAGCCAGGGAGATGATATCGTCCCCAAGGGCATGTCCCCAGTAGCCTACTTCCTCTAGCCACATCCCACCTGTCTATAGTCTCCACCATTTGAATTAGGAGTAGTAGTACATTTGAATTATTACCCATCAGGTGGATTAATCCACTGATGAAGCTTCAGCCCCATGATCTAAATATTGCTGAAAAGGCCCATTCACGGACCTTGCTGTACTAAAGGCCATGCTTTCAAAGCATGAGCTTTTCAGGGGACATTAAAGATCCATATAATAGCACTGTGGCATCATTGAAATACTTAATGGGATCTCCTGGGTGAGTGCTGGTTGGGTATCACCATCATCGCATTCATGATTTCAGAGAGGACAAAGCTGACAGTCCCCAAAGAGGCAAGCCAGAGACCCTCTAGAACCAACAGTCCTGCCAAGAGGTACTCATTTTGTGGGGCTAGAGTGTCTCTGTGATTTCTCCAATCCAGGCCCAATTGTTTCTCCCAGAACAGTGGCAGAAGGTCTCTGATGTAGCCTGCCTTCACCCTGACGGCTCCTGTGCCTGCCACGCCTCAGCAGTGGGCAGCTCTGCATTGGCTCCACAAAGTGGGATATGGGAGGAATATGTCTTTGCTCTCGGCCATTCATTATCTTTGGGACACAATTTACCAATAAAAATTATGTGGAAAATGAGGGAAACTAAAAATAGGAACACAGAAAAGAGGGAAGTGCGGTGTTCGGAGGCAGCCAACGCTTGTGACTTTTGAGAACCAACTTTGTAATTCAGAGTATTCTCTCAAGTGCTATTGTTCTACTATCAATTAGTAGGTAAGAGATTCAAAATAAAAGGCAAATGTCCTTTGACCCATCAATCTATGCCTAATATGTAATTTATTATTTAATATTAAATATATTTTTGCAAAAACAAAAACAATTGGAGAGAAAATTTACCATGAAATGTGTGATTCTTTCCTTGGAGCAAGAATTGCCTCTTACTCATGAATTCCCAATGCCAAATGTCTAGTATTAAAAACATCACAGAACAAATGCTTGATGATTTTTCACATCAAATAATTTTCATACAAACAAGAGTACACATTCATGAAAAAGACAGTGGAAACCACAAAATAACTGAAACAGTTTGTGTTCCACTGGGAAAGCCACAGGCACAAGAAGTGACAGGTGTCTTTCATGCCTCTTTCACCAACCTGACATCACTTTTGGGGACAAAAAGTACTTCTTAGCTTCAAGCAAAAAATATTCTAGAAGCAACAAAAAACTGAAAAGAGTGGGGTTTTTAATAACTGGCAGTGCTGAAATCTGCCTTCATATTTGATAACTAACAGGTAATGTTAGGAAGGGCTATGATTCTCCATGACCTGAACTTTCTTTCAAAATACTCTCCCCTGGAGACCAAATCTGACAGAGGCTGTTCCTGAGGATACACAGGGCAACTGGACATAGTTCCAGAAGGTGACTGCGCTCAATCACGCCAAGCCTGGTCAGGTTTAGAAGCCCTGGCTTTCTGAGTGTGGCTCTCGACTAACTTCGTGCTCTGTGCTCCTCCTCTGGCTTCCAAGTCTTTGTAGATCTGCTGAGCGGGTGACACTCTCATATCCATCTTCGCATTCCTCCTGTCTGATCCAAGCCAGGAGTTTCCAGAGTATTCTAACTTGCTTTCACTTCAGATGTTTTTCAAGATAAGTAAGATACCCAGTGACTTAGGCACATCCATAATTCTTATCATTCTTACTAGATGTTCCTCAAATCACAGTTAGTTGTTTTGTTGCTTCAGTTATAATAAATTCATTAAAAGTTAGAATTAGGATTCTTTTGTTTAGCATATTTACGATCAGAAATGAACTCTATAGCTCTTACACTGCCGTTGAAGTTTCCTCTATCCTTTATCCCAAACAATAAATCTGACCAGAAACCACACTATTGCTTTTAATACTCTGAGCTTTGGCTGTTTTCTTGGAACTATTTCAGGCTATTCAGTACTGTTAACTCTCCTTCTGTCAGAGCCTGTCTGCACAGCTGTGAGTCAAGGCATAAAGAATGGATATCACTTTTCCAAATGCAGGCTATCTGACCTAGCAGGTGTTTGTAGAGATAAGTTCTCCTTTGTACAAAGAAGCATCTTTTGCTTGAGAAGTGGGTAGGTGCCCATGTGGCAGTGATAGTTCCCAGGACTACAAAGAAAATTTAAACACTGAAAGTGCACAGCAGAATGTGGCAATTGTGCCGTGCACCATGTGTCCCAGGAGCATGGTAATGGGAGCAGCACATCAGAGGCTTGGACACAGTGAAGTCATGGCCATTCTCTCTGCCTGGCAAGAGTCCCACACACTCCTACACAAAAGGTGGAAATATTAATTTCTTCCACCCTGTGTCTTCGTGGGTCATATCAGCTCTTAGTTCTCTAAGAACAGATCTCACAAACATAATAAGGCCACCTGCAGTGTGTGCCTGCATCCCAAGGGTGTGGTGGCTGGTCCAGGCCAGTCTGGGCCACTGTCCCTCCTGTGGTCTCCCATGCTCCCACTCAGGACCCTGCCTGGAGGTCACGTGAGTACTTTGGGGAAGTCGCATACAAGCTGAGATCTCTTCCCCTGCCTCCACTGGCACATGGCTCTAATGGGTTCACCCTTTTATATCTTGGTCTGACTTGTGCTTTTGAGGACTGCTTCTAAAGTACCAAAATTGCTCAACACCTTCCCTTTGACCTGTATCCCGGGGGTGGTGGGTCCTGTGCCCTCTGGGACATTCCATCTTCAGTGAGGAGAGGAAAGCTGGCCTTCTGTGGCCAGGTCCCTGAGCCCCTCCCTTTCCTGAGAGATGAACGACATGAGTGACTGCAGCAAAGCATTGACAAGAACAAAGAAGGGGAGCCAGGCAGGCAGGAGTAGCTGTGTCCTGTTTATGCCAGGTGAATGGAAAATGAAGAACAGGGGTCGGTTTTCACACCTCCCACAGACACAAACATACTACACACACAATGAGAAGAAGTCCTGGGGATCTACTCTGGGCAGAGTGCCTAGAGTTAATGACACTGTATTGAATGCTGAAAATTTTGCCAAGTGGGTAGACCTCAGTTCAGGATCCTAATCAGAAAATAGTAAAAAATAAGTAATTAATAAGAAATATAAGTAATAATAAAAAAGGAGAAATAAATAAAAAATCAGGAGGAAACTTTTGGAGGTGCTATGTATATACATAAATTAATTTATGGCATAGATTGTGGTGATGGTTTCACAGTATAAGCTTATGTCCAAAGCCTTTCAATTGTATATTAATTACATGAAGTTTTTTTTTTTTTTGTGTGTGTGTGAAAAATGTTAAATGTAAATGTTATTATATTTTCAGATGAGATAAGCACATAGTCATCTATTCAAACACATCATGAAAAATTCTTCCTTTTTAAGAAGGGTCCTAAGAAAAGGTATAGGATCAAAACCATCATCATCTTTGCATGCTTGGAATAAGCAATTGATTCAAATTCAATGGGTCGTACAAAATGTCCCGGTGAACATCTTCTATCTCTGCTGGTCTTTGTGAGATTTGCTAATGAAAGATGATTTTGTATCATTGCTTACTTTGTGGTGACAGAGTGAAAAAGTATATTAAAAGACACTGATGAAGAAGCAAGAACCAGAGCCACTGAAGTCTCAGTGAGGTCTAGGCAACTCCGGGAAAATCCAAGTTGCTCCCAGAGTCGAGACAGCTGTCCTGTTGATATTAGGTACTTCCTTCCCCATCGCTGTCTCCCTGAGTGCTCAGTGGAGTTTCTAAAAGCTGCACAATGCACAATGTCACAACAGACTGGATGCAGAAGGAGTTTTGAGGATCTAGCTGTCTTCTGTTAAACCAGGCGTCCAGATTTTTGCCCAAATATAATTGAATTGATACAGATGGTCTCGCAAAATAGTTTTTGTTTGGGGGGAAAAAAGCTTTACTTAAAATGTATGTTTTATTTTATTTCTTAAAAATGGGCTAGGAGTATTAACATTTAATTGATTTTTGTTTCTTCAAATCATGCTGATTATTTCAATATTTGATGGATTTTTTTAGTTACTTTTAAAGGTACAAATAAATCTTTTAAAATGCCTCAGTCTTCATTTCAGACATAATTGGAGGTAGACATAACTTACTTTATCAAAAGCTCTTTGGGGCAGGGGTGTCAGATTTAACAAAGATGAAAAATAAAACTCAAATTTAAAAGGATGCCCAGTTACCTTTGAATTCCACCTAAACAGCAAATAAGTTATTAGTAATATAAGTGTGTCCCATGAAATATTTGGTGATCCTACTTTGGGGTCTTCACAATTTTTTTTTTTTTCAGGGCACAAAGTGATCCTGACCACAAAAACGTGGGAACTGCAGCCTGGGAGAACATTGAGATGTGGACCTTCAGTGAGCTGGGCCGGCCTTCCCCAGGGTGACGGAAAGCGGCTACCCACACTGCTGCTGCGGGTGGCTGTGAGTCTCTGCTTTGAGCCTTCCTTGCCCAGACTCTGAAGACAAATTCAACTGACCTTTACTGCCTCTCCAGTGCCCTGGCATTCCCGTGTCACCACAGAAGTACCAGCATTGTACCAGAACTGCAGCCAAGCCTAGTCAGGTCACGCACAGAAGAGACAGGTACAAAATTGTGACCACGTCCTTTGACTTCCAGAAGTGGGACCAGCCTCACTACTCACCCTCGCTCCTCTCTCTCTCAGCCAGATGTTCTGTAGATGATGGCCTTCCATCTGTGTTAACTGTGGAATTGATGGACCCCGCTGGCTGCGCCATCTCAGTAGGATAGAGGGGTGTAATTTCACCTAGCAAGTGGGAGGTTCATGGGTTGTGTGCCTAAGTGTACACACAGTCAGGCAGTCCATTGTGCTGCCCTTGATCTGCTGTTTTCAGCCTAGTTGAGAGATGATCTCCATGTAGGACACTTGGAAACCCATTAATTAAAATGACTAGAATAACTAAGCCAGATGTGCTATGGAATTTATTCAGGTCATTTCATCATAATCGTGTACTGGGGAAAAATCCTGGAGGAAGATAATTAGGTTTTATTCTTGTCTGCCAACCTCTTTCAGTGAATCCTTTGCTAACTCACAGGATCCACGGGCTTTGTTCTTCTCTTCCACATAAAAGGCCCTGCACACCTGTAGCCATGCCTGGAGAAGGCTGGAATGAGGACACAACTGATGGTGTCATGAAATGTGAAGTCCTGGAAAAACTTAAGCTGCACTTTTACCTCTTATTGCACTAAAACTTGAGAAGCCTGGCCTTTCTTCTGTTGATGTAACACATTTCTCTTCCTGGCAAACTGTCATTAATTTTCTATAATTTGTGTTCTAAATCCATTGCTTTTTAACATAAATAATCTTTAAGTCTAAGTGATACCTAACAAAGCTAACATGTGACCTTTGTTGTAGGACAGACTCCAACACAGGATCAGCATGCAGTGTTTTTTATTATATTTCTTTCAGCCTTTTTATACATCTTCCAGACAAAGAGGGCAATTAGCCATCAGCAAACATTAATAGACAATGAAGGCAAATAGCCAGTAGCAATGATGAGCATAAATTTGCGAATCAGCAATCAGCTAGATAAACTTTCCCTAAAGAATATCTTAAACTAGTTAGGGCTAGAACACTTTGAGCTCCTCTTCTTTTCAATATAGAAGAAACAAGAAAGAAACACCCTCGTTTGCAAGCAATGTTTCTTTACTATCTATTCTATATCTCTTGGCAAGACGTTCCATTTGCAGACATGCCCACCAAGGGCAACAAAGCCTCGTTTGCAAGAACTGTTGTTGCCAAACTTTCTGATTAGCCTCTTGGCATAACATACCATTTGCAGTATGTTCACCAAGGGGGTGATAAGTGCCTCGTTTGCGAGAACACCTTCGCCCATTACTTTTGATAAACTACTTGTTTCTTCTCTATCTGTTCTACACCTCTCAGCAGAACGTTCCGTTTGCAGACACGCCCACCGAGGACAACAAGGCCTCCTTTGCAAGGAATCTTGTTGTTTTTCTTCTGATTCTCTACATCTCCCCCTTTCTGTTTTCGTAAGATGCCAAGGCTGAAGCGATAAGAGCAGTTTTTTTGTCGTGGTTCAATTGCTGTTGTTTCTTATAGCGCTGGAAGACTATATATAAAACAAAGCATACAAGAGAAATTATTATAATACTACCCAAGGAAGTGAATAACATAGTAGAGTTATAACCCAATGGATTAAGATTAGCAATACTGGTGGTAAGTCCTTGAATGATGTCAGATCCTGTTATATCAGGCAACCTTTTACTAAAAGTGTCCATAATAGTTTTTTTTTTTTTCTAATTCCATGATTTCCACAGTTAAATTTTGGTTTCCAGTCAAATGTTTCCAAACTTTGTCCCAAGATTCACTAATATTATAAGGCACAGGAGTTATGCAAAAATGAGAAGAATTCCAGTCACATTTCAAAACGCTGTGCGTGGCCAAAAGTGTTATTTGATCTCCAAGCCAGGATACTGTATGTTGTAGGTTAAGCACATCTGTAGCAAGCTGAGTGTTTAGGTCCTTTTGCTGTTGCCATAGTGAGGGTCCTCTGGGTTGATAATTCCTGAAACTGTCTGATGAAGGGATTGCTCATCCTGCAACTTAAGAAATCTTGAAGGAATCCAAAAAGGTGCTCCACCTGTAGAAATAAGAGCAAATCTCCTCCCTATTTTATGTAACAATTTAGACATTTATTTGTTGTTTTTATTCTTATACCAAATAAGTATCTTGAACTGTTTAAATAATGCAGACCAAACATTCAAAAAATTTAAAGTTAATAAAGTTCTATAAAGAATGTTTTGAAGTGTATAGGCTATCTGTATATCCCCCCTTTTATTTTTTGAATATATTCATGAAGGGTGCGGTTAGCCCTTTTAATAATAGCTTGACTTTGATTATTATAGGGAATACCAAAAGTATGTGTTACATTAAAATGTTGTAAAAAATTAAATAACTTTTGAGAGGTAAAAGCAGGAGCATAGTTAGTTTAAATTTTAGTTGGTAGGTCCATAATAGCAAAATATAATAACAAATAGAATTTTTAAAAAAAATTGATTTGGCTTTAAAGATTTGATCTTAAGCATTTAGCAGATTAGTTTCATTAGTCTTAAATTAAGATCATTGGGCTTAAGTTTATAATTATATAGTCATTTTTATTATTATTATTATTATTATTAATTTATTTTGGATTATATAGTTTGTATATATATGTATACATATAAATATATATTTTAAATTGTATATAAGTGTAAATAGTAATATAAAACTTTATTCTTATTGATATTAGGTCCATTTATAGAACATATTTTAAATGATATAAATAAACTTTTAATGTTATCTTTATAAGTTTTAAATTATTATATAACCCTAGTTTGGAGAACATCAGTTTGATATAATGTTCTTTTAAAGCTTTTACTTTAAGGTTTCTATACTTGAAAGATATGAACACATATAATATACAAAGAAGGGTATTATTGCATTATAATTATATTGATGTTTTTATATCAATCAAGTTTAGTTCTTAAAGAAATAACATTATAATACTTTAAAATAATAGTTATTGTTTAACTATAGTTGTATAATTTTTAATTTTTTTTCTTATGTGTTAATTTCCTTTATTTCTTCACCTTTTGAAATAATCTTATTGTATTCTTAATTGGAACACTGTTTGCCTTGGCGATAACACTGGCAAACTTCAGTTGGTGATTTTCTGTTTTTCTTGGGAATAGATAAATTCTCTTTTAGCTTATGGCAATCTTTTTGAAAGTGCCCAGATTTTCTACAATTGTAACAAATTTCTGTCTTATCAGGTTTCAAGGTTTCAGCTATAGCAGCAACAAAAATTGAGGCTTGATGTTTAAGGCCATTTACTCTAGTATAAGCTCTAATATATTTTCTTAAAGAAGCATTTTGCTTTTTTAATTTTATCTGTTTTTTAAAGATATTCATTATTTCTTCTATTTCTAAATCATTATTAGATTTGCTAATATCATTTTCATATTCTGATTCTGAGGATGTGCTCCCATCAGACTTAGGGGGTTCACCTACAGAGTTATGAACCCCTTCCTTAGTTTTAACTTTTTCACCAGATATTTTGTCTTCTCCTTTTATATGGCTCTGTGTCTCCTTATCATTGTTAGTTTCTAACAACTGTAAAGCTTGAGTAATAGCACTGCAAAGTATCCATTCTTTCACAGATATAACATTACCAGATTGATGTTGCTTCCGCAATTCTTTTAGGACAAGTTTACATTCCCTTAAGTTTAATTGTACTTTAGTTTGATACTGAAACCAATAACAATGACTCTCAATTGTCTGAAATATTTTTTAATCTTTTTTGAGAGGTCTTTACCTCTATAGAATATAATAACCCTTGTAGTAACTCTAGATATTGAGTTTTCAATGATTGGGAATTCCTCATTATAATGCCAAAAGGTCCCCCGTCCTTGGGGTGTTAACCCTTTTGGTGCAGAAACTGCATGAATTGGAATTCCTTAAAATAATGCCGAAAGTCCCCCGTCCTTGGGGCGTTAACCCTTTCGGTGCAGAGACTGCATGAATTGGAATTCCTTAAAATAATTTTAGAATTTTTAATAATTATCCCGAAAGTCCCCCATCCTAATTTATAACCCGGGGGCTTACCCTTTCAGTGCCGATCCTGCCGACTACACCAGATGTTGTAGGACAGACTCCAACACAGGATCAGCATGCAGTGTTTTTTATTATATTTCTTTCAGCCTTTTTATACATCTTCCAGACAAAGAGGGCAATTAGCCATCAGCAAACATTAATAGACAATGAAGGCAAATAGCCAGTAGCAATGATGAGCATAAATTTGCGAATCAGCAATCAGCTAGATAAACTTTCCCTAAAGAATATCTTAAACTAGTTAGGGCTAGAACACTTTGAGCTCCTCTTCTTTTCAATATAGAAGAAACAAGAAAGAAACACCCTCATTTGCAAGCAATGTTTCTTTACTATCTATTCTATATCTCTTGGCAAGACGTTCCATTTGCAGACACGCCCACCAAGGGCAACAAAGCCTCGTTTGCAAGAACTGTTGAGAACTGTTGTTGCCAAACTTTCTGATTAGCCTCTTGGCATAACATACCGTTTGCAGTATGTTCACCAAGGGGGTGATAAGTGCCTCGTTTGCGAGAACACCTTCACCCATTACTTTTGATAAACTACTTGTTTTTTCTCTATCTGTTCTACACCTCTCAGCAGAACGTTCCATTTGCAGACACGCCCACCGAGGACAACAAGGCCTCGTTTGCAAGGAATCTTGTTGTTTTTCTTCTGATTCTCTACAGGCCTTCACCCTGGAGGACAAAGAATCATTACTCTAAAACCTAGCTGCCCTGTGTTTATAGGTCATTCTGTTTTGTATCTTATTAGTATGTTTCAGAAAGCAAAAACCTAATGGGAGGCTGTGCTTCAGAATTGACTCTGTCACAATGCCCAGGGAAGTTCCATGGCCCTGCACTAGCTTTGTGTGTAATTCTCCCATTGTCAGGCTTAGCTCTTCTTTGAAACATTTTTACAGTAACAGCCCTATTAACATATAGCTCCTATTTCATAAAATTAAGTCCCTTCAAGTGTGTAATTTGGTACATTTTTATAATGTGCAGAATTCTACAGCCACTGCCACAATCTCCTTTCAGAAAATGTCATCACCCCAAACAAATTCTGTACCTATTAGTGATCACTCTCCGTCTCCTCTTCCCCCAGTCTCTGGTCACTGCTAATTGGCTTCCTGAAGATTTGAGAGTTCTGGGCTTTTCATATAAATGGAACTTTACTATAAATGAAATTTTGTGATCAGCTGTTTTCACTTAGCATACTGTTTTCAAGGTTTATACATGTTGTGGTGTGTATTGACACTTCATTTTTTGTTTCATTTTCCTATCATAACATTTATAGAATTCAGTAGAGTTCCCAGAAACCAGGCTTTGGAAAAGACTCATGATTACTCTAAAATATCATGTTTGAAAATCAAAGCTGTCATTGTATAAGGTATGTGCTATGACTCAGTGAGGTGATTCATTTGGAAAGTCTTCTGTCCTTGACCAAGGAGCTTTGAGATGCATGTGCTTTGAGTGCTGACCACCAAGGGTCATTGTTCTGGTGACCCACAGGAGCCTAACGGCGAGGACCACACCTGTGTCCTCCTGGCATTCTCTTGGCATCTATTGCTTCACTTAAGGGATATGGCCAGACATCTGTGGGCACGGCCACAGGCTTAAGAATTTTCTCACAGGTTACATAAATGACTGACAAATCTGAGAAGGGGACACTCAGAAGAACCCAGTCCAGGCGACTATCCAACAATGCCTGGAAGGAGGTTGTGGTACCCTGCCCACTCAGAAATAGAAATCATTTAAGCATTCACAGACACTTATAAATGAGAAACTAAAAATATGGTGGAATCCGAAATTGTATTATGCTTGGGTATTTTAACAAAAGTGTACTGATTTATCTAGGTTTCGATATTTTTAAAAGTACACATGCATAAACAATCTAGTTATGTAGCTATTCATCTATCTAGATATCATAAATATAATGCATATGTATGTATGTATAAATTAAATGCTCTTAGAGGGTGAACTTGTCAGTTCAATTCATGAAATATGAAGATGAACACCCATGTTTCACTTTATAGATATTTAAATATATAAGGACATGATTGTTTTGATAATAAATGATAGGAGACACACACATATGCATATTTGTATGTCTGTCTCCTATCAGTCACCCAAACTTCTTGAATGCCAACATGATGCCACAGGTGGAAAACTCCCCACACCTACCTCCACGTGCGGGATGGCAACAAAAGGCAGGCACAGCGCAGGTCACTCAGCCTCTCCCAGGGAAAGCACCCCTCCAGTCCCCTTCAACTGTAACACATTTTCCTTCACACACCTATATTCCTCCACAAAATCATTGAAAATGCTACATAAAATGACCTTCAGGTTTTCTGTACCAGGTATATATGAAATGTAAATGAATTTCCTACTTAGACTTGGGTCTCAGTCCCAAGATAGCTCATCATCTATTTGTAAACCCAAGAACATTTGCAATTCAAAATACCTCTGGTCCCAAGCCCCTCAGTCAAGGAATCAGCTTGTGTGTGTGCATGCATGTCTGTGTGTGTGTGCGGAGTGGGCTTACAAACCATCTCAACTGCATGTGTCAGTCCTTCTGATCTGAATGAGTCAGAAAAATCAGGAATTCCCTAGGAAATACAAGCTTACCTGTCATACCTGCTGCCTTAGGAAGAAGCCTCTATGGCTGAAGTCTGTCTCCAAGGACACTGGGGTTCTGAGCTCACCCTGATTTCTATGACTTGCCTTTTGCTTCTTGCTCTCTGGCTAACTTGGAAACGAGTATATTTTTCACTATAAAAGTCTGTCTTTGCACGGATGGTTTGTCAGCTGAAACTTATTTGTTTTCAGACATTGACCTTTATTTTCTTGCTGGAATATTTACAACTTCTTCTTTCTTCCTTCCTTCCTTCCTTCCTTCCTTCCTTTCTTTCTTTCTTTCTTTCTTTCTTTCTTTCTTTCTTTCTTTCTTTTCTTTTTTTCATTCTTACCAGAACTAGGACAGAGAATGGAATATTAGAAACATATTATTCATTATGGAACATTTTTGGAAATTTTGTGATGGAGTCGTATCTATATAGTATATATCAATGCTTAAAATATCATTAATATTTTAAATAACTACATTTTAATAGCTTTCTCATTGTTATGAAATGTGAATACTATATACTTATTTTTTGAAGAATTAAGCTTGTCCTGATGCCTTGAATATAAATTTGTATTAATACTGAAAATCAATCACTAATCAAAATGAAAAAGATAATTCACCCAAACTCCCAAATTCACAGCTTTTAACTCAAATGAGGTAGAAGGATCTTAGAGTCACAACATAAAAAAAAAAATAGAAATGACAAGGAAATCTCTATTCATTGGTGTTGCTGTTTACACAAAGAATTGAGAAAGCTGGATCTTCACAAGGATCATGTAATTGGATCATGTAATTATTTGTTTTATCTTATAATACATAAATACAAGCTTCAGAATACCAATGCCAACCTTATGCATGCTGTTGTTGAAAGTAATTTTTAAGTGGGGGTTAGTGTGCTGGGGCCAGAGCTTCACCAGATGCCTCTGTGTGAAAGTGAGCCATGGGCTCATCAGCCGAGAGGATTATCGGTTTCATCCTACAGCCCTTAGCAGTGCCTTTGCATTTTTGTTTTTACTTACTCATGCATCATGATCATGTAAAATCGCTCACACATAATTTTAGAAAAATTGTGCAACAAAAGCTGTTGAGAAAACTCTGGCTTCTTCCCTGTTCTCAGTGCCCAGCATCTCACCTACTGTGTGCAGCAGTGATTGGTGGTGGTGTTTCTCCTCAGTTTAAGTTTAGCCCCAGGGAGGTGATGCAAACCTCCCCAGCCTTCTTAGTAGTGTAGCTTCGTCCTCTCTGTCTTCTCCACCTCTCTTCTCCATGTAATGAGTCTTGAATGCACACCATGCTTGCAGAGAAATCGCCTCTTCCCTTTCACAGCAGCTCAGACTGTGTGCATGTGCTATGGTTGACAGGCTTCGTGGTGAGGTGGACAGTGAGATCTGCCCAGGTCACCTGATAACTGTTCATTTATACTTTGCAGTCAGAAAGAAAAGCCTGCGCTCCTGTCACTCTCACCATCCCCCTGTGCACACGGTAGATCTAGAGTAGTTTGCTATGTGCACCACATGGGAGGTCACCTCACTAGACACCAGGTGTTGCCTTTCAGGGAGGCTATAATATTTGGCATTTAAACAATTACCAGCTTGAGTGCCAGTTCTCCAAGATCTCAGCTAGGGAGGAGGCTGTGAAACTTTGGAATTTTACCAACTGGATAAATGAGCAATGGAATGTCATCATTCTAATTTTTTAAAAAATATTTATTTATTTGCTTTAGTTGTACACAAAGTGTTTATTTTTACATGGTGCTGAGGATCGAACCCGGGCCGTGCACGTGCTAGGCAAGCGCTCTACCACTGAGCCATGACCCCAGCCCTCATCATTCTAATTTTCATTTCTTTTAATATACCACACAAATGTTGATATGGTCTGATCTTTAACACAAGGAGTGGGTACTTAAAAATGACTTGGCAATTAGAAAGGAAGTTGTATAAAAATAAATATGACCTATTTTAAAAGTGTATATGTAAGTATGATTGTATTGCACTTTAGGGCCCACTGTACTTTTAAAATATAAAACTGTTATTTATATGTCAACATAAAAGCGAAAGTGCAATTTGTTAAAAGACACTTGATTTAGAGGGTACTTATGTTAAAGGCAGCAGGCATTTAAAAAAAATAATGTATTCCATCTGGGACCTTGCTTACACCTTTGTAAGTGCTGTTGCTGTGTAACTGAATAAATGTCAGAAGGGTAGAAAATTATGTGCAGAAATCATCTTAGTTTTGTAGGAAGATGCAGTGTCGCCTTGAGTCTCTTTTCTGAGATCATTGCTGTCATTGCTATTGTCGTCACCAGTCAGGTTATCATTTATCGTACAGGTGTTTACATTTTCCAGAATTGGAAAGTGTAGGTGATTTCAAAGAAGTTCTAATGCTCTGTGATAAACGTAACTTCTCAGATTCTGCAGAACATTTTGCAGCCTGGGCTCTGCTCGGCTATTACCCTATACAACCTCACTAGAATCTCAAGCTGGGTATTGATTTGCATTCTTTCTTTCTACTTGAAAGTTCAATCAGGGTGTGCTCCACCAGGGAGGTGCTGAGTGGGTCTACCCAGGCCAGGCAAGTGGGCCAGTGTTGACCCAATAGGGTGCACTGATTCCTGCAGGACAGCACTGTGTATGGTGTGACAGCAGCTCACAGGAGTTATAATGCCTGTTTTCTCATTAGTTAATCTGTCTGTGGGAAATCCTGTTTCCCTAATAGGCCAATTTGCTTTTAACAGCTTTGCCCATAACCAGGTTCCATGCTCTATCATCATGGTTTTTCAAAATGAATAGTATTACAATCTATAAATATAGCCTTCGG
Source organism: Tamias sibiricus (assembly GCA_025594165.1). Taxonomy (NCBI): domain Eukaryota; kingdom Metazoa; phylum Chordata; class Mammalia; order Rodentia; family Sciuridae; genus Tamias; species Tamias sibiricus. The sequence goes on along the minus strand of CM046665.1, from coordinate 142,100,889 downwards.
TTTCTTCATATTCCCAGTAATCTTGGGAAAGTTTTTTGCTGTATCAATCAATCAGTCTTAAATAAAACCAATGAGAGCCAATGATGTGGTCATTTGGAAGAGGTGCATGATGGTATATTTCGTTGGAGATGGCTACATTTTCTGCCCTTTTCTTACCACACACTACCCCAGTTTCTTAGTATGCTTACACTTTCCTGTTTCCTTTCATTATGATTTAATTTTTGCTTCCATCAATTTAATGCTACACATGTTATAAGTTCTGTAGTTTTTCAGGCTTTCTTCTTCTTCTTTTTTTTTTTTTTGTTTGTTTTGTTTTGTTTTGGGGATTGAACTCAGGCGCACTTGGCCACTGAGCCACAGTATTTCATTCAGAGACAGAGTCTCACTGAGTTGCTGAGTGCCTCACCATTGCTGAGGTTGGCTTTGAATGTGCGATCCTCCTGCCTCAGTTTCCCAGGCATCTAGGACTAGAGGTCCTAGAGGTCCAGGCAGTTGACTCACATCCTAGCAATTCAACTTACAACCATTGGATGAAATGATTATTTTCATCCCCATTCTACAGACAGGAAAGAGAAGTGCAAAGAAGTGACTTGCTTTAGGTCACTTAGCTAGTGAGTCTATACAAGGACTTTCAAAATGAACATCTGTTACCTAAGTTTTCCTTCTTAGGAGACTTAGAACCCCCAAGTTCGTATTGAATATAGAACACTTTATTTGTTCAGCAAAAATACTAATTCTGGATTCAGTTATCCACACAGCTAAGATAAATAAAGGCACCAGCTCCCTTCTCTGACAGCCTCATCCTTTATCACCAGTATTAGGTGCCAGAAAAGAGTTTGGCATTTTTCTCTCTTTAGAAATGTTATAGGATGACCTTTAGCTCAGTGTATTCTTTGGAAGGAGCTAAAAATGGATTTTCTGTGAATTAGCATGCAATTTGAATTATTTTGCAGTATTTTTGCACTCGAGGTTTGCCACAGCCATAACTCATCACACATTAAATACTGCACTCAGCTTCCATGTGCAATATTTTCAGAAGGTAGTGTGTATATGCAGGGTGTAAAATACATCTTTTAAGTCATCTAAGTAGACTACCAAGTCTCTTTCCCTAAGCTCATGGATCAGCAGTGATGCTTTTAGACTGTGCCTATAGAATAATCATTTCATTTATGATGGATTACATTCTTAATCAGCCTCCAAAAAAACTCATCTGCAAAAACATGTGTAAAAACATAAGCAAATAACATTTCCCCCAACTTTTCAACCAATGGAATCTTACAGGAGAAAGAGTTGGTAAGACAGTTAGCAAACTTCATATATTTTCCAATATTACACTGGCTTATTGTATTAAAAGGGACTTAAGAAAATATGGGTTGGGGTACTTTGATGTGGCTTTATGGTTATACTCACTGAATATTTTTCTCACACTCTTCTGGGTTACCATCTGCCCAGGATGTGGATCACACAGAGAGGGTGGGTCTGCCAAATCCTCAGATCTGGTTTCCTCTGTCCCTCTGCCCCACCAACCACAGCAAAGTGGCAGGCCAATGCAAACTGACCTCTGCTCCAATCCTCCTGGCTTCCTGTCCATTTGCCTCCATTTCCAGAAGCACCGACACAGCTGTCCACTGTTCTCTTGATACCTCCAGTTGCCTCGTCCTTAATACTGTACCAGCTTCAGTTCACACATGGAACAACGTGTCGGTGACCCCACACCTCTTCCTCAGCACTGAGCAAGTATCTAATCCACTCTCCACCCAGTCTCTAAACTTGAATTACTGGAGCCATATGAAACTGTGCCCTGCACCATTAGTAACTTTACATTATCTGACATATTCCATCCACAATCCTTCGAGAATTCTCCTCTGAGAATCCACATCTGGCCAACCTGGAATTTGGATGTCTCTTTGCCAAATTTCTTTCCTTAAGATCAAAACTTTATTTTTCAATCTCTGAAATTTTCTTCATCTTTATTCTCCTATGCCTGCTTCTTCCCTTTGCCAAGAGCTGTTAACTTTATGACAAATACATCCAGGTCTTAGCACTCACTAGGACTCAGCTCTAATCATCTCCACTTCTGAAGTCACCTCCGCCCCCACCTGGCAATATAAGCAGCCCACAAGGTTCTTGCTTTGCATCTGATAATTCTCTGGATACTAGCCCCTGGTTGGCTAAATGTTGTTGAGGGTCGGGACCTGGTGTTTACCTATGTCTTCTAATTCAGTTACTAAAATGCACTCGATATTTATTGAACAAATGAATGTGTCATAAAAACCTGCACAACTACTAAAACCTCCCAATGGCCAAGATTGTTATGTAGGTATGACCTTTTTGTAAAACTCAATATCAAAATATCAGATTCTAGTGTAAAACTCCAATGCCGCTGGCTGAACTATGCCATCTACCCTATTCACACATAGAAGTACCAACACTGAGGACCCCAGGATGTGATGCTATTTGGAGAAAGGCCTACACAGAGGTGATTAGCTTACCATGTCCCCCATGATCCCCTCAATGACAGATGTCCTTACAGGAAAGTACAATTTGGACACACAGAGAGACTCCGGGGATGTGCCCAGAGAGGGACGACCAGGTGAGGCCACTGTGAGAGGGTGTCGGCCACCAAGGGGAGAGGTCCAGGGAGAACCTGTCGGCACCAGTATCTTGGACTTGAGCCTCCAGAGCTATAAAAGACAAATTTCTTTTGTTTAAGCAACTCAAGTTCATGGTATTTTGCCATGGCAGTCTTCACAAACTGTCTTCCCAGTACTAATTTGCAATTTGGGAGCAATCCCTTAAAACATGACAGTGTCTACATCATGGGATATGTTGTTCTAGGAGATGTCTATCCAAGTGTGGCCCAGAACATCATCCATGACTTGTCTGTTCAGTGGCCCCAAACATTTCTGCAAAATGCACCAAGCCTTCCCCCAGAGGCAGCAGAGCATGAAGCTTTCTCCCTCCCAGTTAAAAGGCTGTTTTTCTTGCATCCCCCTCAGTCTCTTCCTGATGTACCAACAGCATGCTGATGCTGAGCAGAAGCTCTACTACACATACCTGTCACCCTGCGGGGGAGCCAGGTCAGCCCACTGTCCTACACAGACCTGGGCATGCGGGGTCAGGAGGACTCAGAAGCTCCTAGAACACTTCTCCAGGTGAGTTCCCATGCAGTTTTGCCTTTGTGCCATAACCAAGCTCTGCGGCAATGAAAGATTGAGCATGGCTGTGGGTGGTCGGACAACACAGGCTTTAGTTGGGGCTAGAGTCTGACAGGGAAGCATGTGCTTTGAACTGCCACTTGCATCAGACAACATCGTACCACTGCAGGCAGGAGAGTAGGAAAAGACCCCTGATCACTGGTCTCAGACCCTAACAATGTGGCATAAATGGAGACGGAACATTTTAATTTAAAATGGTAAGTGCTATAATGAGGGTGAAACTAAAAACTAGAGCTTAAGAGGGACTCAGAAATAGAAGCAAGTAACAGTGTCCGGGAGCAAGTAGAAGCCGCAGTGAGTTCTTGATTGCCGGAGTTCTCTGTAATGCCTGACATTCGCCAGCTGTCAGCTCACCTCATTACAGACTGCAGACACGGAAGTAGGTCCTATCACTACCCCCATTTCATACATGCTAAACACTGAGGCAAAAGTGGCACAGACCTGCCTCAAATGCAGGGGCGCAGGAAACCTGGCTCTTAGTCACCCTGCTGTTCTGCCTTTGATCTTACAGAGCTGACACAGTTTGAATGTGTCCTGAAAATGCAGGTGTCGGGAACCGGATCCCCACAGTGGAGGTGAGAGGCAGGTCGTGAAGGAGGCGTGGTCAGGATGGCCCCACTGCCTCAGATGGACAGATGCTGTGATCCTGGGAGTGTGGGAGTGGATCCCCTCTCCCCCCCCCCCCACCGCCCCCACCTTTCCTGTCTGTCTGCCTTTCTGCCATGAATTGTTCTGGAGCCTTCAGGGTTGAGCTGGGGCAGCCACCACAGTCCTCGGGTACCTGTCCTAGTGACTTTGCCAGAAAGAACTCACGTGGAACACAGTAGTAAGTGTAGGAGGGAGAGTGAAAGGAGAGGGTTGGGTATGGCACCAGGACTGCACGGATGGCCTTAGAGAGAGGACAGAGTGGTGCTCACAGGGCTGGAGGTTTTAAGGAAACTGAGTCCTTTGTTCTTGCCTTGATTTCCTTTTCTCCCCTAAATTGGGTTATTACCCTTTGGATAGTTCCCAGCAACTTCCTCTGTGAGGGCCTGGCTATTGACAGGATGGTTGTGACATAGTTGGTTGCAAGACATAATGATGACGCTCGTCTAAAAATCTCAGTGCCCCTTGAAGGGTTATAATTAGCTGAAACTGGGGGCTCTTGATGTACGGGAGCCCACTTTTCTGATACTTATCTATTTTATTTAGGGTCAGGATTTTAAGTGACAATTCCCTCAAAGGATGACAGCTCTTTGCAGCCTGGGGGAAGCTAGGCATTCTGGACCTCATTTCCCAGTGCCTGCCTCTTCAGATCAAGTTCCCCACAGTTTCAGTTTTACGGCTCCTGGATGCTTCTTGGTGCACAGGCCTCCTGTCTGTCCTTCACTGTCCTTTCCCTCTACCCACCTGTTCATTGCTAACTAATCTACCTAACAGGATAGCACAGCATGAAGTCCCTGGGTAGGTGTTGGCCCTTCAATCCTGGATGTTCAGTCTCTGGAATTGCAAGCCCCTAAGTCTCTGCTCCTTGCACTCTGCCCAGTGTGTGACAGTCTGTTACAGAGCACAACAGGGACCAAACGAGAGCAACGTGGCAGCCCAACAAAAACCGCCAGGGACCAGTGTGCTCTAGTATCAGTGGCATTGCCAAAGGGTCCTGGGAACTGGAAGCAGGAAAAGTGCTGATTCTTAACCTTCCCGTATTACCTGACAAAGTGCTCCTCAAGTTTTCCTGTGACTGACAAGAAGAACATTTTGTCCTCCCCAACGGCGGTACTATGTGGAGAGTGGAAGACTATGTGAATTGATTTCCAACCATCAAATTGAGCTGCTGATGCTGCCTGGGTTCTATTTCATGAAACGAGGAAAGCATTTCCAGCTGCGTCTGGGGCCTGATGGTAGGTCTCAGCTTCACTGCTGATTTCTGGAGCAGGAGAGCACGTGAGTGGAGCCCGCAGCCTCTGTCTCTGCATCTGAAGGGACGCTGTGTGTGACATCTCCTGCATGCAGTTGGTCAACAGCTGCACTTGCTGCTACTTCTGGAATTACTTTTGATTTATGTTAAAGTGTGAATTTGCATGATGTTTCCTACCCCTACACATCTCAGGCACTACATGTCATTAAAATCATTTTCACATCACCTGGTTTGACAAGTATAAGCAGGATCCTCAATAAATCCTGACAAAACAGTACAGGCATCACCACCAAAGCCACAGAGGGATGGGGGCTCCTCACCTACAGTCACCTTCCCTCTGTGCTCACAGGAACACAGCAGCAAGCCTGGTAGGCTTCAAAATGAGGACAGACTGACCCTGCATTTAGATGGAAGGGTGGCTACTAAATGCCACATGTAACAACTGTGGTCACAGAAGGAGCAACCACACTCATAGTGGACCTTTTGAGCATCTCACCACGGAAAACAAATGTTCTCTTCTGGATAATGAACTCACGAATTGGGTGAGAAATGTCATACAGAATCCACAACCTTACAACACACAGTCTGAGGTCTTGGTGAATACAAATGCTCCGTAGCATGATTCATGGAAAATAGACTCAAATTCAAATGCTTTTTAATAGAAATGATAGTATTAAGAAAGTTCAACAGAGTCACTAATGATGATAATATAAATTGTCATCTTCCAGAAAAAGAATGTTCCTTAAACTTATTTGGTGAGGATATTTTAATTTTCTAATTGTTTGTCCTTCCAGAATAACTATTTAAAGCCTCCCTGGACATTTATGTAGCATAGGTTGGGAATGTTTGGGATAAATAATGTTATTATTATCTATGTGGCATTATCCACAAGATAAGGAAGGTGACTAGATGGTAAATCCATTCTTCTAAACTCTCTGAAGTACCATTCTTGAAGACTTTATGAATGGTATTCTAACTTAGGGGACAAGAAGACTGTTACTTTGTCCAGTGTTTTATATACACCATTTCGATGACACTTCTTCACTTTGCTTAATTCATCCTGGCGAGGATAAGCAGAGGTCATTACATAACAGCAGTGTCTGACATGGCAGATGCTAGTTTGAATCTATTAAAAATTAGCAAGCATGTAATTGAATGGATAGTCATGAGGAAAAAAAAACCAAAGTGCAAGGTAAGTGTTTGGTAGCTATGGATCCTTTTAAATATTAGAGGGAATCTCTCTCTCTCTCTCTCTCTCTCTCTCTCTCTCTCTCTCTCTCTCTCTCTCTCTCTCACACACACACACACACACACACACACACACACACACACACATCGCTAAATGCCTGCAAGCTAAGGAGAGACAAAAGCACGTAGGGTGTCTTCCCTGCAGACAGGGAGGTACTGCCCCGTGGAGTTACCCCCTTAGCAGGCTTGTGCCCTGTAACAACACTGAGGAGACAGATGGATCATTTTAAGACAAGTTTACAGAAAAAGTAAACATAAATCTGTTTCTATTTAAGTTGCTCGCCCACGCCCTGGAGTTATCCCCATTATCAACTGCCTGCATCTGTGGGGCACCTTTGTAGCCACAGAGGAGCCAGCAGGAATGCATTATGTTAGTGGAGGCCCATGGTTTACATTTTGGTTCCTCCTTTGTAGTTTTCAGTTGTCCAGGTTTCCCCAGGTGGAGGAGTCATCCCCCACACTCCAGTGTCATACTGAATAGTTTTACTGCCCTAGAACTGGCCCCTGCTCACTGGCTCATTGCTCTGTTCCCCAGCCTTGACAGTCACCCATCTTTGTCTCCATACTTTTCCCTTCCAGATTGCTATAAGTGGGAACCATACAGCATGCATCCTTCTTAGATAGGCCTCTTTCACTTAGTAATATGAATCTGAGGTTCCTCCATGTCCTTTCATGGCTTACTGGCTCATTTCAAACCTAAATGATATCCTACTGTCTGGACATACCTCAGTTTATATTCTCACCTACTAAAAAAAAAAAAACATCTTTTATGCTTTCAAACATTGGCAATTAAGAATTAACTGCTATAAACATCCATGTGCAAACTTTTTTATAGACATGAGTTTTCAACTATTTTCATTAAATACCAAGGATTGCTGGGCAAATATGTCTAAATTTGTGAAAAGCCACTGAGCTGTCTTCCAAAATGGTTGTACCATTTTTCATTCCCACCAGCAATGATGTGAGTCTCCGTTATGCCATATCCTTGCTAGGATTTGGGGTTATCAGTGTTTAAATCATTCTACTAGGTATGTAGTGGTATTCCATTAATGTTTCAATTTATAATCCCTAATGACATATGACATGAAGCATTTTTTTCATAGGCTTATTTGATATCTATTTATCTTCTTTGGTGAGATGTTTACTAAGGTCTTTGACCTGTTTTATAGTTTTGTTGCTTATTTTTTTATTGTAGAGTTAAAATTTCAATAGTGTGTTTTGGACACAAGTCCCTTGGCAGAAGTATGTTTTGCAAATATTAATCCTATCCTGAGGTTTATCTTTCATTCTTTTAATACTATCTTTCTCAGAGCAGAGATTTTAATTTAAATGAAGTCTAAATCATCAAATATTTTTTCACAGATGCTGCACTTGAAAATGTACCCCACGCCCAATACCACCTAGTTTTCCCCTCCATTTTATGTTCTAGGATCTTTCACATTTTATAGTTAGGCCTACGATATATTTTGAGTTTACTTTTGCAAGAGGTGTGTCTTAGTCTGTCTCGTGTTGTTAGAGCAAAATGCCAGAGACTAGGTAGTTCATGAAGAAAGTGAATCCGTGCCTCACAGTGCCAGAGGGCAGGAATTCTAAGATTTGGGGACTGCATCTGATGAGGACCTTCTTTCTACATTGAAGGACTGCAGAAGGCACTCTATAGTGAGACAGAGCAAGCACGCTAGTTTGAGTCTGTTTCCTCCATTTATAAAGCCACTAATGCCATCATGGGGTGCCCTACCCTCATGACTTCATCTAACCCTAATTACTTTCCAAAAGCTCCACCACAAATACTATTAACAGTTGAATTTGGGGATTAAGACTCTAACCCATCGATTTTTTATGTAGGTGGATATAAAGTTGTTACCTTTAAGAATCATAATTTCAATAGTTACAAAATATCCCAGTAGTTACATTTAGTTAATTTTTCTTTACAATTTGATCAGAAATGGTCTTCCAGTTTTACTAGCATATATTCATTAAGATCAACTGATGATATTTAAAAATTACTCATAAGTCTGTAGCGGTCATAAGAAGGAAAAATACACATAACAATCTTAAAAGAACACAGAAACCTCTAGCTAGAAATCCTTACTGCCACCTGGTAGGATGCCCTCACTGCCAGCTTTGCCCAGCATTGTCAGATGGCAGCCTTCTACTCCTCCTGGGTTTCAGGCAATGCCACAGCTCTGGTGTAAATCTTGGAGGGAATTCAGTGATCTGCTCTTCACTTACAGACAAAACACTGGAACCAACCAAGCTACCAGTCACTCATTAATGAGTGGCTGCTTCCGAAACAGGGCCATGGCATTGAATTAGCAGCAGAAACCAGCCATACACCATCAGTCTTTGACTTTCACTTACATTTAAATTCAGGAAAAATATCTTTGAGAAGTTTGAAATTATAATATGTCATCAATTATTTATAGGCATGCAAGCTGTCCATTTGAATCTATATACATTCATTACACACGTATAGATCTGAATATACAATCAAATTTAAATCCTATATATGTGTGTATGAACATATGTGTGTGTATTTGTGTGTGTGAGATCATGTGTTGAAAAAAGGTGGTGTTAAGAAGAAGCATGGTGGTATAGTGGGGAAAGCATAGATTTTAAAGTCAAACAGACCTTTTGATAAAATATATTGCAGATAGCAGCTTTCTGAACTTAAGACAAATGAGTTTCCATTATCTTCGTTATAAACCAGTGTCCATTTTCACAGTGCTATTTTTTTTTTTTTTTTTTTTTTTTTTTTTTTTTTTGTGGTACCGGGGATTGAACTCAGGGGCACTCGACCACTGGGTCACATCCCCAGACCTTTTTTGTATTTTATTTAGAGACAGGGTCTCACTGAGTTGCTAAGTGCCTTGCCATTGCTGAGGCTGGCTTTGAACTCACGATCCTCCTGCCTCAGCCTCCCAAAGTGCTGGGATTACAGGCGTGTGCCACTGCGCCTGGCTTACAGTGCTATTTTTAATACAAAATTAAACATTTGTTGCAAGGTGACTCAACAGTTTCTAACAGCAGAAAAGTCTTTAATAAGTTCTTTCTTCTCCTTATTTCATTCTCCTCTAAATATGAAATTTTCAGTGAGAGAAACTGAATGAACGCACTGATTAATGAGGGCAGTAAGTCAGGAGACTGGTGAGGATAGGAGAGGAGAAGACTTCGTATCTGCTCTTCAAGATATTTTTCAAAATAAGTGAGTGGGCGGACCTTATGGAAACATGAAAGAACCAGCTCACATAAACCTGTAACACAGGGAGGAAAGGTCCTTTGGGTCAGAGTGATGCTAGCAACAAGAGAAATCTCTCCAGCGAGAGGAAGCAGGTGTTGATCCATGCCGAAGAGGAGCAGGACTTGGTAGGGAGCCCAACTGCAGTGAGACACGCTCCATCTTCTCTGCTCATGGCCTTCCCTCAGGCAGGAAGTTATGCAATCTCACAGCTATCCACACAAGCTGTTCCTGCCCCCGGATCCATCCAGCATGCTCCAGCTCATTTCAGAGCAGGGCTGACTGCCCTGCACTCTCCCTCCTGTTCTCCAGGCCTTGCAGTATACAGTTTCCAGGAAAGGTCATTCAGCAGGCGACCCTCTAGTTCTTACACAGTCTCCCTCTTTATTTCCATCACCTAATCGTATTCACATCCAACCGCTTCCAAAAGAAAGCTTCTCCCATGTGGCTCCCACCCCCTTTGAGGGCCACCTCCCGGCCCCTTAGATCACAGCTGTGTCTGTAGAGATCCCTGCTGCCGCCGCTGCCTCCTCACCCTTGCCTTGTCCTCTCCAGTCTCTCCAACATCTTGCCCACTGAAACTTCCTGAAGCTCATGAAAGATTTTCTAGGACCAAAACCCAATGAACACCTTCATTCCAGGATGCCCTCCGTGTTGCAGAGCCTCGGACCCTGCTTGCACAAAACCCCCCTGGTTGTACTCCAGGCCCTCTGCCTGTCCCGGCAGTGTTTGTTTCTGTCTTTTCTATGTTAACCACTTGTGATATGTGTTATGTGTCACCTAAGGGATAGCCAGAGATTCAGTGAAACGTTTTTGCTGGTGGTATCTGTGAGGGTGTTTCTAGAAGAGATCAGAATTTGACTCGTTAGACTGAGTAAGAAAAACAAATGTCCTCGATTACGTGGACTCAATCCACTGACTCAAAGCCAAAATAGAATGAAAAGGCAGTGGGAGGGGCGATTCTGGTGCCTGGCCACCCATCCTCTGTTCTCCAGGGACACCAGTTCTCTTGGTCCTTGGACCTTCAGACTCCAGCTGAAGGGTGGCATCAGCAGTCCTGGGTCTCCGGCTGGCGGCAGCAGGTCCTGGAGCGCCTCAGCCTCCACAACACCGGAAGCCAATTCTCTTCACCAATCCACTCATATTTATGCACACAAAGCTCCTCTCTGAGAACCCCTACGTGCATGCCTCAGGTGTCGTTCCCAGGACCTGCCCGGGACACCGCCCTTGCACACACATGAAGTCAGCCCTCATTTTCTCACACGACACCCTCATCTACATGCATTCCCAGACATCCTACTTGAGCTCTAAGCCCGTGGGTCCCACTTTCTTTGGGGCTTTCTCAGTTTTCCATCTGTGCACCACCTACAACTCAACAATCAAATCCCGTTTCACCAGGTCTAACATCTCCTAGTAGAGCTCCTTTCCCTGTGCCTCTGTCCCAACCATCCAGTCTCGAGCCTAGTTTCTAGCTCACCAGTAAACCCTTAACTCTATCCTGGGGCTCTCCTCCCCTGCCTTAGAACAAGGTGGCCTCAGTCTTCATGTGATTTTTCCGATCTATGTTCCATATTGCCATAACAGTGAGCTTCCTAAAACAGATACCTGAAAAATATGACCTCCTGCTTTAAATCTGTAACTAGGTTTTAGAATAAAAAACAAGAAAACATTGGCATAATATTAAAATGAAAAACTTTATTATATGTACCAACCTACATCTCTGGTCTCATTTTCAGTAACTCCCCTACAAACTCTCTTCTAGTCACATTTACTGTTATTAGATACTTGAATAAATTATTATCTCTCAAAGAATTCCTATTCATTTGTTAGCATTTCTCTATGATTAATAATAAAATTTTCACTGCATTATACTCAGTGAAGTTTTGTAAATGAATGGCTGGGTTCTGTCATGGCAAAAAAGAAAAACGGCAAAACATCTTATCTGGAAAGGAGGCTCTGAGCAGGTGACTCCGATAAAAGCAATTTTGAATAGAAACTGTTGTATCCTAGAAATTTAATTTTCAAGAAAATAGAGAGCTGACGGGGCAGAAGAGCACAAGAATGGTGAGATGCTGCTGCTGTTGTATGGGAATTGAACCTGATAGCCCATCAGAAACTGAGACGATAATCTGGTCAGGACAAAACAAAGGCCTGGAAAACAATTTTGCTTTAGGTATGGAAGACAAAGGAAGAGTAATGACATTTATTCAGCAAGCATAGGCCAGGCACTCCCCAGCAGTCCACTGCTCCCTGCATAAAATGATGTGGACATGGCCAGCCTTGCAACACATTCAGAGAAAGGCACCATGTAGAAAAATGATTGGAAGTTGTTCTTAGCCAGTCCACTTCCATGGTGATGCTGTTTGGATGGGATTGAGTGTCCAGGAGTGACGTCTGCCACAAGACCTTGAATTGGGCCTATGGTATCCCCACCAAAAATTGGCATTTAATAAAATATTAACACTGAGTACAAGAATAAACAAATATTTCTATAAAAACCACTGAGAATGATACACTTTTCTGTTTACTCATGTATATGTCTCACTTTTATTTTGATAATATCAACTTGTGAAGCACTATGATTTTTCATTGTTCATTGAATATTTATGTTGTTGATTTAGATGCATAGTCTATTACTTTGTTATGCTATAACATTCCCAATTTTCATATAAATACAAAATCAATCTGATTGCATTTATATAAAGCCAGAGACAAGCCCTCAGAATGGAAATGGCACACATGCTCACAAATGAATGCCTTTCCTTTCACACTGAATTCAGAGCACAAGTTTTTCTTTTTAAATATATAATTAAATATGATTTGATTAGTAATAGATGCAAATGGCTTTTTTCATGAAAGGATTCAAAAAAATCATTGCAATTATGGCTTTGATTTTTCCATCTACCTGTCTGCAATGCACTTCACTTTTTTATCAGATCTCCAACTGCCAGTGTAATTGCAGAGCGAGCCATTTTGAGAGCAGCTGCTTTCCCAGGTGCCTTGACATTGCTTCCTAGGAAACTTCTGAATCAGCCTGGTGCTCTGGAAGCACACCCCAGGGGTCTCAGAAGGCAATGTGATGTTAAGGTGAGGCAAACTATCTGCATTAAAAAAATAAATAAATACATAAATAAAAATCAAAAAAAACAAGAATCCTGCTACCTGAGATATTTTAAGCAAAATTTGACTGCTGTGTGTTAATGTTGTGTGAAGTTTAAAAACGAATTTTATTTTGTGTTTTCAAGACTTTAAGATAATGAGTTAAGTAAACTTTGGTGTCTTTTTACTCTCATTGTTAATTTTAAGTGTCATATGATTTTGTTGAGTTTGCATAAGTTTAAATGTTAATAAAAATAGATGGTGATTTTAAAAAGAAGTATCATGTCCCAACTGTCCTCTTCACACAGACTGAATTGAGAGTGGTCCATTACATTGGCTAAAAACCTGAAATAAAAACCACCCTGCAGATGGCCATGCCATCAGTCCTGTCATCTTCCAGAAAGTCAAGAAAAATAAGCCCAGGAGAACAGAAGGCCACGCATTCAAGAGACTTTGCGGGGAGGGAAAGAAATCATCTAGAATAAGAACAAGAAACTTTTTGTCTTATAATGGAGCATATTGATCAATCTAAAGAACATACTAACAGTGCTTTTCCAACTGTGGCTACTTCCAGTCCAACTTCCTCTGTATTTGTAGCTGCTTCTGTCAAGTAGGCTTCTGTGACTCCCACTCCTAAGGACTGTGCCACTCACAGAGAGCTTTGCAGTCCCTACCTGCACGTGGGAAGCCCGGCCCTGCCCACAACCGTTTGCATTATGTGGAGTTGGTACTTTTCAGACCTAGACAGGAAATGGACCTGTTAATGGGCTACTAGCAACACACCTTTGCCTCCGTAGCTATAACTTGTATATCTCTGCAAACGTGGGTTAAAAGTAGAGCAAAAGGTGAGCACAGCGGACTTTGTTTTTCTTTCTTTAGTACCAGAATGCCCCAAGTTTGGTGGGAACAGGTTCTGCTGCCCTCCCCCTGTGCTAGGAGTGGCTGTAACTAGGGGAGGTCTCAGCGATTGAATGCCAGGGACTGGGGATGCAGCATTTACCTCTGGAGGAGTTGCTGCCTACTGTCACTTTGTCCTCCTGCTGCCAGGGGCATGGTTTCAGGAGCTGTTTATGGGGTGGAGGACAACACTGTTCAGTGAGGAGCACATAAATGGAGAATCCTCATCCCTGGCTGCCCAAGAAACAGCCACCTCTACAATCCATGGCCGGCTCACTGCGGTGCTTATCTGAAGAAAGTATTAGCAAAACTACTGTAATTCTTCGGTTTCTTTGATACCTCATCTTCTACCCTAATTAGGAAAGAGATAGTAACTAAAAATTCCTATCATTCTGTAGGGTACATTTTATTTAAATTTTAAAAGCTTTTTAAAATAAAGCACATGAATTTCATTTAAGTGATGGAGGCAGATGTCTGAATTTAAAAGGAAGGTCACTAGTCCAAGGTGGCAGAGGAACCACATCTGCTCACTCCCCTCTCAGTATTCTGCCCATGGTGTCGTCCAATGACAGAAATCAGTCTTCTCACACCCTCCTGGGTCTGGAAATGGCTTCATCTCTTCCCACACCACGTTCCTTGAACTACACTACAAGTGATTCACAGCAGCAGATGCGGAAGTTGAAAACGATTTGCTCTCCCTGAAAAAGTTTGACATTGTCATTTCCATGAGAGGAGACCAAGGGCTCAGCTCAGCTTAGCCTCCTGACCAAGGGCTCAGCTCAGCTTAGCCTCCTGAGTCTGAATAGAGGCAGTCCAGTGTTTTGCAGAATCCATCAAAGAGGAAATAAAAGCCGCACGAATTAACAGTGCGCCCATAAAATCTTGCAGTCCTCAATGAATTCCCACAACTGGATTCATTCTTCCTGAAAGTTTCAGTTTCATAAGGAAATGCCCGACCTGTGTGTGGCAGCAGCTGTGTGGGGACCTTCTGTACATGGCTGTGCACAGGCACAGCTCTAGTGTGCTCCTGCACCCCGGGGTCACAGGACACAGGGGCCACTGCCGCTCTACACCACAAATGGAACTGGCTCCTGGCCCCTTCGCATTCTAAGTAAAGCCAGGTCTCAACTCCCTGTGGCTCCTGGCTTGGGAGGCCTGTGTGGGTGCTGGGCGCTGCATTCTGTCCACTCCCCTTGGGTTCCTGGCTGCCAGCCCCCGTGCTCCATGGCCTTCTTCCCTTGGATCCTTCAGACTTTGCCAAGGGTTTGACCTGAGGGTGCTATTCCACTGTGCAGAAACACCGACAAGGGGAAACTGAGTATGGACCACGGTGATGTGCAAGACTTGAGCCTCACTGGCCTGTGGGTGCCCCTCTGCCTGGCTCTTTCTGCAGCTGCCAGACCTCACCTGGTCAGCCTCCCTCATACTGTTGGCACTGACCAAATACCTAGGATGGTGTTGATTGCTACACTTCTCCAGGTCTCATCATTTGGTACCTAGAAGACCTGAAGGTAATTTCACAGTTCAAATTTAACATTACTGGTCCACACAGGTTGCTGTCCATGGCCTGAAAGAAGCAAATGGTACATACTCACACTGATGCAGGAGCTGCGTATTAGAAGGTGGGAGACCCAATTGGCCTTGGGATGGCAAACATTATTTTTATCATGAGATACTCACCCTTTGACCCATGTGACTAGACCCTGTGTGCTCATCGCTGCCAGGTTAGCAATTCAGCTGTTGTTCCTGCTCTTGCATGACTTGAGGATCTATCACTGAAACTTCCTGCCTGTCCCAACACTAGGACTTCCCATCCTTTCTCTGCTTCTGTGTTCTTCAGATAAGAGCCAACTCAAGCCAGATCTGTGTCAAGACCCTGCATCTTCTGATAACTCCTACTGACTTAACGCTTGTGGAGGAATAGAAAGGGATCCTGACAAATGGGATCTGCCTGGTTAATTAGGATAGAACTAAGAGCCAGCATCCATATCCCTAAACCTACTCAAGTCATCAGTAAATAGCAGTAGATAGTGAGGGATTAATTAGCACTGGAAGGGTGTAAACCAACATACCTATTGAGGTGTGAGCCCAATATTTTATTCAGCTGAACTTAAGATAGAATGTGGTATTTTATGTAGCACAAAGATTTTTCTAATTCTCAGGAATAGGTGCGATGCCTATAATTCTGGAAATAAAATGATTTAAATCTCTTAGATACATTGGCAATTTCTACACTCACCTACATACACATCTAGAGCTTTGAGAAGATTCCCTGGGTCAGTCCTGTGTCCAGTACTCCAGAAACAAACTTCCTTTGTCATCACAGTTGAATTCATTGCCGGTGTGGGGGGGTATCTTCCGAGGTACCAAGCATAGCTATGTATCCCAATGATGCAGGCCCATTCCATCACCCGAAAGTGGCACTAGATGGCCATCGCAGAGGTAATTGTCTCAGGAGCTGGTGAAGTGCTCTTCGTGTCTCACCCTCTGCCCACAGTGATAGCCCGGCTGAATCGCGCTCTGGTTAGATGGATGAGAATGCCCATCCATCCACCAGGGAGGAGCTCCTCTGGTGACCAGCTTGCCAGGTTTTTAACGGCAAGTGCGTGTTTGTTTAAAGGGCAATGTCCTCCTCCCTCCCGTCTCACTCTGCTCCTTGTGAAGCTCATGCATATGTGCTGGTGGCTCTGGGGCGCTTTGGGAAGCCAGGCCCCGAAGTACATAAATAATGTGCACCTGCTCTTAAAATGTAAAAATGCTGCTGTCTGGGTGCCCCCAGCTACTCAGCATGATGTCCTCGGTACCTTTGAGCCTTTGGCTTGGGAAGACAAGCTTGATTTCCTTGGTTGCTCACTGGCTCCCTGGGAGTCTCAGCCCAGAGACCCGCACTCAGCCAGAGCAGGCCCGAGAGCCAGCGTGCACCTGTCGCCAGGACAACAGTCAATAGGCAGGTGGAAGGTGGCTCTGCTTTGGATCACTGTCATTAATTACACCTGAGAGCATTTATAAATTAAAAATAAAACCTAAGAAAAGGAAGTCTTCTAAAAACTAAGGGAGGGAAACCAGATAGAGAGTTTCAATCTACTTCATAGGATCAGCATTTTCATATATAAGAGCACATCAAAAATTCTAAATTCAATATTTTTTTTGCCTAAACAAGGCAGCTTGAAAATATAGCACAAAATGTTTCAATGAGACTATAACTATCAGAAAATTCACCGCTATTTTTAGGATTCCAGATCAATGCCATCCATGTCTAGAACATTTCTAGCTCCTTAGAGTAGCACAGAGAAGAGTCCCGCCTCTGAATTGAGAAGACCTTCGGATGCACGTGGAAATCCCACCCGCTCATGATGGACTTGGTGGGGCCAGCCGGGCCTCTACAGGGCAAGGTGAGTGCAAACCAAAGAACCTCCCACAGCTAGCATGGAAACTCAGGCGAGCGGCTCAGCCGGAGTCCACCTCGGCCTCAGGAGCTCCTCAGCCAGGCTGGGGTGGCTCAGCTGGAGTCCACCTCGGCCTCAGGAGCTCCTCAGCCAGGCTGTCTATGGGACAGACAGTGTGTGCTGGAGGTCAGGAGACCAGGGACGTGGCTGCCCAGGTCTCACAGCTTCTCCTGCAGTGCAGTTCCCCTCCAGTACTGAACTTGAGGGTTGGGATAGTCTGTGATAATTCAATGGAGTTACTAGCGAGCCACTTCTGGAAATGGTTTTCTCTTGATCAGTTTTCGATAATAGAATGCTTCTATAATAATTTGAGAAGCAGAACAATTTTCCTTTTAAATACTAAGTTGACTATGGAAAATCACCACAATGATAGCAGTGCAGTTTGATTGACTTTAATGATTGAGTTGTATATGACTTGCACGTGGCACATGCTGCTCTCTCTGTTGGTGTTACCTTATATTTAAGCCACTTTGCTTACTCTTAGCCTTAAATGTTAAAGATAGTATGGTATGGATCACTATAAATATGTGAAGTGAGGTTCCCAAGATTTTTCTCTTGGTGGCCTGCTCAAGTTTTATTAGGTGCTAATCACTGTGACACCAGCAGGTCGAGCACAGCTCTCCAGGGTGTGCAGGTGGCTGAGGGATGGCTAAGTGATGACAGGTCTGAAAGCTGGAGATACATGAGGCACAATTGGGCAAAGGTGGTGAAACGCTGTGCACATACTCAGGGGTGTGACAGGATATTGTCCAGGCAAAGAGAATTCTAGAGAACAGCAACCTGCAAGACGGAGCAAGCTGGCCCACTCCAAAGGCCAGCAGGCTCATGAAGCACATGGACTGAGCAGGGCCTGTGCAGGTGGATAGCACTGGCTGGAGCCAGACAGTACGATCCTAAGAATCTACAGCAGATTTGGGTCTTTAAGTTTACAAATGAGGGGATGGTTTTAAGAGATGTTAATCAATACAGAATATGATCACTTGTACATTTTGGAAAAAATCATTTTGACTTTGGAAGAGAACAGATTGGTGGGGTAAGAGTGGATGCAGGAGACCAGCTTGCAGGTGATTGCATAAGTCTGGGGGGTGGGGTGCTTGCAGGTGCCAGCCAGGCAGATGCAGAGCAGGCCCAGGAGGGACGTAAGGGAAGACAGTTGCTGGTCTAGGACTGGTGTAGAAGGGACTGCTACTAGACCTGGTAACTGAATGAAGGTGAAAAGGGGGAAGGCCCTGGGTGGCTGGGATTTTCTGGCATGTGCAAATCAGATCAGGGCGTGTTGTCATTGAGGGCTTGGCCAAATGAGGGGAAATTCTGAACAGAGGAATCTGCCTGGTCATGGGACCTTCCCAGTTTCTGTTTCCTGGTAACGTTGTCTCCAGGAAGGATTTTTGATATCTCACTTTGGATTTAAGTGAATTAATTTCTCTGCGTAAACACAAAGAAAATTCTATCTTTGTCAGTAGAATACAATCAGTAATGCAGAAGGCACAAATGCAAAACACACTGAGACTGAAAAAATTAAATTGAAAAACCAATTATTTTTCAATATCCTATAATTTTAACCAGCCATGGAAAAGGAAAATTGTAACTGAAGACTAACTTTTGTTAAAGGAATTTTAAGAGTGATCTTGTAGAAAATATAAAAGAAAGATGTTATAAGTTTCTTACTTTAGAAATGTAAAACATATTTTTCTCATAATATATTAATCCTTTTATAGAGCTAAGCATAGTTTTTGAACTTCAGTATGTTTCTATTTTCATTGTAATAACTGGATTAAATATGTTCTAACTATGTGAGTTTGTTCTTATGTAAATATGGGATGTTTGGCTCAAACAGAAAAATTCATCAAGAAGTATTAAGATTTAATTAGGATGCTACCTGTAGATCTATTCTTTTTAATGTGGGACAGCACTTTATCATTGGCATGCTATGTTTATTTTCCACTTTTTGGTACTGGGGATTGAAACTATGGGCACGTTATCATTGTGCCACACCCACACCCAGCCCTTCTTATTTTAGTTTGAGACAGGGTCTTGCTAACTTGCATAGGGCCTTGAAAAGTGGCTAAAGCTAACCTCAAACTTGCACTCCTCCTGCCTCAGCCTCTCTAGTTGCTGGGATTAGAGGCATGTGCCATTGTCTTCAGCCTTTCTTTAGTTCAGAAAGTTAGGATTTCTCTTGAGTGAGAAAATCAAAATCATTACATCATACTTTTTTTGTTAAAATTAATCCTATTTTCACAAAATTCAATAATAAAATAGTTTAAAATGATAACTTAAAATAATATTGAAGGGTATGAAAGTAGCCAAGAATTGTTTTTTTATTATAATAATTTAAAAACATCAACGAGTAATAAGACTACTAAGACAGGCCAGGGGCAGAGTGTGTCTACAGGGCTTCCATTTCCCCAGCTACAGGCTCATGGAAAATAGCTGAGTGAACCCTGAGTGACCAAGTTGTATCTCAACCTCAGTTTCTTTTGCATAATATAGAGAAAATAATACCCATTGTCTATGTACAAAAGAACAAGTGAGAACACTGTATGCCAAATTCATCTTGGACACGTTTTCCCTAAAGGTGTTTAACAGAATAACAATGGTGTAAGCAAACAAACAGAAAAAGTTTTATCTCTGAATTTATTTAGCGGTAATACTAAGCCAAAAAAAAAAAAAAAATTGAGTTTCTTTATGCTGTTCTAAGTAAGATAATGTGCCTTCTGAATCTGTAAAGTCAGGGCTGATCATGGACTAATTTGCAAATTTTACTTCCAGGATCCATTTTTTAGCAGTCACTCCTGGATCAAGGAATGACACTGTGAAATGAAATGGCTCTCATACATCCCTGGCAATGAGGGAAGCCTCTTTTTGCTCTTCCTTTCCCGGTCAGCTAATCCATTAGAATGTGGAGTGGCTCTGGGGTCCTAAGCTCAAACATGATGTGGAAAACAACCACCAGAGCTGCCTGGCTCTTGTAAACAAATGTATCAAATTGGTCTGTATTTATGTTGATGAGAATCAATAGGTTCCAACTGAAAAAAAAAATAAGGAAACCAAAATCAATGCATTATTTGGTGTGCCACAATATGATATTTTGGTAGCTTTTTGTTAGACTATGAAGGATGATAGCCTATCTAAATAACTTTCAAAATAAGATGACATATTTTTAAAAGCCCATTCATTTTATCATTTAAATCTCTGAAAAAAAATTCTAAGTAGTGAAATCCAATACATCTTTACACCATATACACAATACCAGAAGGATGACAATATTAAGATGCTTAAAATTTTTTGGAGAGGTGGAGCCCTGGCTAGGTAGAAAGGATGGAAGGAAGGAGAAATACAAATTCAGATTAAATAAATCTATAAACACCAAGGGGTCGATTTTAAATATATTGAAAGCATTTAAATGGTACAAAAATATATCCCACTTTTAGATTAGATTTTATGTCTTTATTCCTATCACATTTCACACTCTATATTCAAGTGATTTGATGTAGATGGAGTGGGAGTCAGGTAATGGTATGAAGGTTTGCCTTTGATATTTTTTGCTTCTTCCAACATATCTTAGAAAGTAGATTAACAAGACAGAGGCCTTATTTTTACTGAGATCAACTGTGTTTGACCCAAAATACAGCTCTCTGTGTTAAGCCTAAGAAAACAATATTCCAGTGACCAAGTGACAAATAGGTCCAGCAAACATATGCTGAGCATGTGCTATGGGCAGGCACTAAGAATGCTGTGCATCTTAAGAGGCAACCTCATGGGCATGAGGACCTGGGGCAGCAGCTAAGCAGGGGCACAGTGGTAAGAGGCTTACCCCAGAATCAGTTGTGGTGAACTTTAGACCATGTTCACATGTGAATGTACCACACTGAATCTCACCATCATGTACATCCCCAAGACACTAATTTTAAAAAAGCCATACGTAAGCAGAGAAAGTTCAGTAGAGGGAAAGGAATGGGGGATAGGAGGAAGGGAAGGGAAGGGGAAGTATTAGGGACTGAATTTGAACAAATTATATTTCATGCATTTATAATTACATCAGAATAAATTCTACTGTCATGCATAGAATCAATTAAAAAAAAGAAAAGTTAAGGTGATTAGCCTTGGTTATTAAAGAACACAGAAAATATATACATTTGAAGGATTTTCACCTAAAAACATGATCCTAGATTTTTTTTTCTGATTTCCAACACTCCATGGATTATGAAGCATCAGACTTAAATCCCTATATTCAGCCTCATCCAGTAGCCCCTTGTCTGTGGGCCTGTGTTCCAAGAGGATGCCTAAAAGCCCATATGAACTATGCTTTGTCTTACATATATCTGTCCAGGATACAGCTTAATTTCTAAGTTAGGTACAGTAAGAGATTACAATAATAACTAAAAGTAGAACAATTATAAAAGTGTGCTTTTTATAAAAACTAGGGCTGGTGTTATGGCTTGGTGGTAGAGTGCTTGCCTAGCATGTGTGAGGCACTGGGTTCAATACTCAGCACCATATAAAAACAAATAAATAGGCAGCCAGGCACAGGTCAGTCCTGCTGACCTCCACCCTAGTGTGGCTAGGCTCAGGTCAGTCCCTCTGACCTCTCCTTGAGTGGGACCAGGCTCCAGTCAGTCCCACAGACCTCTGCCCCAGTGCATGAGACAAAAGGACAGCCCTGCCCAACTTTGCTTGAGTGCAGGCAAGTCAAGGACAGTCTCAGGGACCTACATGGGAGTGCAGCCAGGCCCAGGTCAGTCCTGCTGACCTCTACCCTAGCGTGGCCAGGCTCAAGTCAGTCCTGCTGACATCCATTTGAGTGTGGCCAGGCTCAGGGCAGTTCCGCCAACCTCCACCTGAGCACAGGTCAGCCCAGCCCACACCCTCGGAGCTCAGGCAGGCCTAGGACAGCTTCACTGACCTCCACTCAGAGGACCACCTCCTCCAACCAGCAGACAACCACAGGAGCTCAGATTCAACCAGGTAGCACACATCGAGGGACACCGGCAGGTTCTGAAAGCCCAACATTAAGGGGAGGCACAGACAACCTGCACGGATATTACAAGAATATAAGGTAGAAACTGTAATATCTCAGATCTACACTGCAAGAGAGGAAGGCAAATAGACAACATGAAAAGACAAGAAAAGAAAGTACCCCAAACAAACCAGGATACTACAATAACAGAACCCATGCTCAGCGAAGTTGATGAAATGTCAGAGAAGGAGTTCAGAAGCTTCATAATTAAAATGATCTGTGGATTAAAGAATGACCTAAATGAGCAAATACAGGCAAAAATTGACCACTACAACAAAGATATGAGACCAAATACAGCTAGCAAAGGATTACTTCAAAAAGAGATAGAAACTCCGAAAAAAGACCAGTCAGAAAATCCTTGAAATGAAGGAAACAATTAACCAAATAAAAAACACAATAAAAGGCATCACCAACAGAGTAGATCAACTGAAAGAAATAACTTCAGACAATGAAGACAAAGTATATAATCTTGAAAATAAAGTTGACCACACAGTGAAGATAGTAAGAAACCATGAACAGAACATCCAAGAATAATGGGACAGCAGCAAAAGACCAAATATAAGAGTAATTGGGACAAAGGAAGGCACAGAGTTTTAAAACAAAGTAATACACAATCTCTTCAATGAGATAATATCAGAAAATTTCCCAAGCATGAAGAATTAATTGGAAAACCAAATACAAGAGGCTTATAGGAACCAAATGTACAAAATTACAATAGATCTACACCAAGACACATTATAATGAGAATGGCTAGCATACAGAATAAGGATAGAATTTTAAAGGCCGCAAGAGTGAGGAATCGATCACATATAGAGGGAGACCAATTCATATCACGGCAGATTTTTCAACTCAGACACTCAAAGCTAGGAGGTCATGGAACAACATTTACCAAGCTCTGAAAGAAAAGGGATGCCAACAAAGAATCTTATACCCAGAAAAATTAAGCTTTAGATTTGAGGATGAAATTAAAATCTTCCATGATAAACAAAAGTTAAAAGAATTTATAACTAGAAAGCCAGCACTACAGAACATCATTGGCAAAATATTCCATGAAGAGGAAATGAAAAACAATGATCAAAATCAGCAGAGGGAGGTATTACACTAAAGGAAAAACCAATCAGAAGAGAAACCATGTCAAGTTAAATACCAAAAATAAACAAAAATGGCTGGCTGGGAATACAAATCTTGTCTCAATAAGAACTCTGAATGTTAATGGCCTCAATAAGAAAGAACTCTGAATGTTAATGGCCTAAACTCACCAATCAAAAGACATAGACTAGCAAATTAGATTTAAAAAAAAATAATACACAACAATATGCTGCCTCCAAGAGACTCATCTCATAGGAAAAGACATCCACAGGCTGAGGGTGAAAGGTTGGGAGAAATCCTACCACTCACATGGACTGAGGAAACAAGCAGGGGTTTCCATCCTCATATCAAATAAAGTAGACTTAAATTAAGTCAATCAAAAGGGATAAAGAAGGACACTATATACTGCTCAAGGGAACCATACACCAACAAGACTTAACAATTATAAATATATACACCCCAAACAATGAAGCATTCATGTTCATCAAACAAACTCTTCTCAAGTTCAAGGGTCAAACTGACCAAAACACAATAATTCTTGTAGAATTTAACACACCATTTCACCACTGCATAGATCTTCTAAACAAAAGCTGAACAAAGAAACCATAGAACTCAAAAATACAATAAACAACTTAGACTTCACTTACTTATATAGAATATTTCATCCTTCAACAAGCAAATACACTTTCTTCTTAGCAGCACATGGAACCTTCTCTAAAATAGACCATGTACTATGCCACAAAACAACTCTTAGCAAATACAAAAAAAAAAAAAAAAAAAAAAAATAGAGAACTACCCTGCATTCTATCAGACCATAATGTAATGAAATTAGAAATCAATGATAAAATAAGAAATAAAATCTACTCCAACACCTGGAGACTAAATAATATGCTATTGAATGAACAATGGGTTTCAGATGACATCAAAGAGGAGATTAAAAAATTCTTAGAGGTGAATGAGAACACAGACACAACATTTCAAAATCTCTGGGACACTATGAAGGCAGTTCTAAGAGGAAAGTTTATTGCATTGAGTTCATTCCTCAAAAGAAGAAAAAGTCAACAAATAAATGACTTAACATTACATCTCAAGGATCTAGAAAAAGAACAATCCAACATCAAAAGTGGTAGAAGACAGGAAATAATTAAAATCAGAGCTAAAATCAATGAAATTGAAACAAAAGAAACAATTGAAAAAAACTGACAAAACAAAAAGTTGGTTCTTTGAAAAAAATAAATAAAATTGATAGACCCTTTGCCAAGCTAACAAAGAGAAGGAGAGAGAAAACTCAAATTATGAATATTTGTGATGAAAAAGGAAATATCACAACAGACACTAAGGAAATACAGGAAATGATTCAAAATTATTTTGAAAATTTGTACTCCAATAAAATATAAAACACTGAAGGTATCGACAAATTTCTAGAGTCCTATGACCTGCCCAAATTAAAGCAGGATGATATACACAATTTAAACAGACTAATTTCAATCAATGAAATAGAAGATGCCACCAGAAGAATACCAACCAAGCAAAGCCCAGGACCAGATGGATACACAGCCGAGTTCTACAAGACCTTTAAAGAAAAACTGATACAAAATACTCTTCAATTTATTTCAGGAAATAGAAAAAGAGGGAGCACTTCCAAACTCATTCTATGAGGCCAATATCACCCTAATCTCAAAACCAGGAAAGACACATCAAAAAATAAAACTTCAGACCAATATCTCTGATGAACATAGATGCAAAAATTCTCAATAAATTTCTGGCAAAACAGATACAAAACCAAATAAAAAAATATATAGTACACCACAATCAAGTGGGGTTCATTCCAGGGATGCAAGAATGGTTCAACATATGGAAATCAAATGTAATTCATTACATCAATAGACTTAAAGATAAGAACCATATGATTATCTCATTAGATGCAGAAAAAGCATTCGACAAATTATAGCACCTCCTCATGTTCAAAACACTAGAAAAACTAGGGATAACAGGAGCATATCTCAACATCATAAAAGCTATCTATCCTAAGCCCCAGGCCAACATCATTCTAAATGGAGAAAAATTGAAAGCATTCCCTCTAAAAACTGGAACAAGACAAGGATGCCCTCTTTCACCACTTCTATTTAACATAGGAATTGAAATGCTGGCCAGAGCAATAAGACAGACAAAAGAAATTAAAGGGATACAGATAGGTAAAGTAGAACTCAAATTATTACTATTCACTGACAATATGATTTTATACCTAGAAGACCCAAAAAATTCCACCAGAAAACTTCTAGAACTCATAAATGAACACATTGTTTATTTCTGGAATTTTCCATTTAGTATTTTGAATCACGTTGCTCACAGGTAATTGAAACCTAGGGAAGTGAGATCTTGGATCAGGGCAACTGCTATAATTAGCTTCAAGGCAAGATGCACTTTGACCAGAACATACTCAGTGGGCACACAGCTTTTCCCATGCAGCCCCATTGAGAGTAAAACATGAAGGGCCTGAAGCAAACCCCTGGGTAAATTCAGGCCCCCATCAATAGAGACTTGACTCCAATCCTCCTGCCTCTGTTCCTGGCACCTTCATTTGATACAGCCCCTCATGTGGTGAGTAGCCTTGGGGTAGGACTTCCTCTTGGGTTAAAACATGTATGTTCTAGAATTAGGCCCCAGCCCTCTCAAGCCCTTCATGCTGTGCCCTAGAGGGGGTGCACAGGTAATGCTCTGCTCCACACTGGAGCCTCAGATTATCCTGGAGGTAAATATTTGAACAGACACTTCCTGTGATCATAGTGTGGTTTTCATACCTTCAACTTATGGCCATGTTCTGCCTTTATTCTGTTATGGTCTCAAATTGCAGATACCTTACAATGGAAAAAAAAAAAAAAGATCTGGAAGATTAATGTAGGAGTGATAACAGTTTTGACTTGGATTGAGGGTTTATGAATGTTTTATTTTTTTAGTGATCTATTTTTTGGTTATATTATAATGTGATTTTCAAAAAAATTCAGTCTTAAATGATGTACAATAAAATGTGGCATTTGGAGGTCATATTAGTAAACAAGGAAATAAGAAAATATAGTCCTGGAATAGAACAGCAAGAGATGAGATATCTTCAGAGAGACAGAAGATGAGTTCACATTTTTTTACTGGAAACTGGTGTCCACTTTTGTTAGAAATGTGTGTGGGTGTTTGTGTGTGCTATAAAACTTCCAAAATTATCCCAATTTTGCATAAAATGTATGACTTCTATGTCCAAGGGTACAATCATTATTAAAAATTCATATTTATATAATCGAGACCTGAAGGTCAGTGAAATGCTGAGCAGGGCTGCTGAGCAGGACATCCCATCATCCCTCCTGGCTCTGCCGTCAGTGTGCTGCCCACAGTGCACGTGTCCCAGTCAGCACCACCCGTGTCACGGGTGAATCACCTAGAATGCACGTACCTCCCACCCAACCACATCCAAAGACAAAACCCAACTGTTTATTTCAAATGCATCTTTGTCACTCCAACCCATGTTATGAGTCACTGTCATTTCTTCCTTGAGACCCAACTCTTTCATCTTATCTTATTCCTCTCTAACCTACTCCATCAATATCTGCAATGAGCCTTAAAATACCAAATCACTTTCTGATAATTTTCAGAATTAAAACTTTTCAAGCATAAGCATTCTACTCGTCCCTTGTGCAAAGCTCAAAGCCTTCACCATAATCAGCAATCTTTTCCTGAGCTGCCCTCACAGATCTCTCATCTGGTGCTCTCTCTTCCTCCACACACACTCACAGACCAGCGGGTAGGATCTAGAATGCCAGCATGAGGCCATGCTGTGGTCTTCACGTTTGTGTCCCCCCAAATTCTCATGTTGAAACCTAATCCCCACTGCCATGGGACAGTGAGGAGGGGTTTTGGGGAGGTCACTAGACCACAGAGGGATAGCCCTCAAGAATGAGGTTAGTCCCATTATAAAAGAGGCCTGTGGGGCTTGCTGACCACTGTCCACCATGTGAGGACACAGCTAAAACTCACCATCTGTGAGCAAGAGGGGTCCTGAGTAGACACTAAATCTCCTGCACCTTGATCTTGGACTTCCAGCCTCCAGAATTGAGAAATCAACTCAAGTTATTTCCAAGTTACCCAGTCTAAGGAGTTTTTGTTACAGCAGCTGGAATGAACTAAGTCACACCATCTATTTACAAGCTATCGCTCATCCTTCTGCATTTCCTACCTGAGATGCTTTGAACCTTAGTTTCTCTTGGCTGAGTCCTATTAATCTTTCCATTCTGTACTTATTTTTCTAGAGACTGTCTCAGTAACGTGGGACTCTCTTCACCCTAGGATTCCTGATCATAAACCACCAGATTCATGCTGTGACAGCCTTCTCCTGGCTCTCAATCAGGAGACCTGGGCAGGAAATGGTTGAGAGACAGCCTCCGCCTGTCCCCATTGGCCTGCACCAGCACTCTCCCTGGGGGCACATGGCCCTGGTCATCGCCTGCTGATGACTGCAAGCTCCAGACTCTGAGCAACATATGCCCATGAAACCCAGGTGATCTGAGCACACTCCCATGCTGAGCTGTGGGTTCAGACTCTCCCCTCCAGTCTTCCTGCCCTCTACCCTTCAGACATGTGAGACCTACGTATACCTGGAAGGCTCCTCCTCACTACCTCTGGTTTTTCCTCTTCTGTCCTTCAGAAGAGGTGTCCATCAAGAAATCTCTCACCCATCGAACCCACCTGGGTGTCTGGTCTCCGTGATGAGATTCACTAATCTAAGATCTCACTTCTCCAGGACAGTGTGCCCAGACAAAAGGCTATGCCCTCCCCCGGATCTCTGCCTAGTGCCTAAGTGTACTATGCATCTAGCCCACACTATCATAAGCATCATAAGTGATGGTGCAACAATAAAAACAACACAACAAATAGCAACCCCTATGAACACTTTTTGCCTTTGAGACAATAACTATGCACTTTCATTCAACTTTATAAGGCAGGTTTTAGGAACATGCCACTTTACCCATGATGTGACACTGGCAAAGAGAAATGGGATGACTTCTTCAAACCCACATAGAACACCCAGGAAGTGTGGGGAGGCAGGAACTCCGCCAAGACAGAGTATCTCCAAAAGCCAGAATCTCAGCCCCTGCCCTGACCCTCTCCAGCACCATCCTTCAAACACAGAGAATGAAGAAGTTTTAGAATCACCAAGAAGAGAAAGGCTGTAACTATTAGTCCAGTTTGACATGATATTCCAACTACATGAGAAAGAGGAAAGGGATTTCCCTGGTACAGCAGCATAGGAGAAAGTCACAGGTGTCAACAAGAGCAGTGACATCGAGAGAATAGGCACCGGGGCACAGAGCAGGACAGCAGGGAAGAGGCCTGAGCTGCATGCGAGATGCAGCTGGGTGCTGGTGTCATCAGGAACTCTGTGTCTTTAACCACCCTCCAGGAGGACAATAAGCCCCGGCAGTGAGTAACCAACCAGGCAGCTGCACAGACCCCTGAGAAATGGAAACAGAGATCAAGAAGAGGGTGAACCCCTGGTGAAAAGCTGAGACCCCAACCCCGCACAAATCAGTGGATCATGTCAGCTTTCATATCTGTCGCAGCTGAGGTCAGAGTTCAAAAAACACCGCGTACATGGGTGCAGGTGGAATTCTGTTTTTTCACACAGCACATCTAGAGCCAATTGCCAAAGGAAAGACACTTCATAAACTAAAATATGAAAAAATGAAAAAAAAATATGCATTTCTCACATTGTAAAAAATATCTAAAAAAAGAGTCCAGTTTAAGAAACATAGGACATGTTGGAATGTCGGGCCTTCTGGACACTCTCGGCCAATAGGATGGAAAGCTCTGGCCTTTTTGGCTGTTTGCTATGCCCTGTTACAGACCTAGGCTAAGCAGGGGGCATGGATGTGACATATGGTGAGAAACAAAACCACCCTCCTGTTTACTGATTGGCTGCTGCCCACTATAAAGTGTTGTCCACCTTTTCAGTAAAGGAGTTCCGGCACTGACCACTGACCGGGTTCCCTGGTATGTTCCTGGGTCTTCTAAAGGCAGGGGAGGGAATATCAGCAGCCTTTACTTTCCCAACCTAGTCTCATCATCGAGGTAGGCCCCTCTGGCCTCTTTGGTGGACAAAAGAGGTCCATCCCGGGTACGGGGGACTAAAGACCTCAAAACCCTTATAATATCCCGACATTGAATTTAAGGGGATGTAAGTCAAGAGGTAGTTAGAGTCCTGTGTTCAAGTCAAGGACAAAGTCAATGGCAGTCCTGCCATCAGACAGGTTTCACATTGGTTGCCACTAGTACAATCAACATCATCCATCTGAACAGGGTTATCATAATTGCAAATTCAGAAAACCACTAATGACCACAGGAAGAAATCACATGCCTTCCAACATCTTAAGGAAAACTTTGTCAATAAGTAATCTCCTTATTCCATAGTAAAAACAATGTATATAAAGAAAGCAATTCTACTCTTTATCCCAGAAATTGCCTAGGACAGGCAAAGTCTACTCCATAAACATGGTATAGAGACCTACAGTTTTAAACACCACTTGTGGTTTATTCAAACCATCTTGAAAACCAGAGTCTTCTTGCATAGAGTTCTGGACTCTCTTGAGGAATGACAGCGAGAACTGTCCCCCCTCAGCCACGCTAGGCTTATCCTCCCTGGGCCAGACCCCTCCTCACCCCACCTGTGTTTTTGACAGTTTGTCTTCACTCCTGCCCTGCTGCTTTCTTATAGATGATCAAAGAAAATGGAGCCTCTCTTGAAAACAATTAAGGTTTTACTTAGAGCATAAACTCTAAAAATGGATGAAGAGCTCTGCATGTTGTAAAATCTGAAGGAAATTCCTTCTGTAATATGCAAATTGTGACAGCAAAATAGGTGACCTGCTTACATACTTATATTATCAGGCTGTCCCTTTGGATTCTGCACATGTGCCCCCTAGGGGTCCAAGGTGTCAGAAAATGTAGGAATGTTTAGGCTTTACCCAGGAGATATTGAACTGGGAAGGAACAGGAGTGTGGGTTTAAACTGTGTCTCAGGTAGCACGCTTCACAGAGGGGATTCTAGCACAGTGCTCAACACATGAGATTACATCAGCAGACATCTGTAGCACCTCAACTAAAAGTGAGCTTCTTCAAGCTACCTGTGGTCATTCCTCTGCAGCCAATTACCTGCCCTGCCTCACATTTCCTAGGTATGTTAGAAGTGTGCTTTAAGTAAAGGGATGAATGAGCCTTCTCTGGTTGCTATATTGCATAAGATGACAGTAGTGTTAGTCCATTTTCATCACTTTAACCATAATACCTGACCAATTTAGAGGAGGAAAAATTTATTTTGGGTTCCCCATTTCATTTTTCATAGGTTTCAGTGCATGTTTGGGCAGCTCCGCTGCTCTGGGCCTGAAGTGAGGCAGAATATCAGGCAGAAGGCCATGTTGGAGGAAAGCCATGGCATCTATGAATACCAGACAGAGAAAGCTAGGCACCAGAGCTAAAACAAGAATCCCAAAGGCATGCCCCCAGTGACCTACTGCATCCAGCACACTCTACCTGCCTGAAGTTTTCACTGAGTGCAGTGTCCTTACAAATTATTAACCCATCAAATGGATTAGTCCACTGATTAAGCTATAGCTCACATAATCTTATTGTTTACATCTGATCATTGCTATATTTTCTTCTAAGATTTTGGGAGACATTTCATAAATAAACTCTAACAACAGTCAGATCATTGCTGAACCATTAAACAAATTTTTTTTTCCTTCCCCTAATATCCATAAAGAGAACAATCACAAAATCCTTATAAAATGTTTTGTGATTTTATAAATTTATGATTAGCACATTAGAAGAGAAAAATTTATAGTTTTATTAATTTATGGTTGCTATAACAAAACACCATAGACTGGATGGCTTAAAGAACAAATACTTAACTTCTCACAGTTCTATAGGCTGTGAATTGGGGATCAACAAGCCAACAGATCTGATGCCTGGTGAAGATCTCTGTTCTGGTTCATAGGTTGTCTCACAGCAACTCCACACAGCCAATAGAGTGGCAAAGTGCTGGTCTCCTTCTCTTCCCTGAGGGCACTAATGACAGCACAAGGGCCCCACCCTCATGACTAGACACCTCCCAAAGGTCAGCATCCTAAGAGCATTGCATTGAGGGTGAGGGTTTCAACAGGGTTATTTTGGGGATCACACAAATATTCATCCCATAACTTAGTTTATACAATTGTGAATTGATGTTGGAAATACAGATATTCCAAACTATATGGGTAAACACTGATGATCCACACAAAAGAATGGATAGTCAGGCAACATTTTGCAACATGGGCTAGCTTTGTACTTGTTTCTCTCAGGAAGCACTAAGTGCTAAATTTTGTGATTTATAGTCAAAACATGCATAAATATACTAATGTGTTGAGGGCATTTTGACATATTTGAACATGACAATCAGTATCTATAGAACCATAATTTAATTTAAATCATAGAAAAAAATATTTTGCACTAACTTCCACCAGTACCTAAAATCTAAAATATTTGGCTTTTTTAATGACAGTGGCATGGATCCAACATTGGCTTTGCTGTTTGCAGCTTTTCTTCCTATGTCCTGTTTCTTGTAGCTTAATTTGCCCCCACCTCTATGTTATATTTAATAGCAGCTTTTCTAACTTCTTCATAAATTTTAGAACTACTGGTCTCAAAATAGAGAATGTAGGCTGCATGGTATGGGGAACCCTTGGGGTCACTGTAACAATAGACATTTTCCATCTGCAAAAGAATTTATTTTGAGGCCTGGATTTAAAATGCACCAATGAAAAACTTTCACTAAGTGCTTTCCACCCAAGAATCTTCTCACTTTTTGATAAGTACAGCTCCTTATCATTCTTCCTCGAGCATCTTTTACTTATTTTCAGTGATGGAGAAAAGCAATAATAACCACTGTTTCTCTTATTTATGTCCTTTGTCATAACTTCAAGGAAATTAGATCAGGACACCTCATTCGCTGTACTTGTGCAGAGAACAGGAGTGACGAGTGCAGGCCTATAATTTTCTATACCAGCTGTGTGTAGCTACAGCTAGCCTTCCACCTATAAATGGCCATACCATGCCAAACCATGCCGTGCACAGCTGTGGTGTGCCCACACACACCTCTTCAGCACAAATTGCAGTGGGGCAATTCAGTCACAGTTCTCCAAGTGAAATATAGATTTTAAAACAAGTTTAGTCATTCCAGACTTCTTTCTGTTGGGAGATGTGAAGTTTTCCCATCAGATTCAGTAGAAAATAATCTTCCATTCCTTCTTTCTCTTATTCACAAGATTATCTATATTTGAGTTTATCAAATGCTGAAGTTTTTATATATATATGTATGTACATACATATATATACCTGCTATACATATACATATATACCTGTATACAAATACATATATATACCTGTTATACATATACATATATATCTGTTATACATATACATATATATCTGTATACATACACATGCATAAACACACACACATATGGTGAAATATGTTCTTAAGCATTTTGCCTATTGGTGGTATAAATTCTATTGTTCTTTAGAGAAGTTATATCCAAAATTGTACTTTATGAGAATATATATTCAACAGTCTGAAGAGAAACAAGCACTTTACTATTGGTTCTGAATGATGTTGTGGATATATCTACAACAGAATATTCTAGCCAACATACATATTTCCCAAAGGTCAGATATGACACTTTTCACTAAAACACTGGTAGCTGGCACCATCTAAAAAGATAATGACAAAGTAGATTTAAAAATAAAACAGGGGAAATATCTGTTATTAAAGGAATGAAAAGTCCATGAAAGTAAAATATTCCATGAGAAATTAAATTTTAGTATTATAATTTTTGTATTTAGTATTACTATTAAACTATGAGAAATATTTCAGGTGGAGTGTACATTTAAATATATATAACACAATATATGTTTAAAAATAAAGTCAGCTGACTGTGGTGGTGCACACCTGTAATCCCAGCAGCCTGGGAAGCTAAGGCAGGAAGACAGCAAGTTCAAAGCCAGCCTCAGCAAAAGCAAGGCACTAAGCAACTCAGTGAGACGCTGTCTCTAAATAAACTATAAAAATAGGACTGGGGATATGGCTTAGTGGCTGAGTGCCTCTAAGGCACTGAGGTCAATCCCCAGTATCAAATAAATAAGTAAAGTTATAAACCAGGTTCAGTGGCACAATGCCTATAATCCTAGTTTCTCAGGAGGCTGAGGCAGGGGAATTGCAAGTTCAGAGTCAGCCTCAGCAACTTAGTGAGGCCTAAGCAGATTAGCGAGACCCTGTCTCAAAATAAAAATTAAAAAGTGTTTAAGTGGGTTCAATCCCTGGTACCAAAAATTAAAAAGAATATATAATTATTTTTGCAAAATATGATGACAAAAATCTGTCTAATTATATGAAAACATAGATCAATTACCTCTTTCATAAAGTATTGACTGGCCTGAGTTTTCCAACAATAAGAAAAACGAGTTTGGGAACAACTTAAAACTTTTAGCTAATTCTAGCAAAGCAAGACTTGAGAAAGCCAGGGGAAAAAATACTATTTTCCTAAATCATATCTTATACATATTATTTGAAGTATTAATTAGTAACATACTGAAAGCATTAACAGTGGGCTTATGACAAATTAATCAGCACATAAAAATATAAAAATCAATCTCAGTATCATGGTCCCACTCAGAGCAATCCAAAAGTGTTTGTACTATTATTTGCACATAGGCTATATTTGGTGTGTTGCATAGAGCACTAAATAACTGAGTCATTAAATGGATAAGTGAGTGAATGCATGGTTTTAGTAGCTATAATTGTAACAGCTGTGCTATTTCTCAGCACTTTAAAGGCCCACAGTATTATTTAAAAGAAAGCAGAGCAAACAAGAGCAAGATAAATTTCTACTTGGAAGAGACCTTGGTTAAACCAGAAATGAGACAGGATGGCAGCAACAGGAAGCATCAGAGACTACCTGAACTCAGAACTTCCTCACCTCAGGTTCTTCCTTGGAAAAGAGAGGGGAGAAAAGAAAGAAAGAAAGCAGCTCCAATATGCTTCTTCCACCTTCACTGCAGGAATTGCTAGGCACCTGTGCAGAGCCACCAGTGTTTTTCAATCATGGTCTGAGTTGCTAGTAGCATTTCAAAAACTCAGGGAAAGTCTCAGCTGTGACTCTGGGTATCACTTTCTTGGTCCTCAGGAAGAACAGAGGCTCTTTTCGGGAGACACACTAAATTGTAGTTACTATGGTATGTGTGATCTACATTGTACTTATGTTAAAATACTGCTGTCATAAAACTATCACATTCCAGAAAGAAAAATAAAAGCATGATGGCATAGGCTACCTGACATCTACCATTCATTCAGACTCTGCATAAGTGCCTAGTAAGAGGTTTCTGTCTTTTTTATTTTTTAATGAGTCCTATAAATTGCACTTTTATTTCCACATAATTGAGATCCCCAGACCACAGGGACTCTTCTTCAATGTCAAACAGCTGAGCAGGCACAGAGCCCTTTCTTGAGACCTGCTTTTCCCATTTCTCTCTTGAAAACATGAATGTTTGGCCAATGGAAGAGTAAATAGAACATTCATCTTCAAAAATATGTGCACGTCTAAGATGCTTTCTGTGTCTTAATTACGTGTTCACGGATACAATAATGGGAGACCAAAGACTCCACATCCCTTGAATCTAGGACATGGTGGGAGACACTTCTCTGCTCCAGAGTCTCCAGAGCAGCACGCCTTCGTCATGAGAAGGAACAGAGGGTCACAGTGAAGGGAGGGCCTGACTTCCCCGCACTGTGCCATGCAACATGGAAACTACACAAAAACCAGGTACTTCCAACATTCAGGTGCCTCTTGACCCAAAATTGAATTCCAGTGGCTCTTCTTTCTGATGGAATAATATATACCTTTTGATGCAATGTTTAATATCTGCACTATTATGAATTATTCTTAATGACCTCTACAATATCAAGTTGAGACTTTATTTTGATATTATGTTTCCTTAGTAACTACAAGGAAAAATGTCCTTGGGAAACAAAGTTTTTTAAGCACACTTGTAATTGACTGTAGAACACAATTGGACCAAAATGCATTAACAACTAAAGTGATAGTTTAACCTTTTGGTCAACAATTATTGTGGAGTGGCTGCTCCCAACCAATGTACCCTAGCACTGTTTGATGTCAGCTCCCCAGCCTCTGCTGATTCTCCTGAGCAAACTTCAAGTGTTCCTGTGGAAATTCAAAGGCATGATCATGCTCATTCATTTCATAAACAACCAACATCGCTCCCCTCTTATTGTATGTTGTGGTGGTGTTCTGCGAGTAGAATAAGAGGGTGCACCACAGGTAAGAGTCCAGGCAAGAGAAGGTCACTGGACGTGGAAATGCAAGTCCTGGGCTACTTCACATTTCCACTGTTTTCTGTTTGTGTGGCATCCAGCAGGTTGTGTAACTTCTCTGAACATTAGCTGTGGCATGAAGGAGGGTTATCTTCAGGGAAGCATCTTCGAGCAGAGCAAAGCACACCCTTTTGCTACTAGGCCTACCTGGATGCCGCAGGCCACCCCCAGTGGGCACAGTTTCCCTTGCATTAAAAGTGGTCTGGGGGCTGGGGTTGTGGTTCAGCGGTAGAGCACTCACCTAGCACATGTGTGGCCCGGGTTCAATCCTCAGCACCACGTAAAAATACATAAAAATAAAGGCATTGTGTACAACTAACAATAAATAAATAAATGCTTTAAAAAAGTGGTATATCCTATCTGCATGCCAGCTTCCCTTGACAACAAAACAAAATTGCCTGAGTACAAGTGTTAACATTTAAAGCACGTTAAGCATTACGGTTGGCCAAGGGAAGTTATCTTGATATTCTTCTTTCTGTTGTTTTCCGTTCTCACTTGCTGACATTCTTATTGACTGTCTCTGGCAGCTACCAACCTGGTTCAAAGCCATCTGTTTTGAGACTTGACCTCTTTACAGCCTTCTGACAGCTTGTAGAACACTCCTTGAATTCTCCCCATTTCAACCATGGTGACCTTCTACCCATAAATCTAACAATTCTTCAGCATGTCACCAAACCAGCCTCCTCAACCTGTTAACCCCGGTCTACTTGCACCCCGACTCCTGGCTCCACGCTGCCACGTGCTCCTGAGTGGACAGCTGCCGTCCTTCACCAGGTCGCCCCATGTCCTCTCTTCTCTTACCAGCTCCCTCCAGGGTGGCACACGTGGCCACTCTGCCTCCTGTTTATTGCTATCCTTCTCTCTTAGGACAATGGCTGCAGGTGGGCTTGACCCTGGAGATCTGCACACCGAGTTGCTTCTTAACTCCCGAGGCTCATCTGCCCCACCCACACTGCAGCTTCTGAGCCTCAGCAGCCCCTCCAGCTCCTCTACCAGAGCATGGCCTGGCCTGGAGTCTCTCTCCACCTTCTTTTCTCCTGACTTCCCTCCTGCCCCTCCTTTAACCAGGAGCACGAAGGCACTTGGCTGGGGCCTTTCCTTGCCGGACATCCCACATCCCTCTTCTTAGTGAACTTCTGATAGCTCTTCCTTCGTTTATTCATACATGGTGTTATGGTTGGGATCTGGAAAGTCCCCCAAAAGGTTCATGTGTAGAAAGCATGGTCCCCAGTGCAGCAAGGTTCAGAGGGGGGGCCACTGAAAAATGATAGGATCAGGAAGGCGCTGACCTTAACATTGAATTAATCCATGTGATGGGTTAATCCATTGACCATTGAATGGACTATTGGGAGACGGGAATAAGGTGGAAGAAATAGATCACAGGGGGTGTTTCCTGGGGGGGATTTATCTTCTTCTTGGCTCCCTCTTCTTTCTCTCTGCCTTCTGGATACTATGAGCTTTCGGTAGTATGGTCATTTTGACACTATTAATTCTGCCTATTCAAGAACAAGGTAGATATTTCCATCTTCTGAGGTCTCCTTTAATTTCTTTCTTTAGAATTCTGTAGTTTTCATTGTAGAGGTCTTTCATGTCTTTGGTTAAGTTGATTCCCAAGTTTTTTTTTTTTTTTTTTTTTTTTTTTTTTTTTTTTTTGTTGTTGTTGTTTGTTTGTTTTCCTTTTGAGGCTATTGTAAGTGGGGTAGTTTTCCTCATTTCCCTTTCAGAGGATTTGTCACTGATGTACAGAAATGCCTTTAATTTATGGGTGTTGACTGTATATTCTGCTACTTTGCTGAATTCATTTATTAATTCTAGAAGTTTTATGGTGGAATTTTTTTGGGTCTTCTAGGTATAGAATCATATCATTGCAAGTAGTGATAATTTGAATTCTTCTTTGCCTATTGTATTCCGTTACTTTCTTTTGTCTGTCTAATTGCTCTGGCCAGTGTTTCAAGGACTATGTTAAATAGAAGTGGTGAAAGAGGACATCCCTGTCTTATTCCAGTTTGTAGAGGGAATTCTTTCAATTTTTCTCCATTGAGAATGATTTGGCCTGGGGTTTAGCATAGACAACTTTTACGATGTTGAGATATGTTCCTGCTATCCCTAGTTTTTCTAGTGTTTTGAACATGAAGGGGTGCTGTATTTGGTCAAATGCTTTTTCTGCATCTATTGAGATGATCATATGATTCTTATCTTTAAGTCTATTGATGTGATGAGTTACACTTATTGATTTCTGTATGTTGAACCAACCTTGTATCCCTGAGATGAATCCCACTTGATCACCATGCACTATCTTTTTAATGAGTGCACAATAAATATTTATGATAAATAAGAGAAACACATGTGAAATAATTGCTTTAATCTATTAAGTGCAGTAACTATAAGACTGAAAACCACTTTCCAAAATTTAACCAATTATTTAGAAATGCATGTGAATATCAATCCATATGCATACTAATTAAATGACTTTAGGACACTATCAAAATTGATTAAAATATTAATACCTAAAAGAAGTAAGCTTTATTTTATGCATTTTACATTATTTTTGGTTACTTATTTCAGTATGATTAAATATTTTTAAAATTAATAGGATTATTATTTAGATTTATGCATGTATAAATCCTCAAAGCTCTCAGCTACATTTTTTTTTTTTTTTAAATTTCAATAACACTGTGTGGACCAATTTCCATGGTGACAGATATTAGATTTTGAATTTTTATTTCTGTAGTATTGTTTTCATTATTCTGAGCAGGCAAAAACAGATTACGTGATAATTATGATTTTCTATACAATATGCATGTAATATATGCTAACCTTCTCTCATATTTCTTTGTTTTCTTTGCACTGATTTTGTTATTCTCCCTAGAAGCCAATTTTATTTAAGTTGTATCAAAATCAAAGTAAGAAAGCAAGACATTGAATTAATCATCTCCCAGGCCCTTCTGGTTGGCTGATTCCATAGCTGTGCTCTTGGGAGACTCTATAATCGTCATGATAAAGATGCCCAAAATATTTTAGACACATTATTTCAGAACTATATTCTTTTTTATTTATTTATTTTTTTTATATTTTGTACTGGGGATTGAACTCAGCATCACTGGGCCACCCCCAGACTTTTTTCTTTCTCTCTCTCTTTTTTTTTTTTTTTTTTTTTTTTTTTTTTTGTATTTTATTAGAGACAGGGTCTCACTGAATTGCTAAGTGCCTCTCCATTGCTGAGGCTGGCTTTGAACTCATGATCCTCCTGCCTCAGCCTCTCAAGTGCTGGGATTACAGGTGTGCACCTCTGCGCCCAGCTCAGAATTATATTCTGACCCTGTGGCTCAGCCCTTTGCATCTCAGGTAGGGGATCTTCTTTCTCAGGAGGTGCTTTAGTTTTGTAAATATACATTTTGTGAGCAGGCATCTGCTTAAGCTCCTTCTAGGTTCTGCAGAAACCCCTGCCCTCCTCTCTCCTGATGGCCCAGCAGGCTCCACCTTGCTGCCCCCAGGAGCTGGTACTTTCCTCCAGATCTGAGCTGTGGGGTCCCCAGGCTGGATCCAGTGTTTCTTTTAGGAATAAATATCACAGGCTCTTCACACTCAATATGGACTTCACTTCCTCTGAAAACCCCTGAACTCTAAGGCAGTGCAACTCACTCTGGCACAGTGCTCTCACTGCTCCCACATGCCTGTCTGTAATAGTTAATTTGAATTGTCAACTTGATTGGATTAAGAGGCTATGGGTGTGTCAATGAGGGTGTGTCTGGGAATGATTGGCATGTGGGACAGCCAACTGAAGTGGAGACCCTCCCTAAGCATGGGCAGCACTGTCCAAGAAAATGATGGCTTGGAATAAATGTTGGAAGAACAAGGAAGCAGCACCAGATGCAAGCTTCATTATTCTCAAACGGGTTCTTGATTGCTGCTTCAATCCTGAGGATATTGGACTCTCCCTTCTTCACTCTTCCAAAGCGGATTCTCCAGAAGCCTTCAATCTCTGACTAGGGTAACACCACTGATCTCTCTTGTTCTGGGGCTTCAGCCTCTTGGAGTGTGAAGTTACTGGTTCTCTCGGCTCTCCACCCTGCAGATGGCCATTGTGGACTATCCAACTTCTGGTTGCATAATAACTCCCCCTTTTATAATTATACTTCCTGTTGATCTTGCTCCTCGATAGAACCCTGACTAATACACTGTCCAAGTTGATTTTCTAACTATCTGCACTTGGTTGAAAGTTCACTGAAAACACAGAAGACGAGTTATTAAGAACTATGTTCATTGACCTTGCTTATTCCCCAGAACATAGTAGACTCCAAATAAATATGTCACAAACAAGCATGAGTACAATTATAGCACTGTGGAAAACAGACTGTTCCAGTCTCCATGCAAATATTAGACTACAAAGGCTCACGTACTTGGTGGAAAAAGGACTTGACTAGAAGGATATGCATTAATCAATGTCCAAAAGAAGCTGACCTAGCAAGTGCCTACAATTTAAATCAAAAAGTTCTAATACAAACAGTTGTATTTAAAAAGATACTAAATATATGCACTATGAGTTGTACATATTAAAAATTATAAAAATAAAATTTAAAAAAGTTCTAATATTTTAAAATCTATGTCCAAAGATTTTGCATTTAATCATACTTTAAAAATAATTGTCTGGCGAGGCACTTAGCAACTCAGTGAGACCCTGTCTCTAATAAAATACAAAAAAGGGCTGGGGATGTGGCCCAGTGGTCAAGTGCCCCTGAGTTCAATCCCCAGTACCAAAATAATAATAATAATAATAATTGTCAAGCAGTTAAAAATATACTCCAGTGTAAAGTAAATGAACATAAATGCTTCTACAAATGTTGAGGATATTATTAGGTTCCTATTATGTTATAAAACCTAACTCTACGTGCAGAAAGAGTCATGACAGGAAGCACATTTGGCTAGTTGATGTGGAATAATATTAAATCAATACATTTAATTAAAAAGATTAACTAACCTCTTCAAATAGCATCTTCTCATTAATTAAATTGAAAAATATATTTTAATGTTTTTCATGCATATAGCACCATGTTAGATACTGCAGGAGTTTCTTAATGTAACAAAATTTTCCATTGCAGAAGTTTACAAAGAACAACAGTAGAACATGTGGAAAGATATGACAGAATGAGCAAAGTAGTTTTAGAATAAGGGATTAGGCTAAGAGTTCAAAAAGTGATGTATGGATTCTCTGAGGAAGTCAGGAGACTCCTCCGTGCAGGTGGTCTACTCCATCCTGTTTTAAAGACATCTGTATGTGGGAACATATCCTGAAGAGTTCACATCATATTTCCATTCAGATTATCCAGTCTTCTAGCCATTATTCTCTTCACCTCTAGGATTCTCATTAATTAAATTGAAAAATATATTTTAATGTTTTTCATGCATATAGCACCATGTTAGATACTGCAGGAGTTTCTTAATGTAACAAAATTTTCCATTGCAGAAGTTTACAAAGAACAACAGTAGAACATGTGGAAAGATATGACAGAATGAGCAAAGTAGTTTTAGAATAAGGGATTAGGCTAAGAGTTCAAAAAGTGATGTATGGATTCTCTGAGGAAGTCAGGAGACTCCTCCGTGCAGGTGGTCTACTCCATCCTGTTTTAAAGACATCTGTATGTGGGAACATATCCTGAAGAGTTCACATCATATTTCCATTCAGATTATCCAGTCTTCTAGCCATTATTCTCTTCACCTCTAGGATCCGACTCTTAGAAAAAGATGTTCCCAGCATGCAGCTCACAATTTGTGCATATCCCTCTGTGTGCACCACAACTTCATGTTTTCATGATTGTATTTCTAAAAGTGTACTTTATTTTTAATATTTTTAATCATGTAATGTCATACCCTTACAAGTTGTCACATATCTTTGTGGTAGTAATGAAATATATGTGTGAGTGTGCTTTTCCGTTTCTGTTTGTTTGTTCAAGAACAGAAGAAAGAGACAAGGAGGGAAACAGTGAGACAGGTGGAAAGAAAGACAATAATCAATTTCCTTGGAACTCATCAAGCATTTCCATGACACTGTGTATCAGTTACTGCCCTAAATTAATATAATACTGTGACAGGCCCAACTTCGCCCCCTACAGGTAAGAAAACAGAGACACAGTGGTGGCATGGATATTCCTCCTAAGGCCAGCGTCTGAGTTTCTCCCCATTTGTGAGGGCCCATCGAGATTCTTCTTCCCTAGTTCTCCCTATCTGATGCCAGATCTGCCTCCCCTGCATCTTCACACCTTGGCCTCCTAAAGGCCACACACCTGCCAAGACTGAGGCTGGACCTCCAGAAAGGCCCCCCTGAGGAAGTGAGCCCACGTTCCTCCCATTCCCTCAGCCTCTTCAAAGCTGGTCTCCTTGCCGTGCTGTCTGCGGTCAATTACATGCTACCTGACAGGGTGCCTTCTCGTTCATGCTGTCTGCTGCCTTCTGGAGTACAAACTCAGTGCAAACAACCAGCTGCACGTTCCCTTCCATCATCTTTGGCATCTTCTCAGACTCATGCACACTTTCCAATGGGTCAGTAGGTGTCCACTGGACAATTCTGGACCATCTCAACCCCCACTCTGTTGCGTGTACCTAGCACAAAGGTACATTCAGTAAACACTGATCAAGTGCATCCATGGATAAAATAATGCATGTGAAATTAATGTTTATAATTTTTCAATAGTTTAAGTGACTTAATGTAAATGATCTGCCAATAAGAAAAGTGTTTTCTATTAAAATCACATGTATTTAAAATATTCATTTTATGTACAAAAAGAACAAATCAGAGGTAGATGTCAATGATAAAGTGTTTTGAATTTAATATACGGTCATCTAATTAAATATTATTACTCCTCCTGGCTCATTTTTAACATGTGTTTAAAATGTGACTCAAATTGCATCCGTTTTAGCCTGGCAGATCTTGTCAGCAGTTGTTTTCCATGGTGTTAATGGGATGATTTTGGAACATGAGATGATCTTTTATGGCAAAAGATCTGAAGAGCCTCTGTTTATTTACAATACATAATATAGATTTATTTTTGCAATACACTCAATATACCAAT
This sequence comes from Tamias sibiricus, assembly GCA_025594165.1. Taxonomy (NCBI): domain Eukaryota; kingdom Metazoa; phylum Chordata; class Mammalia; order Rodentia; family Sciuridae; genus Tamias; species Tamias sibiricus. Next base: position 142,058,207 of record CM046665.1, on the reverse strand, counting down.
ATTCCCTCAGGATTCATAGTTTAGAAGAGTATATATTTAGGAAGTGATTTCTCAGATTTCAAAGAAAGCTAGTGGAAAAGGGGTTGCATTTTATTTGGTCTATGCTCCCAGTTGGGGACAGATAAGGAGGTTAGTTAAAGTAGCTTCTAGACAATTCTCAGTAGGGGCTGACATTAGGCCAACGAGACCATGATGGAGCCAAGAGCTGTGTGGGAGAAATCACTATGCCAGCTTCTGAGTAAATGAGCCAGGAAGACAGGGGTTGGAGTGGCCCATCAAGCCCTGACCCAAATCTAAAGACTCCCAGATGCATCTGGTATGCCCTGAATGTCCCCTGCCTTGACTGTGAACTCAGAGGAGCGGGTTTGGCTGAGGAAGCATCAGCTGGCAACTGACAAGGACAGTGCTGAGCAGGGAGTTTCCAGGAGGCTGAGAAGATAAAACCCGAGAACACGGCAGAAAGAGGACACACCACACGTGACTTCTGGTCCTTTGCTGACTGGCTGTGTGAACTGTATGGCTGATCGTTCCTCCATTGCAGGGCTAGAGCAAAAACTGGTAGAGATGATGTTGGGAACACACTGAGCTCATGCTAAGCACTTAAAATTTCTATTATTAATATAGAGGTTGACTTTAAAAATATCATCAGCTGTCAGAGGTCAACTTTAAGAATGCTCTTCTGTTACGATGGAACTGCTTGTTACCACAGCAGGACTCCTGCTAGATAAAATTAGGAAAGCCACAGAAAATAGGGACAAAGTAAAAATAGTTGCTTTGATGTTGGGAAAGTTTTTCAAGGCATCAATTGTTCAGGGAACCAAGATGATGGACAGAGAGAAGACACCAAGGGGTGAGCCCAACACCTTGACCTTCCCATTGGCCAGTTAGTGAATGGAAAGGCTGAACAGCTTCTACAATACCACAGGAGTGAGAAAAAGCATAGCATGTAGGGCTCAAAAAGGAGGAAAGGCAAGGAACACCAAGGATGTCAGTGGGGAACCCTGAAGGCCTGCCCAGCGAGGCCAGTCCTGCAGGTGGTGGAACAGCACTCACAAAGGCAGAATCCAGCTCCCGAGTGGGTGGCCAGCCTTCAGATGGCACCAAAGCAACCCCCAGTACAACCACTGCAAGGAAACACCATCTCTGGGGAAATCAAGCCCCAGCCAGGTCCTCCAGTTAATGTCATGATTTTCCATGCAAAACAATCTACGTCAGCAAGAACGTTATCCAGCACCCAAGGAGAAAAGACCAGGTGATCAAGGACCTGGAGGAAAACACATCACAAAGACACCCACAGAGAGTCCAGATACTGAAGTTATTAGGGACAGATTTTAAAATAACCATGAATATGGTATATTCAACAGAATAGATGATAAGTTCAGTAGGAGTTCTGCAATTAAAGAAGGAAGTTAGAATTGAAAACTTAAGTAAATTAGTAGTATACTAGACAAAGCTACAGAGAGAATTCAAGAACTAGAATAAAGCTCAGCATACAATATTTGGACTACAGATAAGAATAATAAAGGAAGAATAATTGTCTGAGGAGCTTGGAATATCTAGATAATCCTAAATATGTTTCTCCATGTGGAGCAAAGAAAAATAATGGACCAAAAGCAATATTTGAAGAGATAGTGGCAGATCATTTTCCATAACTGATGAAAGACATCAAGTGGCAGAAATAAAGGGTGTAATACACGTGGAAAACATCAAATCTCAGAGGGAAAAATCTTGGGAGTCAGCCATAGAAGAATGACTGCCAAAGAAGCAGCAATAAATCTGCCAGCCTATTTCTCCATAGCAAAATCAAAGCCAGGAGGTAATGGACAAGATCTTCAAAGCAATGCAATAAAACAGTGGCCAATTGAAGTCCATACCAGGTTAAAAAAATACTCTTAAAAAAACGTATTTTCAGATAAAGGAAGAGCCATGCAAAGGAGAAGTCGCTGGGTGAATTTAAGGTAAGTCAAGTTATACATAGTACCAAATGAATTTTTGGAATTCAAATACTTGAAAAATAATTGGTTAAAATCAAATAATCAAACTTTTAATGAATATCTAATTATTTTTAGCAATTTCTTCAATAGACATGGAGTTCTCTTACAGGGTGTGGGCTCAATAAGTTATGTTACAGACCTGAATCCCAAAAGTATTTCTCCCACATCTACATTCTCTTAGGAAAGTAATCATGCAATGTTTGTTTGTTTTTTGTTTGTTTGTTTTAATACAGTAAGTTGTATCCTATAAATGGTCTTTGTCTTTATAGTTCAATAATGGTCTCAGAAATGGACGTGGGAGAGCCACTGTTCATATGAATTGCACTCCCCATCGCTAGCTGCCCTGCCCGTCTGCACTGGTGCATTATCTTTACCTCAATCACTTTTAAATTTCACATAAATGTGAATGGTCAAAATTTAATGGTCAAGATTGCACATCACTCCTGTGTAGCAGATGAGCAGAGCCTCGCAGAATCCAGGACAGTGATGTTTTTAGAAATATGCTCTTTTTTTGTCTTGTGCTTCAAGCTTTATTTCCTCCTGGACTTTGCGATACAGTCTATTCCCTGATGGCAAGTTATATCATTAAAAATAGCACTTTTCAGGTTTTATTAACACCACACCCCTACACTAGAACAAGGTGTAGGTGGAGGAGGCCCTCTTGGGCCAGGGGTGTCCTTGCATTCCTGTGCTCCTTTCTGTGGTGACCCTGGGGTCTCTCTCATGATGGTGCTGCAGACTTGCTATGCGCAGGTCACCCTGCTTAGGACTATGGCAAGGCTTTAACTTGGTATAAATCTGGAACCTGGCACAGAATCTGATAGCAGTGCTTTAATTATTTTGCTTAATGAATCAATAATTGAGCACTTGCAGGCATGGGTTTGTCCTGAGAGGGTTAATAGCTAAGTAAAAATGACTAAAAAGTAATGAGACAGATATTCGTTAAGAACATGCTAAGTGTATTTTATTTTTATGTATTTTAATTCTACAAAACATGAAGGCCAAGGATAAGGTACCCCTTCTTACACATTAATTTTGCTGCCCATTGTAGAAAACCAGAAATTGTCTTTTATCTCAGGGCTATATGATATCTTTAATAAAAAATGAGTTTTCTCAAATTAGTCACGTTCTTCTAAGGAATAATAAGAACTGACACACGATTTAAAGAGAGTATTACATATACTGGTTACTTTGAAAAAACTAAGGATGTGGACAATTTTGAAACTGTCAGTTTCTCTAAAAATTGTTAAGTTATTGATATATGTACACAAACTTTTTCTCATTCCAACTGGTTAAAATCCCCCAAAATTTCTTTGCATGTAGAATTGTTCCTACATGTGTATAAGAAGAAATAAGATTAACTTCTAAATTACCATACCCAAGAACTCTTGAGAATTTTCTCACTTTAGGAGGTCTGTGCCATGTGAACTGTGGCTCATGTGTCTTGAGATTAAAAACTAAGTTGCAGGCTAGGGTTGTGGCTCAGAGGTAGAGCACTCACCTAGCACGTGCATGGCACTGGGTTCGATCCTCAGCACCACGTCAAATAAATAAAGTAAAGGCATTGTGTCCCACTACTACTAAAAAATAAATATTATTTTTTAAATATAAAAATAATAAATATAAAAAATATTAAATATAAAAAATATATTTTTAAAAAAAAAAAAAAGTGGCTGTGGTAGTATAGATGCTGCTCTGGGCAGCTTCACAGCATGAACTTTTGGGTGTTACTTTGTTAACCATGTCTTTTCCCTCCCTGTATGTCCAAGTAAGTTGATGCACTTTATAGAAATGCAAAAAGTGGTGTCCCCTTGGAAATTTGAAAGTAAGTACCTTAAAAACTCACTTCCAATGATAGTAAACAATTGACAACAGTTTTCAATGTAATTTAAAAGCAGCAGAACATATACTATATTTCCAGTGCAATGTGAATGCCTCGTTACTTAAGCAAAGAAAGAAAACATAAAACTAGCATAGGAAACAAAATAGGGCAATGCCTGACAGATATCTAACAAGTCCCACATTCCAAATACCTGCAGCTTTCCCCTAGCTATGGTAGGTAATGCTTTCTTTAAGTGGTGCTGGTGTCCAGTGACTAATAAAATGACATGACACATTTTTCCTAGGTAGTGGTGCATTTTAGTAGAGAGAGAGGATCTGCGTGGCATGTGTTGAGTACAACCAGATGCCCATCAGAAGGCCAGTGGTGTTCAGGGTTCAACCAACGGATAACATTACCAAATAGAGAAACCTCAATATCAGAAATCAGTTTCAGATACAGGGTAGAGGCACACACCTGGCTGCTCTGCCCAGCATTGAGGTAAGAGATTTCCAGGTGCTCAGATCCCCCCCAGGAGGCTGCTCAGACCTGCACTAATTCATGGGAGTGTGGTGCTAATTGAGAGTGGAGTCTAATGCCAGGTCCCATGAACATCAGTAATCCAGGAGAAATGAGCAGAGCACACTGCAAAACTGGAGTCAAAGTAAAGAAGTGGGAAATAAGTTGTCCCTACTTTGAATACTTCTACAAGAGAAAATGGTGTATTTGTCCCCCTCAGCTGGCAAAGAATGAGTCCAATTGTCCATGTCTGCCTCTCAGAGTGTCTGAGAAGCAAAACAAGGAATGGACCAAGCCTTGTGATGAGCTAAGAGATGCCTTCTTAGCATCTCTGAAAAGGCTTAATTTTGCTTTCCTAAACTTGTAATTCTCCCTCTTCATGTATTATGTTAATAAAAGTGTGCCCTCAATTATCCTTATACATGTTTTTTTCCTGGCCTGACTTAAGAGTATCAACTACATTATCTCAGTCTTTTTGAAGTTTTCTGACCCGGAAAATGAATGCGATTGAGGAGTAAAAAGTTTCTTTTTTTAGAACTAAATATTAAAGTGTTAAAGTAGACAAGCTGTGTGCTTGTCAGTGCCTGGGAGGGAAAGATGGAAATCCCACTGGTTCCTCAGCTTACTACGTGCATGACCACGTGCATGACCACAGGCTGACATTGGCTTCACAGTAGAGCAGGAGGCTTGCTGCACGACCAACAGCTGGCTCCTTGCTGGAGCAGGACTGCCTTCGCCCTACAGTTCTGTTGGACATGTGTACTCATGCCACAAAGACCAGGCACAGATATCATCTGCCAGTGTTTAATAACCCCAGTTACAAAGATGGGACTTCTAAATTGCAATCAGCATGGCCAATAGAGAAGGCATTCAGTTGCCAACTTGGGGAAAATATACGTTTTTGACATGCCAAAGAATATAAAGAGCATCCTAACAGTTTCTGGAATGCGTGTAGCATGTGAATGATCTTGAGAATGTGGCAGCCTGGTTGGTGCTATGTCCGGCCTTCTGACACTGAGTTATGAGGCCAGGGCCCAGTCTGGCATGTTGTACCTGGAATTCCAGGAGCCTGGCTCAGCTGTCCTTCAGGAACTGTCTGCTCTAACAGTGCAAGTGGCAACAGACGTTCATCTAGCCTTTTTTTTTTTTTTTAATCTTGTGTTTATTTTTTCAGTCACATGTTTATGGAATGTATGACCTTGGCAGTTAAATAGGTGAATTTACATTAACATGAAGTTTCTTTTTATAATGCAAGATAATTTTATTCACAACTATTTAATTTTTTTTTTTTTTTTTTGTAGTGGTGCATGGATAACATGCCTTTATTTTATTTGTATGTGGTGCTAAGGATAGAACCCAGTATCTCACACATGCTAGGCCAGGGCTCTGCCACTGAGCTACAGCCCCAGCCTTATTCACAAATATTATTATGCCACTTTTTTAAAAAGGGAACCAGGACAAGTAATCTGGTCATTCATATTAAGGGTGCAGTTAAGCAGCATCCTTGGCAATGCAGAGATGATGACATTGAGGGCACAAACACTCTGAGAGGCACACATGGACAACTAGACTCATTTTACTGAAAACAAACACCCAGAATATGTTAAATTGCAATGCTTTAATATTTAAACATTTCAAGATATCAAAGTAAACTAGAATTATTATATTTGTGTTTTAAAGCTTAACTTTTCAAAAGTACTAATTAAAATTTTCCTGGTATATAGAATGTCAATAATTTTTATTTTATATATGTGAAGTACCTAGCATAGCACCTGAAATTTTGTCACTTCTCAATATATGGTGTTAAAAATATATGTTGGCAAAAATAAAAATACATATTAAAATAAGTATGCTAGCTAAAGTAAATCATATACACTACATATGTACACATGCACATACATATTGTTAATGCTTATTGTTCAAAGTTATTGACTTCTACACTATAGGTAAAACAAAAAATACCATGAAATTTTAATAAAAAATTTAATAAAAAATTTAATAAATTTTAATAAAATTTAAAAATACCATGAAATTTTAATGAAATTAGATATATTGATTGTTGAGAATTTTTTGTTGTTAATTTTGTACACTGTTGATATGAAATTTTGGAGGGAATGCTTTTCTTTGATAATTTGAAAGCTTGCTCCTCTTTCTTACTTAATAAGGGGAGGGGACCAGGGATATAATTTGACCTTTCCATGGTGAGCCTTGTTTACTTTGCAGAATGTGATTTTACAGTCCTGTGATACAATGTCACCAGATCTTCCTGAGCTCCACAGAGCTGGTGACTGCTGGGGACCACTCCTGGGTGTTGTCTCATGTACTGAACACAGCCTATGTCTACTTCCTATGTCTACTTCCTTGCTGCCCATCAAATGTCCAACAGGAACTCCCAAGAAGATACTCCCTCACGGCCTAACATGCTGAGTTCTGAGCACATCCTTTCTTCAGTCATCTGTTGAGCATATTTTCAATGTATTATTAAGTTTTGGCTAAAAAAAATGAAGAAATGAGCAATATCATCTCACCATGAAGAGATGTACAAATGCCAGGAGGAGCAACAACTACCTACAAGGTACAAGGTTGAGGTTTGAGAGGAGCACAGAGGAGGAAGTGCTTAGCTCAGGGATTTCACTGAGCATCTGGCTGAGCCAGGCCTGGAGGCTGACTATGACTAGATCAAGTGGAGAAGGAGTGGAAGAAGAGCATGCTAGAGACAGGGCCAATTGTCTGGACAGAGCTGTGGATGCCAAACTGCAAAAGTTGTCCAGGAAAGGCAGAGCGTGCAGCAGGATTAGGACGGATCAGCTTTCCAAGCATAGTGATGAGGACTGGGGCATCCACTTGTCAGTGGGAAATGGCCCAGGAAGGCAGGTTAGTGTCAACCTGGAACTGTCCTTAGTTAATATGATGATTTCATGACAGTTACAGAAAGTTTCAAAGCAGAGAAGTAAGGGGATTGATTTTTAACACACCGTGATAGTAGTGAGTGGAAAGTGTTCAACAATGAGGTGGTGGCCACCAAGAGTACATTAGGCAGACATGGGCACCAACACTCAGCAAAGAAATAATGCAGAGCTTCTGGTGGGAGGGTGAGGCGGGTGGGCCTGGGGGCACCGAGGTAGAGGAGGTGAAACCAAGAACACACATCTGGATAGATGGCTATGCTGCTCATGCCAGATGCACCACAGGCAGCGCAGCAAGCCTGGGTGGAAAAGAAGAGTTTCTGAACAGACCACTGTGACTGTGGTGCCCAGGGACCTTTACTAGATGCTGATGTCTAACAGGATAGGCCTCTGGTAAGCATCAACTACTGGCTGCTCTGGCACAGGGATTCCTGAGTCTAAGCCCTTGCTACTTGCTGTGGTGTAAATATTCCTCTAATGGAGGACTTCAAGTTTCCAATGAGAATTTGTTAAAATGTATGTCTTATTTTATTTTCTTAGCTAGCTGCATTAACTAAAATTTTCAGAGTAATATTACATAAGAGTCATGAAAGTGGTATGTTTCACTTAAATTGGAATGCTTTGAAATCATTCCATTAAAACAACATAAAATGTTTTTTAAAGAATATTTATTTTTCTTATACTATAACTCAACACAAAATTTCTATCTACTAATTTGAAAATATATACTTAATTAATAATATGGTTTTCTATAAACAAATACATTGAATTTCCTTTTTTCAAAATCATTGCAATGCTACTGGAATGAACACTTTTATATATCAAAATCTTATTTTACTCCAAAATTCTACATCAATATTTATTTTAGAAATTTTGAATTGGCTTTTAATTGGTGGTATTTGCTGTAGTTCTCTATTGGTATGAGTCTTCTAGGAAATCTTTATAAAATTCATAAAAAATATTTATAAAATTCTGTTTTTTGTCTAACTACCAAGCATAATTTTTTTAGAAATACAGGATTCTCTCATCCTTAGACATCTTAAGTAATTCATTCTTGCCATCCCTTGATTACATGACTGTTTTGGGGGTGGAGGATGACCCATGCTCACCACGTTGGGGGAAGCAGTTGTTCCATGGAGTAAATAAAACCAGCACTAAAGTGCTGGCTAAACTGCTGTTTTTAAAGGTAAGGTTAATGGGATTTCTGTAGGAATATAAGCATTAATATGATTTTACCACCTTATTCTCCTTCCTTTTAACATGCATATAACAAATTAATTAGAAACTTCTCAGCATTGATAAATCCTCCTTATTGTTGTGAGGAAAAATTTAGCATATAATGTTAGTTATAATGATATATTTTGGGCACAGTGTTTCATCTCAACTGAAATACCCTTCAGCATAGGAAAATGGCCATTTATTGAGAATGTGAAATTAAAGAGAATGCTTTAGAGTCTTGGATCAATTTTCAATTATAACTCCCTCATAAAGTGATCATTTGCAACACTTAAAGTTTATGTGTGATCACACTTCATAATGAAAATAGAAAATAACAAAGAGCAAAAACATCTCTGTGATTTTTACAGTCCAGATATTTTAAAGCTCTGAAAAGACCTGGATTGTAAGACATCACAGTAGCTGCTTCCACTGAGAGAGCATCAGCAACAGACCAGGGGTCTCACCGCAGCACTCTCCTCCGCTCTCCCGAGGATCCCTGACTGTGGCGATGTCCCTGGTCTCTCCCTGGTGGATGGAAAGAATCTTCTTATATATTAACATTTTTATTTACTCCCAAATTGTACATAAATATCTATTTAAGAGTTTTGAATCAGTGAGATTTGCCCTAGTTCTCTGTATGGGTTTTGAGTATCTTTGTGAAATTTATAACAACATTTAGAAAATTCCAGGTTGTTTTGTCTATAGACTGGGGATTTTTATTGATAGAGTGGTTAGGACATGTTCAGCATTCTTAAATAGTCCATCTCTAGCAATCCCTGGTCTCCTTTCTGTGACATCCCAGAGTCTGAGAGTCCAGTCTGTGCCCTCCTGCTTCTCCCTGGCTGGGAGCACAGCAGGCACAGTCAGAGCTGCTTCCTAGCCTTTGGCCCTTTCCTGCAGAAGAATGCTCAGCAGATGCCCTGTTTACCTCTTCCATGGCTTCCAAACGCTGCGGCAATGTTTATCTCTGTCTGCAGAGTCCCTGCTCCTCCTGGGTACTCACAGGCCACATGTGTGTCCTTTCACCAGACTCCTCAAATCCGTGGCCTCTTCACATGGAATGACTTGCACTCAGCCATCCACACTTAGGGTCCCAGGGTCACCTCAAAGTGTCACATCCAGATATCCAGCTCCTCCTGTAACCAAACCCACAGGGGTCTTGCTCTGTTTCGGTTGCTGCTACATCAATGGGCCACACCGCTTCTCTGCTGAAGCCACCTTCCCTACCCACCACTCCGACCCCAGTGCCCAGTGTGGTCTAGGGCTCTAAGAGTAACATGAGTGGCTCTGGAGCAAGGGGTGAGCCCAGGTATCTAACCTGGGCACCTACAAAAGGAAAGCACATCCTGGTCAGTAGTAACTGGTGAAAACCAAAAACACATGGGAAGAAGTTCCGGTCCAGTTTTCAGGATTAGATTTAGAGCAAATGGCACAGTGAAGGGTCTTGGCATGATTTTCTGGAAAAGTCTAGAATGAAAATTTCTAGAATTAATCCTGAGATATTATTATGTTTATGTCTGAACAAACATTGACATTTGGGGCACTGTGCAAGTTAATTTCCTCGTAGATATAACATTTAGAATTTTATCTTGATGCATAGGATATTGTTCCTCAACACTAGTCATTTTCTCATCAATTTTCCTTTCTGATAGAACATATGTGATAATTAAGACAATCCTCTGAAATGAATACTTCCTTACTAAATCAATATAGCACTTTGTTAATTTTTGTTATTGTTGTCATTTGCTACACTGGGTAACTGCAGTTCTTTCAAAAATGTTCATTTTGGAAGAAGCAATAAGCAGTAACTGAAATGCACAATGTATAATTTTTTTTATTTCTTGCATTTGGAAGACACCATGAGCAGTTTTCCCTCCTCAATCAATTTATACCATTAATAAGGGCTCTATGATATGGAATAAGTTGTGTGATTTCTGTTAAAGATAGTGGTAATATATTACTCCAATGGCCTTTGATTCCTGACTTGAACAATAAATGTAAACTATTATCTTTTTAGATCCTCCAAATAACTCATTTGAAGAGAAAGGGGATTGGCCCTCTCTTTCACAGACCTCAACCAGTTTGAGGCATATTGGCCTCGCCAAGGTGTCTGTATATTCATACCCAACATCTAAATTCAGCTAATCTTTCTAAATGATTTTCAGCTAAGCTACATTCTTTTCCATTTTTAAGTATGCATGAGCATTTTTGAATTTGTATCTTCTAATTCTGTCCACTAGAAATAAAACTTTTTTTCCCCAACAGGATGTGAGAAAAAGTGAAATAAAGTATAAAGTAACAGTGAATGTTGGATCACTATGTACTTTAGCATACTATATCACAACAGAAAGTGCATTTCCTAAAGAATCATGTCATTAACTCCTAGGTACCACTTGGTTATATCATGTGAGAAATTGTGTAGCTCAGCTTTTGTTTTATTTCAGTTGAAAAATTAAATCAAGTAACTTTCACAGGCCAATCACTTTCACAGGCCAAACACTATGCTCTGTCCTGGAGATTCAGAGAGGGGCATGCATGACATCACCCAAGGGAGGTGGCAAGAGGTGTTACAAGACACAGGTGAATCAGAGGGTATGTGGCGAAGAGCCCAGGTGTCAAGGATGAGCATTCTGTAACAGCAGTTGTTGTCACCTCCGAGACTTTTAAAGTGTCAACTTCCTAATATGAAAGTATGTATGCATACACATAGATATGCATACGTATCAATATATGTACACACATATATATATAATTACACTGCAGATTGTTTAGGAAACTGCCTCATATTCACAATAAGATATCTTTAATGAGAAACAAAAGATAACAGAAAAGAACCAAGTTGGGAAAAACACGCACCCCACATATTCCCATCATCACTTAGCCATTCCACCCCCAACCAGAACAGCAATGAACATTGGATAAATAATGCTTTAGTAAAGGGGGATCGTCTCAGCTGCAGAGGCTCCTATTTCGGAGCTTGAGCACTCTCCTGTGTAATCGGTGCAGCCCACGCCCTGCTCAAACACAGCCATGAGCTGCAGTGTTCTTCTCGGGGCCAGAGCAGTGCCCCTGCCCCTGGTCCTGTGAGTAGCTGACATGTTGCTGGAGTTCAGGGGCATGGCTGGGCACTAGCCATGTCATGCATAAGCCACCGGGTGACCCAAGACAAAGGAAAGCCCACTCACAAAGGAGTTTGCACCTCAAGGCATTTTGTTGAAGATGGTGGATGATCCACGAACTCAGAATGCCAGCTCCCCACCCCAGGGGTCTGTCCAGTCACAGTGAGCTGCCAGAGAATTCAAGGGAAACTCTGGAGTAGTCAAGGACGCACATTAGATGTATTCCTTGCCATATTAAATAAACTCAATAAAAAAATGAACTCTACAAAGAATCCAGATGCCTAAGCAATCTTTATATCGCAAGAGAGAGATTTACACTTGTTGACAATAATCTTAAGAGCCTGTTTGTTTCCATGCTGGTGGGTGATTGACATAGTGTATGCTGGCTGAAGTAAAATAGAGCTCTAAACTAGGCAGAATATTTATTCTCTTTAATGACAGGAATAGGGTGAGTTTTAAGAGGGAGGGTTTCCTTCTGTAAGCTTAGTGAAATATGGAATAGCTATTATTATTTTTGTACAAGGTAATGGCTTTATATTTTCCTAGACACAATGAAGATCTTCAAATATACCATACTTTTAGTTGTATGTAAATCACATTTTAAATCAATTGTTAATTTTCAACAAGGTTATAAATCTGCAAGACAAATTCTAAAATGATTTTGAAATTTATCATGCATTTTGTTTTTTCCTCCATCACTAACTGTAATGTTAGACTCCACTTCTAAAGCTAAGAACATGCTTTCAGTCTAAGCTCTAAAAAATGACCAACATATATATATATATATATATATATATATATATATATATAT
>CM046665.1:142028236-142045721 GCA_025594165.1 Tamias sibiricus | reverse complement strand
CTTACTGGATAGATGTCCACTGAAATGTGGCATTGAAGAAATTAACCCTATCTATGTATGTTCCCGCTGTCTCCTATCTAAATATATCTTTACTGTTCTGCTCATATGTATGGCTGCCAGATGTCACTATTTCAATTAATTAGAATAAGATTAATTCTGGAAATATATAATTTTATTGGAATCTAAGCTAGAAACATAACATTTCCTAAATTTGTACTTATATAGCTTTTAGTAAAGAAGCAGCTTAATAAATGCTCACCATTTAACCTCCTTTGTTATAATTACTTGCAGCAAGAAAAAAACTTTAAGAGCCCTTTTATGTCTGAAAAAGTCTTCTTTACTTTCAGGGAAATTTGGAATAGATGCAAAAAAAAAAAAAAAAAAAAAAAAAAAAAAAAAAAAAAAAAAAAAACTCTAGGGTAAACATCCTTCAGAGCTAACATTTGACTATGTTTTCCTTTTCTCTGCCCTTGGGTGCAAAAAGGGACTATTGTAAAGAGCTTCTGTGATGCGCTGTTCCAGGATCCGACAGGGCTAAGTGAAGAGCTGTCGACCGTCGTGCTCATCGAACCCCAGGTACTTTTTATTTTAGCTTTTCCTCCAGTGGAATTGGAACAGCTGACCTCTGAGTCTGTCTCCTTCATCACACAGTGAGCTCCTTGGGGAGTGCTTCCTAACTCCTAACAGGGATGGACACCAAGAGGAACTCTTTGAATGAATGAAGGGGTAAAATGAATGAAATTTGTATTAAGAACAAGGGACCCAGGGCTTTGAGTCCTTTTATTTGTTGCAGCTCACATCATAGTGCTGAGGACATGTCGTATGGGTTACATATTGATTCTTCTCCTACCCACCTCTGGGGTACAATCATGCCCCCCATGACAGGATATATATCATCCATGAAGTCCAAAACTGTACCATTACAAATACCACTGGACAAATGGTTAGGAGATCTGGATTGTTGTCCAGGCTCTATTACCAACTGACTGGGTGACCTTGGGTGAGGCATCGGCCTCTCTGAGCCACCATTTCCTCAGCTTTAACACTGCTGTGAAAAGTCTGAGGGGACCTGGATGCTGAAGAACTTTTCAAACTGTAAAGTGCTGAAAAGGCCAAAGGTGTCGATGACAGATTCCTACAGCTAATTTTCAAGTATCTTGTTTTATCTGGGTGCCTTGGATGCTACTGTGGGCCAGGGAGCAAGACTTTTCCACCTTTCTCCTCTTCTTGGCTTAAGTCCAGGAAGATTTTCCATCTGTACCTTGTCTGTGAGCCAGACTCTGAACCAACGTTTGGAAAAACAGGCAAGTTATATGCGTCCAAGGTGTATCCTGTCTATGGACCAAAGCTGTAAGGCCAGTTTGTTCTCAGAATAAAGTGAGTGCACACGTGCAGGTGTGTGCTTGTGCATGTGTGCGTGTGTATGTTTTTGTGCTTTCATTAGCATGGCAGGGTGCAGCATATTAAAGGCAGCTGTGGGGTAGTGGTGTGACCTCTGACCTTGGCATCGTTTGGGTCTTAATTTTCACCACTGTCATTTATGTAATGGGTGACTGGTATAATTCTTAACCTCTCAACAGCTTCACAGCTCCCTGAGCTTCTGAAATGAGACAATGCATTTGCCACATATTCATTGTGAAGATTAAGTGGAATAGGGATATAAGAAAGCTAGCACAGTATCCACTATGTGCACATACTATATAGATGTTTGCCTGTTAATTTTTATTTATTTTTTATTAATATATAATAATAATTGAAATTACCTAAGTACTTCATGTGCATCTGTTTTTTTTTGCTAAGTATTTTAGATGTGTAAGTTGTTTAAGTTTCTTAACAATCTAAAAAAGATAGGTATCCCATCTAGGAACTGACTATGATAGGTTACACAGTTGCCCTGAGGTCAGAGTAGAGCTGGTAATGAGAGAGCCAGACGTGCATCTCTCATATAGATGTATGTCTCTATATTCCAAGTGATGCTTTGGGGGACCACCACTGCGAAATATGCTAACATTCCCATTTCCACCTTGTCCTACCAGGATGTTATACTGTAAACACAATAAGAACTGGGAGAAGACACAGAAGATGCAAACAATAGAAAAATAAGCTTAAGTAAGCATCTACACCAACATATATACTAAAAAAGATGTTGACTGAAATTGGTTTGTTAAGAAGGAGGAAGAGAAGTTACAATAATTGTTTCACTACTAATCTGATAGATGTTGTCAGAAAAGTACTACTAAGGATGGTATATAAAGATATAATTCAGTGGTAACCACTGGAACTGAAATACAAACCATTCCAAAACTATGAATACAAGTAAATAATCACAGCAGATTATATTAATAATAATGCAAGCTACCTTAACTTCTGATTCTGGCCAAGATGTAGAAAAGGAGATGGATTTATTTTCATACTGGACAACCAAAAAGACCAGACAAAAATAAAAGGTAATTTTTTTCAAGATACTGTACATCAGTCACATGAAAGACAGTGAGTGACTCCTGGAAGGTAGAAAATAACTGAGGGCGAGTCCCACAGCTGTTCCCATTTGGAGGGAGTTTCTTCTTCTAGGCTGTGGCATGAAGAAGAAATCTAGAGAGAGCTCAGTAGAGCCCCAGAGTTGAGATGAAACTGAAAGTTCAGAGAGACCAAGGTAGAGAGATTCACAGAACCAAGAACTGGAGAAGATACAGCCACACAGAGGGAGATAACTTTGAAGACCTGTAGAGGGTTCTGGTTAGCACACACATGGACATGGAAGAAAGCTCTCCAAGGCTGGGGAAAGAACCCACTGAAAGAATTAGCGCGAGAAACATACCCACCACTCTCATATTTGTGAATAACTCAAAAAAGACAACAAAGGGAAATGATAAAGTATTTTGAACTGAATGAAAATAAAAATACTTTATATTAACATTTGAGGAATGCCACTAAAATAATTCTTACAGAAAAGTGTGTAGCACTGAGTGCCTGGATTATATTCAACATTGTCATGATGAAGTTTCTTTCTAGTGCAATAAGGCAAATCAATTACTTCAGCCTTAACATTAAAATAGGAACAAAAGAGCAAAAATTAAGCTAAAGTGAACAGAATAAAGGAAAGCATGAAAATAATAAGCAGAAGAGAAAGAAAACAGAAAATGACAAAGAAAGGCAATGAGACAGAAAGCTGGTTCCTTGAGAAACAATAAAACCTCTATTTGGACCCATCAGGTTGGAAAAAAGAAGAAGGAGAAGACACAAAATTTTCAATGTCAGGAACAAGAAGATGACATAATTACAAAAGGCAAATGATTTTTAGGGATTATCATGAATAACTCTATGCCAATAATAAATGTATTCATTTCATCTTAGTTGTCATAGTTATTTGTCAAACCTTCACACAAATATAATTCCAATATCAATTGGCTTCACTAATGAACTCTACCAAATACTTAAGGAAGAATTACAAATTTCAACACAAACTCTTCCAGAAAACTGAACAGAAGAGAAATGCTTTTTCAACTCATTTCATGATGCCAGACCTACCTTGATAATAAAATCAAAGACATTAAAAGAAAGAAGATAATAAAAATAGATTCAAAAATTTCCAATAAAAATATTAGCAAATTATATATATATATATATATATGTAAACAATGTTGAAAAGAAGTATTATAAAAGCAATAATGCATATATGCCCCAAATGGGATTTATTCCAGGAATAAAAAAGTTGATCTAGTATTAGAAAGTCAATAATGTTTTATCCATATTAACAAGGTTAAGAAAAAAAGGAAAAAAAAAAAACCATATTTTTTCTTATTAGATGAAACATTCCATTCCTGGTAAATCTCTCAGCAAAATAGGACTAAGAAGGGATATTCCACAACCTGGCGAAAATTACCTATGAAAACCTCAGAGCTAACATTGTCCTTAATGGACTAATGCTTCAAAAGACAATGATATTCATTTATCACTTCTTTTTTAACATTGTCATGAAGTTTCTATCCAGTGCATAAGGCAAGAAAAAAATAAAGAGAATTCAGATTGGAAGAAAGAAAGAAAGAAAGAAAGAAAAAGAAAGAAAGAAAGAAAGAAAGATAGATCTTTATTCTTAGAAAATATGAATGCTAGGTAGCAAACTGGATGGAATTTAGAAAAACACTACTATAACTAACTGGAGAGTTCAGCAAGATTGCAGGATGCAAGAATAATATTAAATATCAATTGTTTCTCACTATAGTTGCAATGAAAATTAGAAATGTAGATGGTAAAAAAATTTACAAAAGCATCAAATAAAGTGGAATACACAGGGAATAAATATGACAAAAGATATGTGAAACCTATACTCCTGCAAACTACAAAACATTGCCTAGAGAAAGTAATGAGGATTTAAGTAAGTGGAAAGACACGCCTTATTCATGGGTGTAGAGATGTCAGGTGTTAAGATGTCAGTGCTTCCCAAATCCATGTGCAGAGTCAACAGAATCACAATCTCAGCAAACATTTTGTCCAGATCTACATGCTCTTCCTAAAATTCATCTGGAAATATCAAGCACTTTTAATATCCAAAACAATGTTGAAAAACAACAAAATGGGAAGGCTAGCACCACCTGATTTCAAAGCAAATTATAAAGCTGCAGTGATCAGAGCTGTGTGGTATTAGTGTAAAGGTAGACATAAAGACCAACAAACAAAGAAGAATTCAGAAGTTAGATCCACACAAACATGAACAATTGACTTTTGACAAAAGGGCAAAGGCAATTTAGGAAAGCATAATCTTTCCAACAAATGATACTAGAACAATTGGGTAACCCATATATATAAAAATATTAACCTTGATCCATATTTAACATCATACTACAGAAACATTAACTCCAAATGAATTATAGACCTGAATGTGAAACTGAAATCTTTAAAACTTGTAGGAGGAACAACAACAACAACCAACAAAAGATTTCTTAGAGACATATCAGAAGCATGATCCATGAGATTAACTGATCATTTGGAATTCATAAAATTTAAGAACTTCTTATTTTTTTTGAAAGATAACTATGAATGAAAGGATGAAAAAGGCAAGACACAGACTGGAAGAAAATATGTATAAAGCATATATCTGATAAAGGACCTGTGTAAAGTCTAAATATATACCTCTCAAACCAATAACAAGAAAACCAATACACGGACACCTCTACAAAGGAATTAAGTAAGCACATGAAAAGATGCTCAAAAATAAGAAAGAAACATGGTGTTATATTATACTTATTGTATTCTTAACAAAGTGATCAAAAACTAGAAATTTATAATAAAAAATTAAAAATTAATTTGGAGAGGTACATACTTCGGCTGAATAGCTTAATTTAGACAGAATTTTAAAAAACAACATAATGAAAATATTATGTATTAAAGCCATGGAATACTGTAAAAACTGTCTCAGGAAAATTCCTACTTCAATGTTGACATCAATAAATAAGCAGAGAAAACAAAAATAGATGAAGCATATATATATCAAAAGTTAAAAAAGAAATCATAGCTAAGCAAACTGTTGGAATCAGAAAATAGATTAAGGAAGAAAAAAAATGAAAAAAAAATTAGAAAACAGAAAAAGCAGAATAAATAAAGTTATAAATATGAAGACTTTTTAAAAAAATAAAAAAGTTAATGAAATGGATGAATCAGTAGCTTATCTAATCATCTTTCTAGGGGAAAGAGTGATTACCTATAATAAGAAATATGAGGGGGTGAAACCAAGAAACACAAGAATGAAATAATAATATGAAAGCTTCTTTGCAAAGAAATTTTCTAAAAGTCTAGATGAAATAGATAATTTTTAAGACAATGTGCAAACTTACCAAAGCAAGGCCTGGAAATGATAATATAAATTTGCATTGTTTGAGCCACACAGTCTACGGTATTTTGTCACAGAAGTCCTGTCAAACTAATATAACCATCATGGGGGGAGGTTGATTTTGAATATCTATCAAAAGTACAAATGAGTCAGCAATCATACTTCTGGGAATTATCTAACCAACAATATATAAAATGGCCAATGTACAAGGTTTCATAGTAGCATTATTTGTAATAATAAAAGATTATAATCAGGATAAACATTCATGTAAGGGAGTTTGGTAAAATCAGTATGATGTGTTTATCCAGTAGAGTACTATGTAGCTATAAAGAAAGAATAAGAGAACTCACATGCTGATTTTGAAAACCTCAAGTTATACTGCTAAATAAAACACGATTTATATCATCATACTTATGACTCACAATTACAGTGAAAAAAAATAAGATATGTATGTACTTACACGTACATAGGATATATGGAGAGTGAAACTAATACATAGTAGTTATTTTGTGTGTCTTGGGGAAAAATACAGCTGAGTGGAAGATAGTGAAGGGAGACTCTAGCGTGATATCATTTACAGCAGCAGTGGAAGGACGGTCAAGGACAGGGGCCAGGCAGCTGCGTGGCTCTGACCATCCAGGACTGGAAAGTCATGAATCCTGTGTTGCCCAATAAGATGTTAGGAGTTGAGGAGGTGTGTGGGAAAGGATCTGAAGCACAGTACATATCTGGGGAGTGTCACTTCAACCTCAGCTTTCAGCACAGAAAAGCATTTTGAAGGCGCTTTAGCCCAGAAACTTCAGGAAGGTCTTCTTCCCATTCTGTAGCTGAGCTGTTGGCATCTTGCTGAGGGTCACTAGATGGTGGGAGGAGAATTAGGATGACTGACATCTGCCCTAGCATGTCTGATTCCTGTTCCTTCTGGGAATTATCCAACCAACAATATAAAAATGGCCAATGTACAAGGTTTCATAGTAGCATTATTTGTAATAATAAAAGATTGTAATCAGGGTAAACATTGATGTAAGGGAGTCTAACAAACAGTGTTAGTTACATTTGAACTACATTTGGCAGTTTATAAAGTGCCATTGCAGACATTTTCTTATTTGAGCATCACAACATTGCTGTGTGATAGGCAGGTGAGTATTACTCTTAAACCCCAGTTCCCAAATGAGGGAAACTGAGGCTCAGAGAAATGATACAAATGATACAGTCAGGGAACGATGGACAGGCACCTTGTACCTCAGTGCTGTGATTCCAGTGCTCTCCTAATGCACAAAAACTTTCCCTTCCATCCATCCATCCATCCATCCATCCATTCATCCTTCCACCCATCTTTCATCCATTCTTCATTCAATTGTGTGCTGGACAGCTGCCATCCCTGGCAATGTTTCCAGAGCTGCCAATACAAGGATGGAACAAAATTGATGAGGGATCCAGATAATAAGCATGTGATGTGAAGAGGAACACAAACATGTATGGAATAATGCCAGGAAGGAGTAGGGCCATGCAGAAGAATAAAGCTGGTGAGGACTGCCTTTTGAGACAGAGTGGTCTCCCAGGGGAGGCTATGTGAGTAGAGACCTTGAATGAAGTGAGACGTCGAGTCAAGCCAACACGTGAAAGCTTTATGTTTTTATGGATGTCTTTCCTCTATTTAAAGACCCCATTTTTACCCTGCCCCATGGAGCAGGCTCCCAGAGTTCTGTGTTTATACCTGCTGTTTCCAGAGGCTCCTCTGTGTGGTGCTGCCTCCACCATCTGCACACGGAGGTCAGAGTGCCTTCCCACCCTACTCTCCAGGCAGCCACAGGGCCTTGTCCTCAGCACCAAGCATGCCCTGAAAATCCATCCTCTGTCTCTTTTGGTGGATTCCCTAGTCCAGAGACAAAGGGTAAGAGACTGACCAGCTCTGGGGAACCACATCACAAAATTACAGATGTAGCCAGGAGTGGTGGCACACCCATGCAATCCCACAACTCGGGAGGCTGAGACAGGAGGATCACAAGTTTGAGGTCAGCCTAGGCAACTTAGCAAAACACTGTCCCGAAGAACGTGCATTCCCTGAAAATCCTTCACCAGCCTGGTGCACACCCACTGCCTAAAAATATGACTGTCCCTTCATTATTCTTCCATTTCTTCTCCCCTCTAATCATTAGCCACCTCCTCATCATGTTTCCATGGCATTTTCTTTCCTTTGATATTTATTTGTTTATATTTCCATCTTCACCCCTGCCCCTACTCACTGGAGGACTTTCTGAAATGGAGGCTCTATCCTGCTCACCTTCTCTCTTCTGCCTCAGTGATGGATGGTGCTCTATCTTTCATTGTGGAGTTGGATTCAGTTGAATTCACTGTGGTAAAAAGGTGAGGAGTTGGCTGCTTTCTTCAGAGTTCTGCGTGTGCAATCTTTTTATTCCCACTATTGGGTATTGAATCCAGGGGTGCTCTACCACTGAGCTATAATCCCTATCCCCCACCCCCATATTCTTTGAGACAATGTCTTGCTAAGTTGCCTAGGCTGATCTCAAACTTGTGATCCTCCTGTCTCAGCCTCCCGAGTTGTGGGATTGCATGGGTGTGCCATCACTCCTGGCTACATCTGTAATTTTGTGATGTGGTTCCCCAAGTGCTGGTCAGTCTCTTACCCTTTGTCTCTGGACTAGGAATCCACCCAAAGAGATAGCTAGAGAAAAGTGGAAATATCCACGGGCTGAGCTCAGAGCTAGGCCAGAGGATGGGGACCTTGGGTTATACCTATAACTTATTAAGTTGATATGGACTCCCATAGTGGTCAATCTTTGGGTTTTACTGACCTCCATCTTGCTGGCCACAGATGGCTGAGGTCACTGGGCTTTACAAGTCACCCTAGCAGTCTGTGTTTCCCTTTGGGGAGGTCCACTTGCTACCTGTGGTAAGTTCTTGGTGATTAATTACTATAGCACAAGGGCTCTCTCTTAAGAGCATGAACCCCCTCTGCTGCTGCTGCTGCTTCTGCTGCTCAGGGTCAGTGTCCTGCTGCCCAGCTGGGTATGGCAGGCTGCTATACCAGGCTGGACTCTTGCTCCTCTTGGCCTGTGTTCTCTCCTTGACCTATTCATTTCTCTGCATATCCAACAAACTTTTATGAAGTTCCTGCTCCATGCTAACTTTTGGTCTTGCTGTCATGGAGCTTATAGACCAAGCAGGAGAAAGGGGCAGTGTACAAATCATGGTGCCCATAAATCTCTGGTGCTTAGGAGGCACATGACCAGTTGAGATCAGAGCTGTGGAAGGAGAAACATCTCAACCAGCCACTGAATTAGGACCAAAGAGGACAGGGAAGATTCTCTGGGAGGTGACAATGAAGTTGAGTGCGGAATGGGAGACAATGGGTCAAGCAGAGGAAGAGCAAGTGCAAAGCCACAGGCGTGGAAGGAATGCCAATGTGGCTGGGGCTAAGAGGGCCAAGCAGAGGAAGAGCAGTGCAAAGCCACAGGCATGGAAGGAATGCCAATGTGGCTGGGGCTAAGAGGGTGAGGGGAAAGAAGGTGCAAGGGAGGTGAGGAGGAAGAATGTTCAGGAACACAGGGCCCACCTGGAAGGGGGAGTCCTTCCTCCAGCCCAAGG
The DNA here is from genome assembly GCA_025594165.1 of Tamias sibiricus. NCBI lineage: Eukaryota > Metazoa > Chordata > Mammalia > Rodentia > Sciuridae > Tamias > Tamias sibiricus. Next base: position 142,036,285 of record CM046665.1, on the reverse strand, counting down.
ACTCACTGACATGAGTTATGGGATAGAGCCACACAACTAGAATCACCCAGTAGCAGGAATGCTCTGGCTGCTGGGTGGGGGAAATGATGGAGGGCTGATGGAGGCAGGAAACTGGGCAGAAGATCATGGAGTGGGAAGGTGGGGCCTGCATGGAGCTGTCCATAGGAATCCCCCACTCACACACACAAGTTTTACAGTTCAAACTAGCCTTCTAGAATTGAGTTCAGTTCTAGAAAGCCCACAGCAAACGTGTGGCTCCTGAGCTGAGCTCAAACTCACCAAGATACAAAAGAGTCCAAGACCAGGAGAAGCAAATGAACCTGGGTTCTTTGGCTTGTGGCTGTGGAAACTAGGAATTGTCATAAGCTTCCCTCATGAGAGTGAGCTGTGTGCCTCAGAGGCCATGCTGTCCCCAGAGAAGCCACCAGGTTCCAAGCAAAGACCAAAGAAAGGAGGCTGAGGATTTGGGGGTTTTCCTAAGGAGTTAATAAAACTAATTTCTTTTGAAGATGTGTAGAATCTTCCCCCCCCCCTTCTTTTTATAAAGACATCAATCTTTTTAAGTCACTTGGGAATAAAACTGTTTTTGGCGAGAAGATTTCTGTGTGCGCTTAAGTAGGAGTTGGGATGGCTGCTGTCAGGGAATGGGGGAACATATGGTGGTCTGTAGTGAATGTGACCTGTTTTTTGTGTTGTTGTTAAACTTCCTCTTGTTAGCATTGTGCTCATTATATAAGAGCTCGAGGGTCCATATGGCTTGTTGCATAAGATGCGAAAGAGGAACACGGTTTCTGTCACCTCCCAGCTAGCCAAATTGTGAGTTTGGAAAACATGTGGTCACAGTGTTACATATGCGCAGTGGAGTTGAGTAGTTCTGGACTAGAATGTCAGTTCTACCAATGGTTAGCTGAGAACATTATCTAACCTTGGCAACATATCTAACCTCTCTGAGAGTTAAACTCTCCAAGACTCCATTTTCGTCTGTACCAATGAACAAAATAGCACCGACTTCATATTAATACTAATAATACTAATTACAATTTATTAAGCATCTAAAATTTGTAGTATTGCAGGCTTTATAAATATTATCTTGCTTGAACCTCACAGGGACTTTTTTGGAAGTAGCTATCATTATCCTCTTGTTTCAGTGAATTGAGGAACAAAGGGAGAGGGGTGACTTTCCTCACTGATAAGAAGCCATCCAGCTAAGATTCAAACATGTGTTCCAGTCAAGGTCAATAGTGCCATTGATACCATGCCTCACTGCCTCAGCGTTGGTAAATCACTAGGTGGATAACAGGTGCCAGTAAATGTGCCTGTAAGCTCCGTGAGGGCAAGGCATTTGGACAATTTTGTTCACTATTGCATTCACAGCATTGAAAACGGGACCTGACATAGAGTAGATGTTCAGTAATCATTTGGGGGCTACATACATATTTTGCATTTGCATAGAACTGTCAGCTCTGGAGGTGACCCACTTGGGTTTGAATCTCAGCCGCTTCCTAGCTGTGATCATAGACAAGTCACTTAGGTGATTCATTTCCCTGTACAGTATTCTCATTTGTATATTGGGGTTAAAGAATCCTCTCTCACACTAACTGTCCCTTTTCCTGTCTCTTTTGGATATGCAGATCAACTTTCTGTCCCAGGCTTATTCATCTTTACCCTACCTGACTTAAAACAGAACAAAACCTATATACAAAACCACAACAGCAAATTTATGTGTTCTTGCTGGTAAAAAAAAAAAAATCCTATACAAACTAGAAGAATTTATCCTTAGTAAAGCAAATGTATACCAAGATGAATCTGCTATCTGTATCAGAGGATTTGTGGCTCAGCAAATACCTTCTTGAGATGTTGTGACTTATCCCATGGTGTAGCTGAGTCTTGGCAACAGTCAAACTATAGGAAGCCCATTGAGGAGGATTCTCAGGTGCCATTTCTGGCCCAGTGAAAGACAAGCTTGTGAATCGATTTGTGATGTCTACGTAGAATGGAGAGGGTTGCGGGGACTCAAGTGTCATCCTAGACTAAGTTGATCTTCCCATATACTAGATTTGGGAAAACTGAGACCTAAGAAAGGAATAATGACTTGATTGAAATCAAATAACTAGTAGACATTAGAAGCACATTAGACTCCCACTGATCTGATATGGAGTCCAGAGCCCTTGCCCTAACCTGCCAATCTAAGGTTTAGGCAAAAAAGAAAAGAAAGGGGAAGGATAATTCCAGGATGGACAGTCTCCATGAGACACTTTAAGAATGTTTTCTTCTATCTTATGGGATGGACAACATTCCCTCCATTGTACAGATGAAGAAACTGAGTCTCAGAGAGGTGATGCTATTTACCTAATGCTCCAGAGCCAGAGAGAGAAGCCTGACCTATCCCCGCTCCCCACCCCACCAATTATTTGATTCCACACTCTAGGGCTACTTAGTTGTCTATTCACACACTCAAGGGCTGAGATCTATCTGTGAAGCCTTGAATCATAACTTTGCCTCTTTGTGCCTTAGTTCTTCATCCTTAAGTAAGCACAATCAGTATACATTCTTTATAGAATGCCTGAGGATGAAGCAAACTCAAGTACACAATATGATGCAGACAGAGCCCTGCCATAGCAAGGGCTCAGGTAATGTCAGTTAAGAACAAACAAACCCCAGGCATGCAGCCTCCCCTCCTCCCTGAGAAGGGAGAAGAGCTGGCATGGCCCACTCAGACCAGGAGGCTGCATCCAGACCCCGCCTCCCCGTGTCTCTGCTCCGTGCTTTGGCAGGCAGCCCGGACTGAGGAGCCCCCATTCCTCTCCCTTGTCAAGTCAGCAGAACAAGCTGTTTCAAGGGAAGGTGGTTCCCCTTGAGAAAATGTTCTCGCACGCCCTGGAGACTCTTGCCCTGCACGTCGCAGTGATCAGCCTGGACAGGGCCTGCGCCCCACCCTGTACAACCATTCTTTGCAAAGTCTGCATCCTGCCTCGTCATAAAAGGTAACCTGTGGTCTGAACAGCTGTTGTCTTATAGCACAGTCCCCATAGGTGGTGTGATGACTTTGAACCAACTTCCTCTCTCTGTGCCTATTTCAGGCCCTTTAAAAAATAATGAACTGTCATTCCTCTCATTCCCCCTCCCTTGCCTTTATAAGTTAGTATCTTCATATCAAAGAGATCATTCGACCTTTGGTTTTGGGATTGGCTAACTTCACTTAGCATTATTTTCTCCAGCTCCATCCACTTACCTGCAAATGCCATGATTTTATTCTTTTTTAGTGCTGAGTAGTGTTCCATTGTGTATATATACCAAAGTTTCCCTATCCATTCATTTGCTGATGGGCATCGGGGTTGGGTTCCACAATCTAGCTATTGTGAACTGTGCTGCTATAAACATTGATGTGGCTGTGTCCTTGTAGTAATGCTGTTTTTAAGTCCTTTGGGAATAGACCAAGGAGTGGGATAGCTGGGTCAAATGATGGTTCCATTCCAAGTTTTCCTAGGAATCTCCATACTGCTTTCCAGATTGGCTTCACCAATTTGCAGTCCCACCAGCAATGTAAGAGTGTCCCTTTTCCCCCACATCCTCGCCAGCATTTGGGGGAGGGGAGAAAAGGGGGCAAGGGGATGGATAGGAATAATGATAGAATGAGTTATCCATCATTACCCTAAATACATGAATGAAGACACAATTGTTGTAAAAATTCTTTATATAAAACCAGCAACTTGAAAAATCGTGCTCTTTATATGTAATATGAAATGAAATGTACTCTGCAAACATGTATAACAAATTAGAATAATAAAAAAATTTTTAAAAATGAACTGTCAATTATTTGGAAGGAAAACTGGGAGAGACCATTGGAGGTGCCACTTCCCCTGCCTTGATTCCCACACCTGCCTTAAGTGTCCACAGTGTCCTCTGTCCTCTCCACCCCCAAGGAAACCCCTGTGTTCTCTAGATTCTCCTCCTCCCTCTCCTTTTGGGGATTCTCTCCCTGCTCCATTTCTTACATGGTACAATTTCTCCAAGACTCAGTGCTCAGTCTCCTCCTTACACACACACACACACACACACACACACACTCGTTGCTCAGCCTCTACCCCCCACAGTTTGCTCCTGCACTCAGATCCTTTTCTCCTACTCTGGCCTGGACCTGGGAGTCTGACAGCCCTACCAAACTTGGTATACCCAAACAGCATTGTATGTCCTTAGCTCCACTAGCAAATAGCCAATCTGTGATCTGCATCTCAGAGAACCACACCACCATTTATTCTACAGATTTGCAAGGAAGAGAATGTAGTTCCTGCTGTCATGGCAATTATGTTTTCATCTACCAGATGTTCACAGACAGGGGCTCATCACAACCCATTTTCCATTACCCCCAACATATAATTGGACACCAAGCCCCATTAAGTCGGCCTTTGTAATATCACTTGAGTTGGTCCCTTCTCTCCAGGCCTTCATTCTGATTGCTGTGACTTAATTGGGGCAATTGTTTCCAACCTGGTTTACTGGTTTTTAGTCTTGCCTTTTCCAGTCCACTTACAAAGTGGCCAGAGCCATTCTTTAACAATGTCGATCAGGTTCTGCTACTCCTTTGTGTAAACCCACCATGACTGGTCAGCTGGAAAACTTTAGGACTGGGGCTGAGGCTGAGGTCCACAGGTAGCATTCCTTCTCTCTCTTCTTTTTCCTTTTCTTCCTCCTCCTTCTTGTACTGGGGATAGGACCCAGGGGTGCTTAACCACTGTGCCACATCCCCAGTCCTTTTTTTTTTTTTTTTTTTTTTTTTGAGACAGAGTCTCGCTAAATTGCTGAGGCTGGTCTCTAACCTGCAATCCTCCTGCCTTAGCCTCCCAGGTTGTTGGGATTACAAGCCAGCTAAGCCTACTTTGTTTTTAAGGTCTATTAAACAATTGGTTGAGGCCCATCCAGATTATTGGGTGTAGTCTCTGTTCTTCAGGGTCAATTGATTGTAGATACTAAGCATATCTATAAATGCTTTCACAAAACACCTAGCTTCATGTTTGATCAAATACCTGCGCCCAGCCAAGTAAATAGGAAAAAAAACAAACCATCCTAACACGGCACTTTAAGATCCAAGTCATACTCATCTCCTTCCCCTATCTTTTCCCCTTTTTCTTTCTCTCACCACCCCTACATGCTAGGCTGTCATTTCTGGCACTGGGCCAGCTGGCCTCTGGCCACCTGTTCACACACAGACCTATATTCTCCCCACCTCTTTCCTAGATAACTCCTACTTGTCTGTAAAATCACACAGACCTGCCCCTTGGAATGCCCCCACCACGCCACCCAAACCTCCTACTCTCGGTGCGCTGCCTCTGAGTTTGCAAAACCCACCACTCACATGAGTTGGAAACTTCCCTTCGGCTCTGAGGTCAGCCCTGCTAGCTAGCATGTGAACAGCTCTAGGACAAGAACTTTGTGTCACATCCCTCTGATAAGTCCCACGTGCCACAAATCCCAATCAGTTATGATCTCATTTGCTGATCTGTAAGTCCCTCTCCTCCCCTTCTACTTGAATGAGAACTCTATGGAGATGGAATCCGTGTCTGCCTGGTATGCTGCAGTAGCCATCAAACCTCATTGCGCGTGGTGCATAGTAGATGTTCAATCAGTGTTCACTGAGTAAACGAATCCATATTTGTTTGAGTGAATTTAATATAATATTAATTAAGAACCTCCAAAGTTTGGGCACTATTTGGGGGCTTGAAAATATAATCATCAAGACAGACAAGGTCCTGCTTGCCTGAAGTTTATATTCCAGAGAGGAGACAGATAGCAACTGAGTAGATATTGAAAAAAAAAAAAAAAGTAAGGATAGGGAAACAGAAAGCATAATATGAATGAATGGATGAATGAATAGATCTAATATATGTAATGATCTGCTTTCTCAAGGGGAAACTCCACATTGGGAGGGTGGGAGTGGATTGGGAGTAGGAGTCAGAAAGACCATACTCCACTCTTTACTGGTGGTGTTCACCTGGGTAAATAATCCAGCCCTCTAGGACCTTGGTCCCCTCCTTTGTCATATGGGATTATGGTAATTCCTTTGTTTATCTCACAGGGTTATCATATCACATGAGAGCAATCCTAAAAGAACTTATGACTGAAGCTCTGTACGATGTGAGGGGTCATTGTTGATATTGCAGTTGTTGCAAACAGAGCACTTTAGCTCCACAAGCCAACTGCAATTGTTTAGTTAGAAAGAAGCTGAAAGGATTTTTAGCATTAGATAAATCTGAGTTTCTGTTTTATTTCAGCCACTTAAGGGTGAATGGCTTGACCTTGAATATAAGTTAAGTCACCAGCCTAGCCCTGATCTATGAAAATGGGGAGAGCATTCATACCCAGCTCAGAAATATTTTTCTAGGTTTAAAACCAGATAAACCTGTGTCAAGTGCCTGGGCACAGGGTTAAGTCCATATGAAGAACTTAACCGATATTAGCTATTTATAGTCATTTTGTCAATCACTGGAGACTTTTCATAAATGAAGCCATTCATGGTTCAAGTTCTCATGTCTCACATTCCTGCCAGGAAACTTCTCAAGTCTTTATGCCCCAACATCTGGGATTATGCAAAGCCACAATCAACGTTCATATTCAGAACCTAAACAAATGAAGAATTCGCTGTTCAATTCCCTCCCTCCCTGCTTTTCAAAAATATTTTCTGGAACATGGAGATGCACTCTCCGTTTGTGAACACAAGTGTTCCTGGTTTTGTGATCATATAAATCCTGAAGCTGTTATGTTTTTTCATGTAATGCATTTTAGAGGTGCCATAAAGGAGTCCTTGTCAACAGAAAATACAGCTGGGGCCCAATTAGAGGTGATTGAGACTAATCGACTGGCAGAGTTCTTAATTAAGCTGGACCACAGACTGCAGGAGAGATGGTGGCTGGGAACTGAGGTGGCCCCACAGGCTCACAAAAAGGCCATGAATGAGAAGAGTGGGATTTTCTTCAGGAGAGGAAAAGTTGGTCACTTTGATTACAAGTGAGTTTAAACTTTAGAAAACCAGCTCTGCAGAGGTTGACACCTGATTTTGACTGGCTCCAAAATTTCTCTCTCTTCCTTTTCTCTGAGAGGCCCCAAGCTCTTTTGACTTTCTTTTCAAGGACCAGCTCTAACTTACTGTGGTCACTGGACCCCCCGGGGGACACTCTGGAAGTGGAAGGAAGAGCAGCAACTTCAGGAAGACCCTTCAGGGGCCGCCTGTCTGCCCACCTCTCTGTTTCACTGTTATTATCTTCAAACGACTACAAGCGTTCCTTTGCAAACGGCCCCACTCACAGCCCTCTTGCACATTCTTGCCCTTATTGCTCGCCGATTTCTTTGCTCCCTCTTCCTGCTGTGTCCTTGCGGTCCCCCCCCCTGAACTGTGCTAAAACACACTCCACTTACAAAAACCCATTGCTCTGCATGCCTCTGTCTCTGGACTATTCAGTAGAGCCTGTATCGTGATCCTCTCCCCCATGAAGATGGTTCATTGTTTCCATACCACATTCCTCAGGGTCAAGAAAGCAGATTGGGGGACTGAGGTGGGTTGTAGCTTGAGTGGTAGATCAACTTGCCTTGCATGTGAGGCACTGGGTTCGAAATCTCAGCACCACAAATAAAAAATAAAAAAAGATGTTATTGTGTCCAATCTAAAACTAAAAGAAGGAAGAAGTAAAAGAAGAAGAAGAAGCAGGTTTGGGCTATTCTATATTTGTCCCTTAGTGCCCACCTTAAACCTTAATCCTCCCATGCTCCTATAACACAACACACACACCACACACCACACACACACACACACATCATACACACACACACTCTCACTCAAACATGTTGCCACACAGTTTTTTTTTAAGCCATGTTTGGAAAGCAATAGCCTGAGCCATTATGTGCCTGGACATATATGGGGGCGTGCCTATTTTGTGAATTTACCATGAAGTGGAAAAACAGAAGTTTCCTTAGAGTGTGAAGTCTTGGGTACCAGAAAAACCTCCCCAAGGAATAGATCATGGAACTTTCTTAGGAGTGAAAATTCTTCGGGCTCCA
>CM046665.1:141984488-142028136 GCA_025594165.1 Tamias sibiricus | reverse complement strand
CAGAGAGACTGACTTGATGGATTCGTGTTTTAACATGGTTTTCCTGGGGTCTGTGTTGAGAACAGAGTAAAGCGGGACAGAGCTGGGAGCAGGGAGACCTGTTGTTGAAGATGTGATGACAATCCAGGTGACAGGCAATGGTGCCCAGACTTGGGTGGCAGAGGTAGCAAGAAGTGGTCAAATCCTGACTGTTTCTTGAAGGAGAATCAACAATGTCTGCTGAAAGATTGGAAAGGTGCTGAGAAAAGAAAAGAGAAGAATGTTCCCAAGGATTTTATACCTGAGCAAATGGAAAGATTGAACTACTATTAGCTGAAATGGGAAAGAAGCCATTTGGGGTTGTTGGGGAAGGTAGGAATCAGGAAATTGTTTTCTAACATATTAAATTCAAGATGCGTAAAGATGCCCATATGGAGGGATTGACTAGGCAGAGGGAATCTGGGCTAGAAGGCCATTTGGACATCCACAGTGTGAGTGGTATTTAAAGCCAGGAGCATGGATGAGCTCACAGCAGAGGGAAATGCATGGATAAAAAGAGGACCAAGAACTGAACCCTTGTGGGGAAAATATGGTAGGGGCTGAAGTTTGTAGCTCTCCCTAGACCCGGGATGGACCTTCTCTGTCCTGCAAAGAAGGCTAGGAAAGCATGCCTCAGCGATAAGGCGACAATGGGAAGGTAAGAGGTTGCTGGTATCCCCTCCCCCACCTTCAGAAGATACAGGAAAATACCAGGAAGCCGGTCAGTGCTGGAACTCAAGTTTATTGAGGAAGGTGGACCACGTTTATAGGGGACATAAGCCAATCAGCAAAGAGATTATAGAGACAGGTAAAGAACATGGGCAAGTCCTATTGGAGGAGTAACTACCCTATCTTTAGGGTAGATTCGGTTCCCACCACAATGCAGGGGAACGCCTCCAGGTTAGGCCAGTTCTGTAACAGGAAGTGGAAGAAAGCCGGAGTTTCTACTGGCACGGTGGCACATGCCTGTAATCCCAGCACTTGGGAGGCTGAGGCAGGAGGATCACAAGTTCAAAGCCGGCTGTTGATCTAAGACGCAAAGAAAAGACCACCAACTTTAATTTTAAATTAAAGCAAGCTTATATTGTATACACACAAAGAGAGCTGGCCAGTGGCTGCCCCTCTCAAACACTGGGCTTGGGGTCAGCCCCGCTCTCAGAGAAGACAAGGTTTTTATAGTTCAAAAAGTTACAAAAAATCTTGGGAACTTACAGCTAACAAGGTCAGACACATGTAATTCAAGAGCAAGTAGCAAACTAATAATCTACATGGCATTGCATTTCAAGGAAGGGAGTGTAGTCAAACCCCACATCAAAAGTTTATGAGGCATCGTTAGTTTTAGAGAGAGAGAGTTGTTATCTGGTCAAGGAAAGCCAGGCCTGAGTGAGCTCAAGGCCTGGGCATGAATGCCAAAAAATTTTAAAACATCAAAATAAGCTGAGGCCAAATAGGAATCCTAGCATTTCATAGAAAACTGAAGTGGGCTTTTCATAACTTTTTGACAGGATGGCCCCCGGTCTTAAGATGGAATTAGGCTGGTTTATCACCAGCCTCAGCGATGGCAAGGCACTGAGCAATTCAGTGAGACCCTGTTTCTAAATAAAATACAAAAAAGGGCTGGGGATGTGGCCCAGTGGTCAAGTGCCCCTGAATTCAATCCCCAGTACCACAAAAAAAAAAAAAAAAAAAAAAAAAAAAAAAAGAACTGAACCCTGCGCCTCCAGGGTAGAGAGTTTGGGAAGGTGGGGAGGAGCCAACAGCGGACACTGATGAGAAGCCAGTGACATAGGAAAGGACCAAGAAGCTGTTGATCCTGAAAGCCAAGTACAGAAAGAGCTTCTTGGAGGAGGAAGTGATCAGCTGGGTCAAATGCTGCTGCCTTGTTTGTTAATATCAAGACTAAGACTTGACCAGGAGACTGCTGGACCTATGAAGGGTCACTGTGGACTTTCACAAGAGCCATTTTAGAGGTGGGATGGCGGCAAGAGCCCAACCATGGTTGATTTAAGAACAGAAGGGTGGAGAAAATTTGGAAATAGCGTGCGTGTGTATTCCTGGAACTTTGCTGTAAAGAGGAGCAAAGAAACAGGCAGTAGCTGGAGGAGAATGTGGGCTCATCAGAAGTAAGTGTGTGTGTGTGTGTGTGTGTGTGTGTGTGTGTGTGTGTGAGAGAGAGAGAGAGAGAGAGAGAGAACTGGCAGTATATGTTTGTATGCTGATAGAAATTATTTGTCTTAAAGACAAACACTGGTGATACTGTCAGAAAGGAGAATTGCTGGAGCAATGACCTTGGAAGAAGAGAGGGCTTGGGATCTGGTACCCAGTGGAAGAGCAGGTGTTTGCTAGGCACTCAGGTGCATCCCTAATGGAAGAGAGAGCATAGTAGAGGGAGGCAGGGAGGCGTGTTGTTGGTCTCCACTTGGAGTCACAGAAACCCACACCTGCACAGTATGGATGAGGCACCAGGTTCTCCTCTTAGTCAATTATATCTACTAACTTCAAAGAAGGTAGATGCTGTTGCTGTGCTCATTTTACATAGAGAACACTAAAGCACAGAGAGGTTAAGAATTTTCCCCAAAGTCATACAAACTGTAAATGGTGCAGCCTGATGGATGGCCACTGCTCACTTGTATTGGTATGAATGGAGGGGTGATGGGTGAGTGGGTGGGTAGAAGGGGGCTGCCTCGTTTTGTAAGCACAGGCTGGGGTGTGCTAATTAGTCTCTCCTGAGACACCTACTCATTTTCAAAGCACTTTTCAGTCACTGGTTACTGAGTTAGGAGCCAGGGTATGCAGAGAGTAGAGCTGGTGCCAGTTCCCATCTTGGGCCATGGTGAAGTCTAGAAGTGTTGGTTCCTCCACATTGCTGTATGTCTTCCAGAGACACCCACATGGAACTGTCAGGACACTTCCTATCCTCCTCTTTAGGGACAATCCTGGGATTCCAAGCACCTAAGATAATGGTCCTTAGTCTTCCTGTAGAGAGTTGAAGGGAAAGAGAAAAAAACTGGGAGAGCCATAGACCTTATTCTGATGCTGGCCAGCAGAGAGACCATGATGTCTGTCCCTTAGTAACTTCTGCACTCATTCTCTGGGCCAGCAATGATGAGGATGCAACTCTGCACATAGGCTCACACACATGCTGCATGCTGCTAGCCACCTGGTTGGACGGGGGTTCCAGAAGAGGAGTCCCTGCCTCATCTCCCCCAGGCTTTCTCATTGACTCCTTGCTGCTTTCCTTCATATAGTCACGAATGGTGAGATGGTGGCCTGAGTGATGAGCTTGAGCCTCGTCCTCCTACTTCCCCAAGTGTGGCCAGGGGATGGACCTGGGTTGGTGAGCAAGAGACAGCACAGGGAGGAGGGGCTATTGGAGATAAAAGAATAGGTCTTGGCTAACTGACCTTTTAAGTCTCAGTCTTCAAATCACCTTTCTTCAGGCCCCAGGTCCCCTCTTACTAGGAATGAATAAGTGAATGAATGAATGAATGAATGTTCAACCTTTACTGGTCTTAGGAAGTCACTCCTTCCTATGCCCTCTGATTCCCAAAGTAAGGAAGTAGAACCTAACTGCTAAAACCAGGAGGGAAAATGATGAGAAATGGCACCCACAGAAAAATTTGGGCAAATAACGTTGAGAAAGTTCCTACCTGGTTGCCCCCGTTTTCTCTCTGAAGCCTGAGGATTTGGTGGGATGAAGGCTGGCATTTGGGACACTATTGCCCAGAAGGGAAGTGATCTGATTGGGAATTTGCAGACACATTGGAAGGTAGTACATGAACCCTATAATTTTGGGGGGGATAAGAGTAATAGCTGGCCAGGTGTGGTGGCACATGTCTGTAATCCCAGTGGCTCAGGAGGCTGAAGCAGGAGGACCATGAGTTCAAAGCCAGCCTTAGCAAAAGTGAGGAGCTAAGCAACTCAGTGAGACCTTGTCTTTAAATAATAAAAAAAAAAATAGGGCTGGGGATGTGGTTCAGTGGCCAAGTGCCCTAAGTTCAATTCCCAGTACCCACCCCCCCAAAAAAAGAGTAATAGCTAATGTTTCTGAAGTTATTACTACAGACCCAGACCTGAGTTCTGTGCTCTATTTATATGACCTCTTTCATCTTCCCATCTAGGCCATGCTTCAGGGATATTTAAGCTTAGGGACTTTATAGACACACACAGCTTATTTCTTGCTCATGTTATATGTCCACCCATCAAAGTGGCAGGAAAGAACTATGATGATTTGTACATCTAAAAAGCCAAGAAGTTCTAAAAGTCTGAAAAGGTAAGGAAGGAGGGGTCCAGAGCCTGGAATTCAGGCAGAGGTCAAAGAGCCAGTTTAGAAGGAGCCCTGAAAAGATAAAAGGAAGAGGTCCAAGAGCAGGCACCCTGCTATTTGAGATTTCAGAGGTGGAGCAGTAGACAACCCAGATAAAAGCCAGGTGTGGTTGAGTGTGGGTGGCTGGAGTCAGTGAAGGCAAAGGTTCTGGAGCTGAGGAGGCCAAAGGTACAACAGATGGAGGCTCGCTGCTCCTCCTGGGGAAGAAGAGGGTCCGTCCATGGAGGGATATTGCAGCTTCCTGGGGTCTATGTGTTACCAGGATGTGTTTGGAAGTGGTGTTTCTAATGGTCAAACATGAAAACAAAAATACAAGACCTCAAAGAGAGGTGTGTGTGAATCCTGCACCCCTCTACAGTGGAAAATTGGAGAAACACTGGATGTGGAAGAGCCACCTGAAGTCATAGGTGACAGCAACCATGAGGAATGGAGATGCAAACAGCAGAGGACTGGGACCTTTTATATTTCCATTCAATGATAGTAATATCTAGCAGGGCACTGGAACTTGACATATGCTAGCTTATGTTCCAAACACTTAACATGTGTAGCTATTTCATTTCTCCCAGGATGCCCTGCAGGGACCTATCATTTTTTTTTCTTTCTACCTTAGAGATGAAGAAAAAGAAGAGCAGAGGTTATGGAACTTGGCCAAGGCTGGATTCCTGGTGTATGTCACAGGTGGGATCTGGACTCAGGTGAACTGGCTTTACAGCCCCTGGTGCTCAGAGATACACCAGCAGCTACACCCTGGCTCACTCCAACATGAGTGAGCATCAGCAATGCCCGGGTGGGGTGGGGTAGGGTAGGGTGGGGGCTCATTAAAGCAGAATGTTGGGTCCCTCCCCTAGAGTTTCTGATTTAATTGTTCTGAGGTGGAGCCCAATAATTTTCACTCCTAAGAAGTTCCCTGATCATCCTTGAGTTTCTGGTCCCAAGACTACACTCTAGGAACTTCTGTTCCACTTCATGGTAACTCACAAATAGGCACGCCCCACATATGTCCAGGGCACAATGGCTCAGCATTGCTTTCCAAACATGGCTTAAACTGTGTGGCAACATGTTTGAGTGAGAGTGTGTGTGTGTGTGTGTGTGTGTGTGTGTGTGTGTGTGTGTGTGTGTGTTATAGGAGCATGGAGGATTAAGGTTTAGGTGGCACTAGGGGACAAAATAGAAGCCCAACCTGCTTCTTCTTCTTCTTCTTTTCTTCTTCTTCTTCTAGTTTTAGATGGACACAATAACATCTTTTTTATTTTTATGTGGTGCTGAGATTCGAACCCAGTGCCTCACATGCAAGGCAAGTGATCTACCACTAAGCTACAACCCCAGTCCCCCAATCTGCTTCTTGACCTGAGGAATGTGGGTATGGAACAATGAACCATCTTCATGGAGAGATCACGATACAGCTCTACTGAAAGTCCAGAGACAGAGGCATGCAGAGCAATGGGTTTGTAAGTGGAGTGTGTTTAGCACAGTTCAGGGGACCGCAAGGACACAGCAGGAAGAGGGAGCAAAGAAATCGGCAGCAATAGGCAAGAATGTGCAAGAGGGGCTGTGAGTGGGGCCGTTTGAAGATAATAACAGTGAACAGAGAGGTGCAGACAGGCGGGCCCTGAAGGTCTTCCTGAAGTTGCTGCTCTTCCTTCCACTTCCAGAGTGTCCCCCGGGGGGGTCCAGTGACCACAGTAAGTTAGAGCTGGTCCTTGAAAAGAAGTCAAAGAGCTTGGGGCCTCTCAGAGAAAAGGAAGAGAGAGAAATTTGGAGCCAGTCAAAATCAGGTGTCAACCTCTGCAGAGCTGGTTTTCTAAAGTTTAAACTCGCTTGTAATCAAAGTGACCAACTTTTCCTCTCCTGAAGAAAATCCACTCTTCTCATTCATGGCCTTTTTGTGAGCATGTGGGGCTACCTCAGTTCCCCAGCCACCATCTCTCCTGCAGTCTGTGGTCCAGCTTAATTAAGAACTCTGCCAGTCGATTAGTCTCAATCACCTCTAATTGGGCCCCAGCTGTATTTTCTGTTGACAAGGACTCCTTTATGGCACCTCTAAAATGCATTACATGAAAAAACATAACAGCTTCGGGATTATATGATCACAAAACCAGGAACACTTGTGTTCACAAACGGAGAGTGCATCTCCATGTTCCAGAAAATATTTTTGAAAAGCAGGGAGGGAGGGAATTGAACAGCGAATTCTTCATTTGTTTAGGTTCTGAATATGAACGTTGATTGTGGCTTTGCATAATCCCAGATGTTGGGGCATAAAGACTTGAGAAGTTTCCTGGCAGGAATGTGAGACATGAGAACTTGAACCATGAATGGCTTCATTTATGAAAAGTCTCCAGTGATTGACAAAATGACTATAAATAGCTAATATCGGTTAAGTTCTTCATATGGACTTAACCCTGTGCCAGGCACTTGACACAGGTTATCTGGTTTAAACCTAGAAAAATATTTCTGAGCTGGGTATGAATGCTCTCCCCATTTTCATAGATCAGGGCTAGGCTGGTGACTTAACTTATATTCAAGGTCAAGCCATTCACCCTTAAGTGGCTGAAATAAAACAGAAACTCAGATTTATCTAATGCTAAAAATCCTTTCAGCTTCTTTCTAACTAAACAATGCAGTTGGTTTGTGGAGCTAAAGTGCTCTGTTTGCAACAACTGCAATATCAACAATGACCCCTCACATCGTACAGAGCTTCAGTCATAAGTTCTTTTAGGATTGCTCTCATGTGATATGATAACCCTGTGAGATAAACAAAGGAATTACCATAATCCCATATGACAAAGGAGGGGACCAAGGTCCTAGAGGGCTGGATTATTTACCCAGGTGAACACCGCCAGTAAAGAGTGGAGTATGGTCTTTCTGACTCCTACTCCCAATCCACTCCCACCCTCCCAATGTGGAGTTTCCCCTTGAGAAAGCAGATCATTACATATATTAGATCTATTCATTCATCCATTCATTCATATTATGCTTTCTGTTTCCCTATCCTTACTTTTTTTTTTTTTTTTAATATCTACTCAGTTGCTATCTGTCTCCTCTCTGGAATATAAACTTCAGGCAAGCAGGACCTTGTCTGTCTTGATGATTATATTTTCAAGCCCCCAAATAGTGCCCAAACTTTGGAGGTTCTTAATTAATATTATATTAAATTCACTCAAACAAATATGGATTCGTTTACTCAGTGAACACTGATTGAACATCTACTATGCACCACGCGCAATGAGGTTTGATGGCTACTGCAGCATACCAGGCAGACACGGATTCCATCTCCATAGAGTTCTCATTCAAGTAGAAGGGGAGGAGAGGGACTTACAGATCAGCAAATGAGATCATAACTGATTGGGATTTGTGGCACGTGGGACTTATCAGAGGGATGTGACACAAAGTTCTTGTCCTAGAGCTGTTCACATGCTAGCTAGCAGGGCTGACCTCAGAGCCGAAGGGAAGTTTCCAACTCATGTGAGTGGTGGGTTTTGCAAACTCAGAGGCAGCGCACCGAGAGTAGGAGGTTTGGGTGGCGTGGTGGGGGCATTCCAAGGGGGCAGGTCTGTGTGATTTTACAGACAAGTAGGAGTTATCTAGGAAAGAGGTGGGGAGAATATAGGTCTGTGTGTGAACAGGTGGCCAGAGGCCAGCTGGCCCAGTGCCAGAAATGACAGCCTAGCATGTAGGGGTGGTGAGAGAAAGAAAAAGGGGAAAAGATAGGGGAAGGAGATGAGTATGACTTGGATCTTAAAGTGCCGTGTTAGGATGGTTTGTTTTTCCTATTTACTTGGCTGGGCGCAGGTATTTGATCAAACATGAAGCTAGGTGTTTTGTGAAAGCATTTATAGATATGCTTAGTATCTACAATCAATTGACCCTGAAGAACAGAGACTACACCCAATAATCTGGATGGGCCTCAACCAATTGTTTAATAGACCTTAAAAACAAAGTAGGCTTAGCTGGCTTGTAATCCCAACAACCTGGGAGGCTAAGGCAGGAGGATTGCAGGTTAGAGACCAGCCTCAGCAATTTAGCGAGACTCTGTCTCAAAAAAAAAAAAAAAAAAAAAAAAAAGGACTGGGGATGTGGCACAGTGGTTAAGCACCCCTGGGTCCTATCCCCAGTACAAGAAGGAGGAGGAAGAAAAGGAAAAAGAAGAGAGAGAAGGAATGCTACCTGTGGACCTCAGCCTCAGCCCCAGTCCTAAAGTTTTCCAGCTGACCAGTCATGGTGGGTTTACACAAAGGAGTAGCAGAACCTGATCGACATTGTTAAAGAATGGCTCTGGCCACTTTGTAAGTGGACTGGAAAAGGCAAGACTAAAAACCAGTAAACCAGGTTGGAAACAATTGCCCCAATTAAGTCACAGCAATCAGAATGAAGGCCTGGAGAGAAGGGACCAACTCAAGTGATATTACAAAGGCCGACTTAATGGGGCTTGGTGTCCAATTATATGTTGGGGGTAATGGAAAATGGGTTGTGATGAGCCCCTGTCTGTGAACATCTGGTAGATGAAACATAATTGCCATGACAGCAGGAACTACATTCTCTTCCTTGCAAATCTGTAGAATAAATGGTGGTGTGGTTCTCTGAGATGCAGATCACAGATTGGCTATTTGCTAGTGGAGCTAAGGACATACAATGCTGTTTGGGTATACCGAGTTTGGTAGGGCTGTCAGACTCCCAGGTCCAAGGCCAGAGTAGGAGAAAGGATCTGAGTGCAGGAGCAAACTGTGGGGGTAGAGGCTGAGCAACGAGTGTGTGTGTGTGTGTGTGTGTGTGTGTGTGTAAGGAGGAGACTGAGCACTGAGTCTTGGAGAAATTGTACCATGTAAGAAATGGGAGCAGGGAGAGAATCCCCAAAAGGAGAGGGAGGAGGAGAATCTAGAGAACACAGGGGTTTCCTTGGGGGTGGAGAGGACAGAGGACACTGTGGACACTTAAGGCAGGTGTGGGAATCAAGGCAGGGGAAGCGGCACCTCCAATGGTCTCTCCCAGTTTTCCTTCCAAATAATTGACAGTTCATTTTTAAAAATTTTTTTATTATTCTAATTTGTTATACATGTTTGCAGAGTACATTTCATTTCATATTACATATAAAGAGCACGATTTTTCAAGTTGCTGGTTTTATATAAAGAATTTTTACAACAATTGTGTCTTCATTCATGTATTTAGGGTAATGATGGATAACTCATTCTATCATTATTCCTATCCCCTTGCCCCCTTTTCTCCCTCCCCCAAATGCTGGCGAGGATGTGGGGGAAAAGGGACACTCTTACATTGCTGGTGGGACTGCAAATTGGTGAAGCCAATCTGGAAAGCAGTATGGAGATTCCTAGGAAAACTTGGAATGGAACCATCATTTGACCCAGCTATCCCACTCCTTGGTCTATTCCCAAAGGACTTAAAAACAGCATACTACAAGGACACAGCCACATCAATGTTTATAGCAGCACAGTTCACAATAGCTAGATTGTGGAACCAACCCCGATGCCCATCAGCAGATGAATGGATAGGGAAACTTTGGTATATATACACAATGGAACACTACTCAGCACTAAAAAGAATAAAATCATGGCATTTGCAGGTAAGTGGATGGAGCTGGAGAAAATAATGCTAAGTGAAGTTAGCCAATCCCCCAAAGGTCGAATGATCTCTTTGATATGAAGATACTAACTTATAAAGGCAAGGGAGGGGGAATGAGAGGAATGACAGTTCATTATTTTTTAAAGGGCCTGAAATAGGCACAGAGAGAGGAAGTTGGTTCAAAGTCATCACACCACCTATGGGGACTGTGCTATAAGACAACAGCTGTTCAGACCACAAGTTACCTTTTATGACGAGGCAGGATGCAGACTTTGCAAAGAATGGTTGTACAGGGTGGGGCACAGGCCCTGTCCAGGCTGATCACTGCGACGTGCAGGGCAAGAGTCTCCAGGGCATGCGAGAACATTTTCTCAAGGGGAACCACCTTCCCTTGAAACAGCTTGTTCTGCTGACTTGACAAGGGAGAGGAATGGGGGCTCCTCAGTCCGGGGCTGCCTGCCAAAGCACGGAGCAGAGACACGGGGAGGCGGGGTCTGGATGCAGCCTCCTGGTCTGAGTGGGCCATGCCAGCTCTTCTCCCTTCTCAGGGAGGAGGGGAGGCTGCATGCCTGGGGTTTGTTTGTTCTTAACTGACATTACCTGAGCCCTTGCTATGGGCAGGGCTCTGTCTGCATCATATTGTGTACTTGAGTTCCCTTCATCCTCAGGCATTCTATAAAGAATGTATACTGATTGTGCTTACTTAAGGATGAAGAACTAAGGCACAAAGAGGCAAAGTTATGATTCAAGGCTTCACAGATAGATCTCAGCCCTTGAGTGTGTGAATAGACAACTAAGTAGCCCTAGAGTGTGGAATCAAATAATTGATGGGGTGGGGAGCGGGGATAGGTCAGTCTTCTCTCTCTGGCTCTGGAGCATTAGGTAAATAGCATCACCTCTCTGAGACTCAGTTTCTTCATCTGTACAATGGAGGTAATGTTGTCCATCCCATAAGTAGAAGAAAACATTCTTAAAGTGTCTCATGGAGACTGTCCATCCTGGAATTATCCTTCCCCTTTTTCTTTTCTTTTGCCTAAACCTTAGATTGGCAGGTTAGGGCAAGGGCTCTGGACTCCATATCAGATCAGTGGGAGTCAAATGTGCTTCTAATGTCTACTAGTTATTTGATTTCAATCAAGTCATTATTCCTTTCTTAGGTCTCAGTTTTCCCAAATCTAGTATATGGGAAGATCAACTTAGTCTAGGATGACACTTGAGTCCCCGCAACCCTCTCCATTCTACGTAGACATCACAAATCGATCACAAGCTTGTCTTTCACTGGGCCAGAATGGCACCTGAGAATCCTCCTCAATGGGCTTCCTATAGTTTGACTGTTGCCAAGACTCAGCTACACCATGGGATAAGTCACAACATCTCAAGAAGGTATTTGCTGAGCCACAAATCCTCTGATACAGATAGCAGATTCATCTTGGTATACATTTGCTTTACTAAGGATAAATTCTTCTAGTTTGTATAGGATTTTTTTTTTTTTTTACCAGCAAGAACACATAAATTTGCTGTTGTGGTTTTGTATATAGGTTTTGTTCTGTTTTAAGTCAGGTAGGGTAAAGATGAATAAGCCTGGGACAGAAAGTTGATCTGCATATCCAAAAGAGACAGGAAAAGGGACAGTTAGTGTGAGAGAGGATTCTTTAACCGCAATATACAAATGAGAATACTGTACAGGGAAATGAATCACCTAAGTGACTTGTCTATGATCACAGCTAGGAAGCGGCTGAGATTCAAACCCAAGTGGGTCACCTCCAGAGCTGACAGTTCTGCCTCAAATGCAAAATATGTATGTAGCCCCCAAATGATTACTGAACATCTACTCTATGTCAGGTCCCGTTTTCAATGCTGTGAATGCAATAGTGAACAAAATTGTCCAAATGCCTTGCCCTCACGGAGCTTACAGGCACATTTACTGGCACCTGTTATCCACCTAGTGATTTACCAACGCTGAGGCAGTGAGGCATGGTATCAATGGCACTATTGACCTTGACTGGAACACATGTTTGAATCTTAGCTGGATGGCTTCTTATTAGTGAGGAAAGTCACCCCTCTCCCTTTGTTCCTCAATTCACTGAAACAAGAGGATAATGATAGCTACTTCCAAAAAAGTCCCTGTGAGGTTCAAGCAAGATAATATTTATAAAGCCTGCAATACTACAAATTTTAGATGCTTAATAAATTGTAATTAGTATTATTAGTATTAATATGAAGTCGGTGCTATTTTGTTCATTGGTACAGACGAAAATGGAGTCTTGGAGAGTTTAACTCTCAGAGAGGTTAGATGATGTTGCCAAGGTTAGATAATGTTCTCAGCTAACCATTGGTAGAACTGACATTCTAGTCCAGAACTACTCAACTCCACTGCGCATATGTAACACTGTGACCACATGTTTTCCAAACTCACAATTTGGCTAGCTGGGAGGTGACAGAAACCGTGTTCCTCTTTCGCATCTTATGCAACAAGCCATATGGACCCTCGAGCTCTTATATAATGAGCACAATGCTAACAAGAGGAAGTTTAACAACAACACAAAAAACAGGTCACATTCACTACAGACCACCATATGTTCCCCCATTCCCTGACAGCAGCCATCCCAACTCCTACTTAAGCGCACACAGAAATCTTCTCGCCAAAAACAGTTTTATTCCCAAGTGACTTAAAAGATTGATGTCTTTATAAAAAGAAGGGGGGGGGGAAGATTCTACACATCTTCAAAAGAAATTAGTTTTATTAACTCCTTAGGAAAACCCCCAAATCCTCAGCCTCCTTTCTTTGGTCTTTGCTTGGAACCTGGTGGCTTCTCTGGGGACAGCATGGCCTCTGAGGCACACAGCTCACTCTCATGAGGGAAGCTTATGACAATTCCTAGTTTCCACAGCCACAAGCCAAAGAACCCAGGTTCATTTTGCTTCTCCTGGTCTTGGACTCTTTTGTATCTTGGTGAGTTTGAGCTCAGCTCAGGAGCCACAAGTTTGCTGTGGGCTTTCTAGAACTGAACTCAATTCTAGAAGGCTAGTTTGAACTGTAAACTTTGTGTGTGTGAGTGGGGGATCCTATGGACAGCTCCATGCAGGCCCCACCTTCCCACTCCATGATCTTCTGCCCAGTTTCCTGCCTCCATCAGCCCTCCATCATTTCCCCACCCAGCAGCCAGAGCATTCCTGCTACTGGGTGATTCTAGTTGTGTGGCTCTATCCCATAACTCATGTCAGTGAGTCCTTGGGCTGGGAGGAAGGACTCCCCCTTCCAGGTGGGCCCTGTGTTCCTGAACATTCTTCCTCCTCACCTCCCTTGCACCTTCTTCCCCTCACCCTCTTAGCCCCAGCCACATTGGCATTCCTTCCATGCCTGTGGCTTTGCACTTGCTCTTCCTCTGCTTGGCCCTCTTAGCCCCAGCCACATTGGCATTCCTTCCACGCCTGTGGCTTTGCACTTGCTCTTCCTCTGCTTGACCCATTGTCTCCCATTCCACTCAACTTCATTGTCACCTCCCAGAGAAGTTTCCCTGTCCTCTTTGGTCCTAATTCAGTGGCTGGTTGAGATGTTTCTCCTTCCACAGCTCTGATCTCAACTGGTCATGTGCCTCCTAAGCACCAGAGATTTATGGGCACCATGATTTGTACACTGCCCCTTTCTCCTGCTTGGTCTATAAGCTCCATGACAGCAAGACCAAAAGTTAGCATGGAGCAGGAACTTCATAAAAGTTTGTTGGATATGCAGAGAAATGAATAGGTCAAGGAGAGAACACAGGCCAAGAGGAGCAAGAGTCCAGCCTGGTATAGCAGCCTGCCATACCCAGCTGGGCAGCAGGACACTGACCCTGAGCAGCAGAAGCAGCAGCAGCAGCAGAGGGGCTCATGCTCTTAAGAGAGAGCCCTTGTGCTATAGTAATTAATCACCAAGAACTTACCGCAGGTAGCAAGTGGACCTCCCCAAAGGGAAACACAGACTTCTAGGGTGACTTGTAAAGCCCAGTGACCTCAGCCATCTGTGGCCAGCAAGATGGAGGTCAGTAAAACCCAAAGATTGACCACTATGGAGTCCATATCAACTTAATAAGTTATAGGTATAACCCAAGGTCCCCATCCTCTGGCCTAGCTCTGAGCTCAGCCCGTGGATATTCCACTTTTCTCTAGCTATCTCTTTGGGTGGATTCCCTAGTCCAGAGACAAAGGGTAAGAGACTGACCAGCACTTGGGGAACCACATCACAAAATTACAGATGTAGCCAGGAGTGATGGCACACCCATGCAATCCCACAACTCGGGAGGCTGAGACAGGAGGATCACAAGTTTGAGATCAGCCTAGGCAACTTAGCAAGACATTGTCTCAAAGAATATGGGGGTGGGGGATAGGGATATAGCTCAGTGGTAGAGCACCCCTGGATTCAATACCCAATAGTGGGAATAAAAAGATTGCACACGCAGAACTCTGAAGAAAGCAGCCAACTCCTCACCTTTTTACCACAGTGAATTCAACTGAATCCAACTCCACAATGAAGGATAGAGCACCATCCATCACTGAGGCAGAAGAGAGAAGGTGAGCAGGATAGAGCCCTCAATTTCAGAAAGTCCTCCAGTGAGTAGGGGCAGGGGTGAAGATGGAAATATAAACAAATAAATTATCAAAGGAAAGAAAATGCCATGGAAACATGATGAGGAGGTGGCTAATGATTAGAGGGGAGAAGAAATGGAAGAATAATGAAGGGACAGTCATATTTTTAGGCAGTGGGTGTGCACCAGGCTGGTGAAGGATTTTCAGGGAATGCACGTTCTTCGGGACAGTGTTTTGCTAAGTTGCCTAGGCTGACCTCAAACTTGTGATCCTCCTGTCTCAGCCTCCCGAGTTGTGGGATTGCATGGGTGTGCCACCACTCCTGGCTACATCTGTAATTTTGTGATGTGGTTCCCCAGAGCTGGTCAGTCTCTTACCCTTTGTCTCTGGACTAGGGAATCCACCAAAAGAGACAGAGGATGGATTTTCAGGACATGCTTGGTGCTGAGGACAAGGCCCTGTGGCTGCCTGGAGAGTGGTGGGAAGGCACTCTGACCTCCGTGTGCAGATGGTGGAGGCAGCACCACACAGAGGAGCCTCTGGAAACAGCAGGTATAAACACAGAACTCTGGGAGCCTGCTCCATGGGGCAGGGTAAAAATGGGGTCTTTAAATAGAGGAAAGACATCCATAAAAACATAAAGCTTTCACGTGTTGGCTTGACTCACGTCTCACTTCATTCAAGTCTCTACTCATAGCCTCCCCTGGGAGACCACTCTGTCTCAAAAGGCAGTCCTCACCAGCTTTATTCTTCTGCATGGCCCTACTCCTTCCTGGCATTATTCCATACATGTTTGTGTTCCTCTTCACATCACATGCTTATTATCTGGATCCCTCATCAATTTTGTTCCATCCTTGTATTGGCAGCTCTGGAAACATTGCCAGGGATGGCAGCTGTCCGAACACAATTGAATGAAGAATGGATGAAAGATGGGTGGAAGGATGATGGATGGATGGATGGATGGATGGATGGAAGGAAAGTTTTTGTGCATTAGGAGAGCACTGGAATCACAGCACTGAGGTACAAGGTGCCTGTCCATCATTCCCTGACTGTATCATTTGTATCATTTCTCTGAGCCTCAGTTTCCTCATTTGGGAACTGGGGTTTAAGAGTAATACTCACCTGCCTATCACACAGCAATGTTGTGATGCTCAAATAAGAAAATGTCTGCAATGGCACTTTATAAACTGCCAAATGTAGTTCAAATGTAACTAACACTGTTCCGTTAGACTCCCTTACATCAATGTTTACCCTGATTACAATCTTTTATTATTACAAATAATGCTACTATGAAACCTTGTACATTGGCCATTTTTATATTGTTGGTTGGATATTCACAGTGACATGCTAGAGTCTCCCTTCACTAGTCTCACATCCACTCAGCTTCTGCCACCCTTTTCCCCCAAAGACACACAAAATTAACTACTATGATTAGTTCCTTTCATATCTCTCCATATTTCCTATGTATGCATATGTAAGTACAAATACATATTCTTATTTTCACTGTAATTTTGAGTCATAAGTATGATATAAATCGTGTTTTATTTAGCAGTATAACTTGAGGTTTTCAAAATCAGCATGTGAGTTCTCTTATTCTTTCTTTATAGCTACATAGTACTCTACTGGATAAACATATCATACTGATTTTACCAAACTCCCTTACATGAATGTTTATCCTGATTATAATCTTTTATTATTACAAATAATGCTACTATGAAACCTTGCACATTGGCCATTTTATATATTGTTGGTTAGATAATTCCCAGAAGTATGATTGCTGACTCATTTGTACTTTTGATAGATATTCAAAATCACCTCCCCCCATGATGGTTATATTAGTTTGACAGGACTTCTGTGACAAAATACCATAGACTGTGTGGCTCAAACAATGCAAATTTATATTATCATTTCCAGGCCTTGCTTTGGTAAGTTGCATTGTCTTAAAAATTATCTATTTCATCTAGACTTTTAGAAAATTTCTTTGCAAAGAAGTTTCATATTATTATTTCATTCTTGTGTTTCTTGGTTTCACCCTCATATTTCTTATTATAGGTAATCACTCTTTCCCCTAGAAAGATGATTAGATAAGCTACTGATTCATCCATTTCATTAACTTTTTTATTTTTTAAAAAAGTCTTCATATTTATAACTTTATTTATTCTGATTTTTCTGTTTTCTAATTTATTTTTTCATTTTTTCTTCCTTAATCTATTTTCTGATTCCAACAGTTTGCTTAGCTATGCTTTCTTTTTTAACTTTTGATATATATATGCTTCATCTATTTTTGTTTTCTCTGCTTATTTATTGATGTCAACATTGAAGTAGGAATTTTCCTGAGACAGTTTTTACAGTATTCCATGGCTTTAATACATAATATTTTCATTATGTTGTTTTAAAAATTCTGTCTAAATTAAGCTATTCAGCCAAAGTATGTACCTCTCCAAATTAATTTTTAATTTTATTATAAATTTCTCGTTTTATCACTTTGTTAAGAATACCACAAGTATATAATATAACACCATGTTTCTTTCTTATGATTTTGAGCATCTTTTCATGTACTTACTTAATTCCTTTGTAGAGGTGTCCGTGTATTGGGTTTTCTTGTTACTGGTTTGAGAGGTATATATTTAGACTTTACACAGGTCCTTTATCAGATATATGCTTTATACATATTTTCTCCCAGTCTGTGGCTTGCCTTTCATCCTTTCATTCTTTTAATAGTATCTTTCAAAAAATAAGAAGTTCTTAAATTTTATGAATTCCAAATGATCAGTTAATCTCATGGATCATGCTTCTGGTATGTCTCTAAGAAATCTTTTGTTGTTGTTGTTCTTGTTCCTCCTACAAGTTTTAAAGATTTCAGTTTCACATTGAGGTCTATAATTCATTTGGAGTTAATGTTTCTGTATGATGTTAAATATGGATCAAGGTTAATATTTTTATATATGGGTTTTCCCAATTGTTCTAGTATCATTTGTTGGAAAGATTATGCCTTCCTAAATTGCCTTTGCCCTTTTGTCAAAAGTCAGTTGTTCGTGTTTGTGTGGATCTACTTCTGAATTCTTCTATTTTGTTGGTCTTTATGTCTACCTTTACATTAATACCACACAGCTCTGATCACTGCAGCTTTATAATTTGCTTTGAAATCAGGTGGTGCTAGCCCTCCCATTTTGTCATTTTTCAACATTGTTTTGGATATTAAAAGTGCTTGATATTTCCGGATGAATTTTAGGAAGAGCATGTAGATCTGGACAAAAACATTTGCTGAGATTGTGATTCTGTTGACTCTGCAGATGGATTTGGGAAGCACTGACATCTTAACACCTGACACCTCTACACCCATAAATAAGGTGCATCTTTCCACTTACTTAAATCCTCATTACTTTCTCTAGGCAATGTTTTGTAGTTTGCAGAGTACAGGTTTCACATATCTTTTGTCATATTTGTCCCTGTGTATTTCACTTTGTTTGATGCTTTTCTAAATTTTTTACCATGTAAATTTCTAATTTTCATTGTAACTATAGTGAGAAACAATTGATATTTAATATTATTCTTGCATCCTGCAATCTTGCTGAACTCTCCAGTTAGTTATAGTAGTGTTTTTCTAAATTCCATCCAATTTGCTACCTAGGCATTCATATTTTCTAAGAATAAAGATCTTTCTTTCTTTCTTCTTTCTTTCTTTCTTTCTTTCTTTCTTTCTTTCTTTCTTTCTTTCCAATCTGAATTCTCTTTATTTTTTTCTTGCTTTATTACATTGGATAGAAACTTCGTGACAATGTTAAAAAAGAAGTGATAAATGAATATCATTGTCTTTTGAAGCATTAGTCCGTTAAGGACAATGTTAGCTATGAGGTTTTCATAGGTAATCTTTGCCAGGTTGTGGAATATCCCTTCTTAGTCCTGTTTTGCTGAGAGATTTTACCAGGAATGGATGTTTCATCTAATAAGACAAAATATGTTTTTTCCTTTTTCTTAACTTTGTTAATATGATAAACATTATTGACTTTCTAATACTAGATCAACTTTTTATTCCTGGAATAAATCCCATTTGGGGCATATGCATTATTGCTTTTATAATACTTCTTTTCAACATTGTTTACATATATATATATGTATGTATATATATACACACACACACATATACATATATATAATTGCTAATATTTTATTGGAAATTTTTTAATCTATTTTTATTATCTTCTTTCTTTTAATGTCTTTGATTTTATTATCAAGGTAGGTCTGGCATCATGAAATGAGTTGGAAAGCATTCTCTTTTGTTCAGTTTTCTGGAAGAGTTTGTTTTGAAATTTGTAATTCTTCCTTAAGTATTTGGTAGAATTCATTAGTGAAGCCAATTGATATTGGAATTATATTTGTGTGAAGGTTTGACAATAACTATGACAACTAAGATGAAATGGATACATTTATTATTGGCATAGAGTTATTCATAATATTCCCTAAAAATCCTTTTGCCTTTTGTAATTATGTCATTTTCTTGTTCCTGACATTGAAAACTTGTGTCTTCTCCTCCTTCTTTTTTTTCCCAACGTGATGGGTCCAAATAGAGGTTTATTGTTTCTCCAGGAACCAGCTTTCTGTCTCATTGTCTTTCTTCATCATTTTCTGTTTTCTTTCTCATCTGCTTATTATTTTCATGCTTTCCTTTATTCTGTTCACTTTAGGCTTAATTTGCTCTTTTGTTCCTATTTTTTAATGTTAAGCTGAAGTAATTGATTTGCCTTATTGCACTAGATAGAAACTTCATCATGACAATGTTGAATATAATCCAGGCACTCAGTGCTAAACACTTTTCTGTTAGAATTATTTTAGTGGCATTCCCCAAATGTTAATATAAGGTATTTTTATTTTCATTCAGTTCAAAATACTTTATCATTTCCCTTTGTTGTCTTCTTTGAGTTATTCACAAATATGAGAGTGGTGGGCATGTTTCCCACTAATTCTTTGAGTGAGTTCTTTCGCCAGCCTTGGAGAGCTTCCTTCCATGTGTGTGCTAACCAGAACCTGCTACAGGTCTTCAAAGTTCTCCCTCTGTGTGGCTGTATCTTCTCCAGTTCTTGGTTCTGTGAATCTCTCTACCTTGGTCTCTCTGAACTTTCAGTTTCATCTCAACTCTGGGGCTCTACCGAGCTCTCTCTGGGTTTCTTCTTCATGCCACAGCCTAGAAACTCCCTCCAAATGGGAACAGCTGTGGGACTCGCCTCAGTTATTTTCTGCCTTACAGGAGTCACTCACTGTCTTTCATTGACTGATGTACAGTATCTTGAAAACAAAATTACCTTTAATTTTGTCTGGTCTTTTTGGTTGTCCAGTATGAAAATAAATCCATCTCCTTTTCTACATCTTGGCCAGAATCAGAAGTTAAGGTAGCTTGCATTTTTTAAAAATATTTATTTATTTGCTGTAGTTGTACACAATGTGTTTACATGGTGCTGAGGATCGAACCTGGGCTGCACACGTGCTAGGCAAGCGCTCTACCACTGAGCCACAACCCCAGTCCCACTTGCATTTATTAATATAATCTGCTGTGATTATTTAGTTGTATTCATAGTTTTGGAATGGTTTGCATTTCAGTTCCAGTGGTTACCATTGAATTATATCTTTATATACCATCCTTAGTAGTACTTTTCTGACAACATCTATCAGATTAGTAGTGAAACAATTATTGTACTTCTCTTCCTCTTCTTAACAAACCAATTTCAGTCAACATCTTTTTTAGTATATATGTTGGTGTAGATACTTACTTAAGCTTATTTTTCTGTTGTTTGCATCTTCTGTGTCTTCCCCCAGTTCTTATTGTGTTTACAGTATAATTCTGGTAAGACAAGGTGGGAAATGTTAGTATATTCGCAGTGGTGGTCCCCAAAGTATCACTTGGGATATAGAGACATGCATCTATATGAGAGATGCACGCCTGGCTCTCTCATTACCAGCTCTACTCTGACCTTGGGGCAACTGTGTAACCTATCATAGTCAGTTTCCTAGATGGGATACCTATCTTTTTAAGATTGTTAAGAAATTTAAACCCTTACACATGTAAAATACTTAGCATAAAACCAGATGCACATGAGTACTTAGATAATTTCAATTATTATTATTAATAAAAATAAAAATTAACAGGCAAACATCTATATAGTATGTGCACATAGTGGGTACTGTGCTAGCTTCCTTATATCCCTATTCCACTTAATCTTCACAATGAATATGTGGCAAATGCATTGTCTCATTTCAGAGCTGAGGGAGCTGTGAGAGGTTAAGAATATACCCAGTCACCCAGTACATAAATGACAGTGGTGAAATTAAGACCCAAATGATGCCAAGGTCAGAGGTCACACCACTACCCCACAGCTGCCTTTAATATGCTGCACCCTGCATGCTAATGAAAGCACAAGCACATGCACATGCACACATGCGCAAGCACACACCTGCACATGTGCACTCACTTTACTCTGAGAACAAACTTGGCCTTACAGCTTGGTCCATAGACAGGATACACCTGGATGCATATAACTTGCCTGTTTTCCAAATGTTGGTTCAGAGTCTGGCTCACAGACAAGGTACAGATGGAAATCTTCCTGGACTTAAGCCAAGAAGAGGAGAAAGGGTGGGAAAGTCTTGCTCCCTGGCCCACAGTAGCATCCAAGGCACCCAGATAAGACAGATACTTGAAAATTAGCTGTAGGAATCTGTCATCAACACCTTTGGCCTTTTCAGCACTTTACAGTTTGAAAAGTTCTTCAGCATCCAGGTCCCCTCAGACTTTTCACAGCAGTGTTAAAGCTGAGGAAATGGTGGCTCAGAGAGGCCGATGCCTCACCCAAGGTCACCCAGTCAGTTGGTAATAGAGCCTGGACAACAATCCAGATCTCCTAACCATTTGTCCGGTGTGTTTGTAATGGTATAGTTTGGCTTCATGGATGATATATATCCTGTCATAGGGGGGCATGATTGTACTCCAGTGGTGGGTAGGAGTAGAATCAATATGTAACCCATACAACATGTGCTCAGCACTATGATGTGAGCTGCAACAAATAAAAGGACTCAAAGCCTGGTCCTTGTTCTTAATACAAATTCATTCATTTACCCCTTCATTCATTCAAAGAGTTCCCTTGGTGTCCATCCCTGTTAGGAGTTAGGAAGCACTCCTCAAGGAGCTCACTGTGTGATGAAGGAGACAGACTCAGAGGTCAGCTGTTCCAATTCCACTGGAGAAAAGCTAAAATAAAAGTACCTGGGGTTTGATAAGCACACAGTCGACAGCTCTTTACTTAGCCCATGGATCCTAGAAGGCATCACAGAAGTGCTGAAGGCCGGCTTCCGCAGTGGGGAAAGGGTGAATCCTGAACGGTGCTGGTGGGGAGAGTCAGCGATACGATGGAAGAAATCAACACACGTCAGGATGCTGAAATCTTCTGCGTTTATTTTTTCTTTTGCAAGCAATAAAAGCATATTTTTTTGGCAGTATGCATTTTTTTGTGGTTACAAAAACAGTTACAAGAGCTAGGGAAATATCAGTCTCTGTGAAGTAAATTTCTAGATTTTACTATTTTTTCTAACATTTCAAGGTACTGTCTAGACAAGGACTATACACATGTTGTTTTGAAACTCTTTACAATCTTTTCATGCTTATCAACTCAAACTTATGAATCTTTTGAAAATATTCCTCCGCACACCTGCTAAGCTAGCTGATAGAAGTTAGTTTTTTCTGCCTGGTTTTAAAGCATCATTATCTCTTTACAATAGTCCCTTTTTGCACCCAAGGGCAGAGAAAAGGAAAACATAGTCAAATGTTAGCTCTGAAGGATGTTTACCCTAGAGGTTTTTTTTTTTTTTTTTTTTTTTTTTTTTTTTTTTTTTTTTTTTTTTGCATCTATTCCAAATTTCCCTGAAAGTAAAGAAGACTTTTTCAGACATAAAAGGGCTCTTAAAGTTTTTTTCTTGCTGCAAGTAATTATAACAAAGGAGGTTAAATGGTGAGCATTTATTAAGCTGCTTCTTTACTAAAAGCTATATAAGTACAAATTTAGGAAATGTTATGTTTCTAGCTTAGATTCCAATAAAATTATATATTTCCAGAATTAATCTTATTCTAATTAATTGAAATAGTGACATCTGGCAGCCATACATATGAGCAGAACAGTAAAGATATATTTAGATAGGAGACAGCGGGAACATACATAGATAGGGTTAATTTCTTCAATGCCACATTTCAGTGGACATCTATCCAGTAAGGGAGATTTGCCATTGCTTCCACCCCCTTATCGTATGAGAAGAGGATGGCTTGCTCACTCTGTCATATGGATGATGCCACACAGAAGGAAGTGGGTGTGGAAGGATCCATAGAAACCGAGGGAGTGGGATCTCAGCATGCTGAGGAGGAAGTGGGCGTGCTGCATTCAGAGGACTACCAGTGGCCCAGGGTGGCAGAAGGTAGGAGGCCAGGGCAAGGCCAAGGGCTTGCCAGACACCTCATGCAGAGGCTTTATGGTCATGCTGAGATCATACTCTTCCCTGTGAGTGATGGAAAGCCATTGTAAAATGTGAAACAGGACAGTAACAAAACTGTTGGATTTGATTAAAAAGCTCACCATGGCACAAGTGGGGATGAATGGACTGACTGATCGAGGTGAGGACCCACACAGAGCATGGGCAGGAAAAGGGTGGGTGACTCTAAGGTCAGCATAGATGGCAGCTCAATGAGGGCCTTCAGACCTGGCTAGAAGTTGTTCCTCCTCTGGCACCCAGGAACCCCTCTCCCATGCCCTGGAAGCAGCAACAGAGTTCAGTAGTGGTTAACGAAACTGCTTTTAAACTGTCATTTTAAGACATTGTATGCTGTCTCCATTTCTCACTGGCTTTGTGATTTTGGACAGGTTGCTTAGTCACTCTGTGCCTTGGCTTCCTTATCTAGGAAGTAGAGATGATAATAGTACCCACCGCCTTGATTATTATAAGGATTAAATGATTTAATACATATAAAGCACTTCAACAGTGTCTGACTGTGATTAAGCATAGAATAAAAGTGGGTTTCTATTATCACTACATGCATTCGCCATTGGGCAGTTGCGTTTATGGATGTACCTGAGCAGCCGGGGAGCTCTTTGGGAGCAGGTACGCATGCCAGCAGAGAGAGGGCCTGGGCCACAGCAGGCTCTTGACAAGTATTTGCTGAGCACATTGGATGCTAAGCTGAAGATATATTCAAGAGTTTCAGTCACTGTGACTGATTAAACATTAGGCAGAGAGTTAAAGAGGAAAATAAAAGGACTCTGAGGTTTTTGAACTGGGATAGGTGATGTCATGGCTGAGATGGGGAACCAGAGAGATAAGTAGCTAATCTTCCCAAGATCAAATCTGGGAACTGAAGAAACAGAGGTCTGAACCAGGTCTGTCAAGTTCGTGTTCCATAAGTTTACATAACTTGCATGTCTGAGCTTAGCACAGTTCCCAATGCAGCAGGTTTGTAATGCATATGTCAAAAGAGTAGGTGAAGACTTGAGCAAATGGCTTTCTTTTTGTAGATGACAGCGTGCCTGATTTCCTTTTCTTTTCAATGATAGAGGTCCATGGGGGTCAAAGAAAGAAGAGAAAAACCAATGTTCTAGGAAGAACTAGTAACCAATATTTCTCGTGAATGAACCTGCCTTCTCTTCTCCTTTTACTGACACATCAGGACATCTTCTATGATCCCTGGCTTCATAATAGACTCTTGCAAACTGCTAGGAAGGATGACTAAAACTGCCCATCAGGAAGTTTTGCAAAGCCCACATAAAAAAAAAATGGTACCAGGGAATCTAGGAGACAAAAAGAAAAGTGCTTGGTGACAGGAGACCAGTCATGCGGAGTCCTCCACATATGATCCTGTCTCAATCACCACCTCTTCAGAGGACAGGCTTCTTTTGTCAAGCCACTTGTAGGATTGGCACCTGAATGTCACATAATGATATATTGGTTAAGATGGATGGCATATAAGAGGTGCTTCCATAAGATTATATCACCTAGTGACTCTGTAGCCCGCTTAGTGTGCCCAAGTACACTGTGATGTTCACACAATGACAAAATCACCTAATGACACATTTTTCAGAACACAGCCTGCCATTAAGTGATGCATAACTATATTAGAACAGAATCATCTGCATAGTTCCTACTAGAAATTTATAAAACTTCCTTCAATTCAAGTCTGGGTACCAGGATAGTAATAATAATTATAATAATGTATTAATTTATTGAATGTTTACTGCTTCCAAAATCCAGTGAGTGCTATACGTCTACTATTTCATTTGAACTTCACCAAATGCTGTAAGAAACAGTTATCATTATTCAAAAAAGCAAAAGGGAATGGAATGTCAGCCTCAGAAAAGCTGAGCAGCTGACCAAAGACACTCAGCAAGTGAGTGAGGAATCAGGATCGGAGCCCCAGCTTGTCTGACTCCAAAGCCCACGATGCACCCATGCACAATTTTTCTCTTTGACCCCTTTGAATTTGGGACTGTGCATAGTTTAACTTCATCCAAATAATGAGCTCCAGTGGAGGCATGGCGCTCACATTCTAATTCCAGGGATAACAAGATAAGAGTATCCCTGCTCAGATGCCTTCTACCAGTCCAAAAGAATCAGAGGAGGGCTGCACAGGGATCAGGACACAAGATTCAGAGATCTGGGTTCAAAGGTCGACTGTGCCACTTACTAGCCATGATGCTTCCTTGAATCGCTTAAATTATTTGGACCTCTGTCTGTTTGTTACTTTTATATGCCCTCTCCCTCCAACACACTTTTTGTAATAGAAAATAAATGGGTTTATCTAAACAGCCTCTGAATGCTCATATAAAAACTATTTGTTCTGTTTCAAAATTTATATTTTTTAGTGAAAACTTTTCCCATTTATTAAAAAGTAGTATTTATTAAAGAAAAGATGTACTTGTTACAGAAAAAAAGTAGTATTTATTATAGAAAAGACATACTTGTTACAGAAAAAGTAATACATTCTTGTTTTTAAAAAAGATATAGAAGAGTAGACAGAAAAAAATCTGATTTTTTTTAGCACAAAAGAGTTACTATTAGCTGGGCGCGGTGGCGCATGCCTGTAATCCCAGCACTTTGGGAGGCTGAGGCAGGAGGATCGCGAGTTCAAAGCCAGCCTCAGCAATGGCGAGGCACTTAGCAACTCAGTGAGACCCTGTATCTAAATAAAATACAAAAAAGGTCTGGGGATGTGACCCAGTGGTCGAGTGCCCCTGAGTTCAATCCCCGGTACCACACACACCCCAAAAAATAAATAAATAAAAAAAAAAATAAAAATAAATAAAAATTTTAAAAAAAGAGTTACTATTGAAATTTTGAATTTAAAGGACTATCAAAGAGGCTTAATAAAGCTTTGGACATTTAACAACAACAGCAAGGATGTTTGGGCTTTTCTTGTCACTTTCCTAAACATTTTTTTGGCCT
Organism: Tamias sibiricus; assembly: GCA_025594165.1. Taxonomy (NCBI): domain Eukaryota; kingdom Metazoa; phylum Chordata; class Mammalia; order Rodentia; family Sciuridae; genus Tamias; species Tamias sibiricus. The sequence continues at coordinate 142,002,185 of CM046665.1, read as the reverse complement.
TATTTTAGAAACATTTGTATTTCATGTCTCCTTTTCAGTGTTCAGGTTTACAGACTTAACATGTTCTATGGACCTTTTTATTCTTTTGATGACTAGAAAGAAATAAAATAAATTTTAAAAAATGTCTTAGAATAATTCACTCCACAACCTCTTGCTAAGAACCTACAATGTCTGAGACTTGTGCAAGAAGATATGCAAAATACAAGGCTGTCCTCAGTGAGGAGCAGCTATGTCCAATGAGGGGAAAACCGAGGAGGACCCGTGAGTTAATGGAGCAGAGCACCCAGTGCTGTGCAGAGAGAGCTACCAATTTCATCACAGAGGAGGCAACAAAGGCTGGGTCTTGAAGCATGAACTAGAGTCCAACCAATGACAAAGTCTTAGACCATCAACTCCCTACACCAGCTCCTGTTTGGTCATCTGGTGTCAGAGTGACCATGTGGAAATTAGAGTCTGATTAACAGATAAGGAAACTGAGGCTCCTACAGCATGTGGTGAAGCTAACATTTAAAAGTCATGAAGCTAATATAAATATGGCAACATCGCTCTTTTCAACAAGTTAGGATGTTAACAATGGGCAGGCCTGAAAGATAAGAGGCTGCTTGTCCCCAGAGGGATTTGAATAAGCATGCACTAGGACTCTTACTGGAGGTGGGAATTAGAGTCTTTCAAATGAGCCTCCTGCTGCCTGCCCAACTACTCATAGGCTATTTAGCCTGGGAGCCTCTATCTCCTCAGCTGTAGAATGGCGGCAGTGCTTTCTTTTACAAGGTCCTGGAGAAAAATAAAGAGGGTAAAGAAGGCCCTTGGACCTGTAAAAGCTGGCAATTATCACAGTTATACAATTATCTACCTGTGGATTATTGGCAACCAGTTGTTGGCTTCAGGCTTCTGGTAGCAACCACTTATTTCTTTGTGTGAGCTCTAACATAGAATATCACACTAATAAAAATTTTTGAGAAAAGCCTGGTGCGGGGGCACATGCCTGTAATCCCAGCGGCTCAGGAGGCTGAGGCAGGAAGACCACGAGTTCAAAGCCAGCTTCAGTAATGGCAAGGCCCTAAGCAACTCAGTGAGACCCTGTCTCTACATAAAATACAAAATAGGGAAGGGGATATGGCTCAGTGGTTGAGTGCCTCTGGGTTCAATCCCCAGCACCAAAAAACAAAACAACAACAACAAAAAAAGTCTTAGAGACAAAGATATGGTCATTAATATCATTTAACATAACCCTGTGGAGATCATCTAACAATGGAGCCAAAGTTCTCCTTTTGAACCCAGGGAAATAAATTCCAAGAGAGGAAGGGGTAGGCCCAAGTCCATACATAGAGTTAGACAGAAACAGGATGGAAGCCGTGGTCTCTGATGGCTACCCAAGCTCTAAATTCTGCTTTCACTTTCTGTTACTAAGCAGCTCCTAGGACCTTCAGGATCCTGTCCTCATTGATTGAGCATCTGTCACTTAGAAGTTCGAAGGTCTACATATTCACTCATTCAATCCAAATAGCAGCCCGGTGAAGCTGATTTTATTGTTAATCTCCATGTTATGGATAAAGGAAGTGCAGCAGAAAAAGGTGAAGTCATTTATTCTAGACTGAACCAGTGAAATAGTAAAGCCAAGATTTGTACCTGGCCAGCTGGTCTCCTGGACCTATATCCTAACCACAGCACCATATTGACTCTCAAAGTGAAAAGGTGTGTAGGGGCTGCCTGGGAAAGGCTGCCTCCAGGCGGAGAAGGACAGTGGTGTGTTACAGGCACCAGGAGAAGAGAGGAAGGATGGGTCAGTTCTATAGCAAATAAATATATTTTTTAAAAAGTTCAATATTCTTAGCCATCAAGGAAATGCAAATCAAAACTACACTGAGATTTCATCTCACCCTGATTAGAATGGCAATCATTAAGAATACAAATAATAAATGCTGGCAAGGATGCGGGAAAAGGAACATTTGTTCACTGCTGGTGGAATTGTGTATTGTACAATAACTATGGAAATCAATATGGAGGTTCCTCAAAAGACTAGGAATAGAACCACCATGTGAACCAGATATACCACTGCTCTGTACAGTGTACTCCGATATTTTGCTTTTTTTTCTCTATTTTAATTGACTCCATTAAAACACACATATACCCATAGATGTACATACAAAACTGATTGTGCCCATGAAATTGGTTTCATAACCCCCTACTGTGATGATTCACCATTTGAAAAAAGTGTTCTGTGACATCCTCTTAAACAATAAAAAAAAAGTCACAGAATATCATCCCCTCTGGAGTAATATCTTTCTTCTCCTGACTTGATATGAAGCCTGTCACAAACCTCTCTTGTTAACACAGTTGTGCAGTGCCACGTATGACAGAGGTGTTATGAGCACACTTGTCAATGGTACATATATTACTGATAGCTCCACTTTGTGCAGCACCATAGCATCCAACTGAACTATGGAGTCATGAGATAATTTTGGATAATAAAATTATTACTATCTCAGGATGATCGTGGGAGGATAATACTGCAGCTATAAATACCAGCTGCAGGAAACCATGTTGAGCCCAAAGCACCGACAGTCATGTTATCAAGGTGAAATAGTAACCTTTGGAGGAATTCTTTCGACTCCTCCTTCCATTCTTGTGCCTTGATAATGCAAAGATAGGCCTCCTTACCATTCATGCAATGTAGACCTCTCGAGAGTTCTAGGAGCAATGAGGTGATCACTGTTTGAAACTTTTCCCCTTCATTTATTTTATGTAACTACATACTAACTTGATTCAAACAAAAACAATGTCAGTTATTGTCTCATTACACAAGACATGTTTAGGTCAAAGCTGGCAAGAAAAATCCATTTTTCAAGCACTGGTGGGAGATAACATTCATGTATTCACTGGCTAGGAGTTTGGTTTATCTTTTTTTTTTTTTTTTTTTTTTTTTTTTTGTGGTACCGGGGATTGAACTCAGGGGCACTTAACCACTGGGCCACATCCCCAGCCCTTTTTTGTATTTTATTTAGAGACAGGATCTCACTGAGTTGCTAAGTGCCTCGCCATTGCTGAGGCTGGCTTTGAACTCGCGATCCACCTGTCTCAGCCTCTCAAAGTGCTGGGATTACAGGCGTGCGCCACCACGCCCGGCTGAGTTTAGTTTATCTTAATTGTGATTTTAAACATTAGCCTCTCTGGCACCCAATATATAGGAACCACAAATATACGAAGAGAATGCTGCTGCCTAGGGTCTTTCGGCATACTCCAAGTATTGACAGGAGGCTATTAAAAACTGTTAAAAACACAACAACCAGTGCTACCGAGGTAGATTTCACAGATGTGATTCCACCTCTGGAGCAAATAAATCTCTGTTCTGTGTTAACAGCTGCTTGGAACCCAGGAGAGAAAACATTGGCAAAATATACAACTCCATTCCAAAACACAAGGACAAGTTCTTGCAAGCTCTATAGGTCTATTAAATGCACCCATGTCTACCCCAATTCAAAGATGAAATGTGGGTCTCAGAGAATGCTGAGGAAGGGAAGGCATTGTGGTTAACAATACCCGACAGGCATCATTTACACAGAATGACAGTTTTTTTTTTTTTTTTTTTCCAGAGAGCAGATGGAAAATGGTGGAAGAGATTTGGCCAATGGAAGAGGACAGAAGAATATTGCTTGTAAGATTTTAATAGACACTCTATCAAGAAGCAGCTGCATCATCTTCATCTTTGACTACATTATTCTGGTCATTATTTCATAATCTAAACCAAGCCCATCATCAGTTACTTGAGTTTCCTGGGGTTCATTCTCAAAATAAAGGCAAAAATGCCAGTATGATCTGTGATCATTGTTATTTTGTTATTTATTTCAACAGTACTTTCTAATACTTAAAAAAAATAATAATAACATGGTTATCTACGCTTTGTGCTCCAAAACACTACATCCAACCATAGGTCAGGTGCATTCAACAGATACACAAGCCAAACATCTACCTATACTTAAGGGGCACAAAGGAACCTCAAGATAATTCTGCTACAGTTGAAAAGTCCCATGAAAAAATGAGATAATTGGGCTGGGGTTGTGGCTCAGCGGCAAAGTGCTCGCCTCGCACGTTCGATCCTCAGCACCACATAAACATAAATGCGTTGCATTGTGTACAACTAAAGTAAATAAATAAATATTTTTTTAAAAAAATGAGATAATTCTGGACAGGGCAAGAAACAGGTTTCTAAGGCTTTCAATCACAACGGACTATTGAGGTGAACTTTGTGTTGCTTAAAAACTTCCAGTAATGACTTAACATTAGTACATGAACAAATTCCCCCACTTCAGAGTGCAGAGCAAATATGCTGTTATTAGTAATCTACTTAGGAAATATTTAACCATATATACATGTGTATCCCTAACTATAAATTCTAACTGGGGTTTACTAGTTATGATTACTGAGATATGTAAAAATAATAAAAATTTAACACCAATTCATTGACTAACGTGGCAAATCTTGCAAGATTCAATATCAACCACATTTTTTTATGGCTTGCATACAAGTTAATCCACTCTTCCAAATATCATGCACAACTGGGACTCTAGCTCTAAAATAAATGACCCATAGTACAACAAGGGAGAAATGACAGTTTCTGTTGCTACTGAACAAGATATAAACTTCAATGACAATAATACCTGTGGTTCCCAACATCTGGGTCACCTGCTAACTACAAACTGACAAGAACAACCCCCACTTTCCCCCATGACTTTAGGAAGGGTATTTATGGGGTCCATAGAGATGAAAAAGCTCCTCTGTGATAAACAAGCTTCAGAAATAGCTGCCCTAAGGTTTTGCTGAGGCTGCTCATCTTCCTTCTCCCTTCCAGTTGACTAAGAAAAGCATGGGACTTCAAAACCACTCCTTAGGGGACTGGGGACAAGTCAGGAAGTGCAGTTGCAGCCCACATATTTTTCTTCCTGCATTTTCTCCCTTCACCCAGTGATCTTGCCAGCACTCTCAGCCAGCTCAGAAGGCCTAGCCCTGTGGCCAAGACTTAAAGGACTCTGTTTAAAAATAAAATAAAATAAAATAAAAAGGTAATTATGAGGGGCTGGGCTATAGCTCAGTAGCAGAGTGCTTGCCTTGCAGGTGTAAGGCCCTGGGTTCGATACTCAGCACCACATAAAAATAAATAAACAAAGATATTGTGTTTATCTACAACTAAAATAATATTTAAAAAAAAAAAAAAGGTAATTATGAGCCTGGCGAGGTGGTGCATGCCTGTAATCCCAGTGGCTCAGGAGGCTGAAGCAGGAAGATTGCGAGTTCAAAGCCAGCCTTAGCAAAAGCAAGGTGCTAAGCAACTCAGTAAGACCCTGTCTCTAAATGAAATAGAAAATAGGGCTGCGGATGTGGCTCAGTGGTCAAGTGCCCCTGAGTTCAATCCCTGGTACCAATAGAAATAAATAAATAAATAAATAAAAGGTAATTATAAGATGGACCTAACCACAGCTTTAAAAATACTTTACTTTAGGCCCAACAAGGCCCACTTTTTTTCCTTCCTGTGCTAGGAGGAAAACTTGACATTGCAGCAAAAAAGAGATTTAAGGGTAACTGTAGGAGGAGGTCTTGACAATGAGTGTGTGGGGAGGACAGCCCTGATATTTCTGGCCTGTGTCAATTATTTGGATCAAATATATTTTCTTCTTGGACAATTAGAAGGTGGACTTTTGCGCAACCATCCTCTCTGGTGGGTCAGCAGAGGGGTGGGTACAGGAGACATCCACGAGGAGACCATCTTGAGGGGATCCAGAGAGGGAGTGTGTAGCTGCACAGATCTCGAGGTTTTCCAAGGGCTCATGGAGCCCCCTCTGTGGCTGCCATGAGAGAGTAGAAAGGGGTGCTGGAGTGGGGTGGGGGGGAAGGTGCCCCTGCTTTAAATAGCTTCGAGATCATCTATTTTTTTTTTTGGGGGGGGGGGGGGGTATGAGCAGGTATGTTTATGAATAAGGATTTATGTCCTGATAAAAGTTTATTTTTTTTTTTTTTTTTTTTTTCTTTTTGCTTTTTGGTGGCGTTCATTTATCTGTCTTTATTTTTTATTTATTTTTTCTTTTTGGAACAGGGATTGAACCCAGGACATTGGTATGGGAGGGAAGCACTTTGCCGCTTAGTCATTGAGCTGCTTCCTAGCCCATTCATTCATTCTTTTTATTTTTTTTATTTATTTATTTATTTATTTTTTTTTTGTGGTACCAGGGATTGGATTTTTGTGGTACCTCGCCATTGCTGAGGCTGGCTTTGAACTCGCGATCCTCCTGCCTCAGCCTCCCAAGGGGTTCCAGAAGAGGAGTCCCAGCCTCATCTCCCCCAGGCTTTCTCATTGAACTCCTTTCTGCTTTCCTTCATATAGTCACGAATGGTGAGATGTGGCCATGAGTGATGGAGCTTGAGCTCGTCCTCCTACTTCCCAAGTGGTTGGCAGGGGATGGACCTGGGTTGGTGAGCAAGAGACAGCACAGGGAGGAGGGCTATTGGAGAAAAAGAATAGGTCTTGGCTAACTGACCTTTAAGTCTCAGTCTTCAAATCACCTTTCTTCAGGCCCCAGTCCCCTCTTACTAGGAATGAATAAGTGATGAATGAATGAAATGAATGTTCAACCTTTACTGGTCCTTGTGAAGGAAGTCACTCCTTCCTATGCCCTCTTGATTCCCAAAGTAAGGAAGTTAGAACCTAACTGCTAAAACCTGGAGGAAAATGATGAGAAATGGCACCCACAGAAAAATTTGGGCAAATAACGTGAGATAAAAGTTCCTACCTGGTTGCCCCCGTTTTCTCTCTGAAGCCTGAGGATTTGGTGGATGAAGGCTGGCATTTGGGACACTATTGCCCAGAAGGGACAGTGATCTGATTGGGAATTTGCAGACACATTGAAGGTACGTAACATGACCCTATAAATTTGGGGGATAAGAGTAATAGCTGGCAGATGTGGTGGCACCTGTCCTGTAAACCCGTGGCTCAGTGAGGCTGAAGCAGGAGGACCAAGAATTCAAAGCCAGGCCTTAGCAAAAGTGAGGAGCTAAGCAACTCAGTGAGACCTTGTCTTTAAATAATATAAAAAAAAAATAGGGTGGGGATGTGGTTTCAGTGGCCTAGTGCCCTAAGTTCAATACCCATACCCACCCCCGGCCCAAAAAAAGAGTAAATAGCTAATGTTTCTGAAGTTAGTACTACAGACCCAGACGAGTTCTGTGCTCTATTTATAGGACCTCTTCATCTTCCCATCTAGTCCATGCTCAGGATATTTAAGCTTAGGGACTTTATAGACACACACAGCTTTATTCTTGGCTCATCGGTATATGCCACCCCATCAAAGTGGCAGGAAAGAACTATGATGATTTGTACATCTAAAAAGCCAAGAAGTTTCTAAAATCTGAAAAGTAATGAAGGAGGGGTCCAGAGCCCTGGAAATTCAGGCAGAGGTCAAAGAGCCAGTTTATAGGAAAGGAGCCCTGAAAAGATAAAAGGAAGAGTCCAAGAGCAGGCACCCTGCTATTTGAGATTCAGAGTGGAGCATAGACAACCCCTGATTAAAAGCGCAGGTGTGGTGTGAGTGTGGGTGGCTGGAGTCAGTGAAGGCAAAGGTTCTGGAGCTGAGGGAGGCCTAAGTACAACAGAATGGAGGGCTCGCTGCGCCTCCTGGGAAGAAGAGGGGTCCGTCCATGGATGGAAATTGCAGCTATCCTGGGGTCCCTATGTGTTACCAGGATGTGTTTGGAAGTGGTGTTTCTAAATGCTTCAAACATGAAAACAAAAATACAAGACCTCAAAGAGAGGTGTGGTGTGAATCCTGCAACCCCTCTACAGTGGAAACTTGGAGAAACACTGGATGTGGAAGAGCCACCTGAAGTCAAGGTGACAGCAACCATGAGGAATGAGATGCAAACAGCGAGGACTGGGACCTTTTAATATTTCCATTTCCATTCAATGATAGAATATATCATAGCATGCACTGAACTTGACATATGCTAGCTATGTTTCCAAACACTTAACATGTTTAGCGATTTCATTTCTCCCAGGATGCCCTGCAGGGCCCTATCATTTTACTTTCTACCCTTAGAGATGAAGATAAAGTCGATCAAGGTTTATGGAACTTGCCAAGGCGGATTCCTGGTGTATGTCACAGGTGGGATCTGGACCAGGTGAACTGGCTTTACAGCCCTGGTGCTCCCGAGATACACCAGCAGCTACACCCTGGCTTCACTCCACCAGGAGTGAGCAATCACAATGCCCGGTGGGGTGGGGTAGGGTAGGGTGGGGGCTATTAAGCAGAATGTTTAGGGTCCCTCCTCTAGAGTTTCCTGATTTTAATTGTTCTGAGGTGGAGCCCAATAATTTTCACTCCTAAGAAGTTCCCATGATCATCCGTGAGTTTTCTGGTCCCAAGACTACACTCTAGGAACTCTGTTCCACTTCAAGTAACTCACAAATAGCACGCCCCACATATTCCAGGGGCACAATGGATCAGCATTGCTTTCCAAACATGGCTTAAACTGTGGTGGGTCAACTTGTTTGAGTGAAGAGTGTGTGTGTATGTTGTGTGTGTGTGTGGGGGTGGTGGTGTGTGTGTGTGTGTTGTGTTATAGGAGCATGGAGGATTAAGGTTTTAGGTGTCACTAGGGACAAAAGAGAAGCCCAACCTGCTTCTTCTTCTTCTTCTTCTTCTTCTTCTCCTTCTAGTTTTAGAAGGACACAATAACATGCTTTTTATTTTTATGTGGTGCTGAGATTCGAAACCCAGTGCCCTCACATGCAAGGCAAGTGATCTAACCACTAATCTACAACCCATCCCCCAATGTGCTTCATGACCTGAGGAATGTGGTATGAACAATGAACCACTCATGGAGAGATCACGATACAGCCTCTACTGAAAGTCCAGAGACAGAGGCAATGCGAGATGACAATGGGTTTGTAAGTGAGTGTGTTTAGCACAGTTCAGGGGACCGCAAGGACACAGCAGAAGAGGGAGCAAAGAAATCGGCAGCAATCGGCAAGAAAGTGCAAGAGGGGCTGTGAGTGGGGCCGTTTGAAGATATAACATGAACAGAGAGGTGCCAGACAGGCGGGCCCTGAAGAGTCTTCCCTGAAAATTGCTGCTCTTCCCCTTCCACTTCCAGAGTGTCCCCCGGGGTCCAGTGACCACAGTAAGTTAGCAGCTGGACCTTGAAAAAGAAATTCAAAGAGCTTGGCCTCTCAGAGAAAAGGAAGAGAGAGATTTGGAGCCAGTCAAAATCAGGTGTCAACCTCTGCCAGAGCACTGGGTTTTTCTAAAGTTTAAACTCGCTTGTAATAAAGTGGACCAACTTTTTTCCTCTCCTGAAGAAAATCCACTCTTCTCATTCATGCCTTTTTTGTGAGCATGTGGGGCTACTCAGTTCCCAGCCACCATCTCTCCTGCAGTCTGTGGTCCCAGCTATTAAAAAATCTGCCAGTCGATTAGTATCAATCACCTCTAATTGGGCCTAGCAGCTTAATTTCTGTTGACAAGGACTCCTTTTATGGCACCATCTAAAATGCATTACATGAAAAAACATAACAGCTTCGGATAATATGATCACAAAACCAGGAACACTTTGTTCCCACAAACGGAAGTGCATCTCCATGTTCCAGAAAAATTTTTGAAAAGCAGGGAGGGAGGGAATTAACACGAATTCCTTTCATTGTTTAGTTCTGAATATGAACGTTGATTGTGGCTTTGGCATAATTCCCAGATGTAGGGCATAAAGACTTGAGAAGTTTCCTGCAGGATGTGAACCATGAGAACTTGAACCATGTAAAGCTTTTCCATTTATGAAAAGTCTCCAGTGATTGACAAAAGACTAATAAATAGCTAATATCGTGTTTTAAGTTTCTTCATATGGAATTTAACCCTGTGGCCCAGGCACTTGACACAGGTTATCTGGTTTAAACCTAGAAAAATATTTCGGAGTCTGGTAGGAATGCTCTCAACCCATTTTCATAGCATCAGAGCTAGGCTGGTGACTTAACTTATATTCAAGGTCAAGCCATTCACCCTTAAGGGGCTGAAATAAAACTAGAAAACTCAGATTTATCTAATGCTAAAAATCCTTTTCAGCTTCTTTTCTAACAAACAATGCATTGGTTTGTGGGCTAAAGTGCTCTGTTTGCAACAACTGCAATAGCAACAATGACCCCTTCGACAATTCGTAACAGAGCTTCAGTCATAAGTTCTTTAGTTGCTCTCCATGTGAGATGATAACCTGTGAGATAAACAAAGGAATTACCATAATCCCATATGACAAAGGCGGGGACCAAGTCTAGAGGGCTGGATTATTTACCCAGGTGAACACCGCCATAAAGAGTGGAGTATGGTCTCTTCTGACTCCTACTCCCAATCCCGCCCACCCTCCCAATTGGAGTTTCCCCTTGAGAAAGCAGATCATTACATATATTAGATCTAATCATTCAATCCATTCATTCATTTATGCTTTCTGTTTCCCTATCCTTACTTTTTTTTTTTTGTTTTAATATCTACTCAGTTGCCTATCGTCCCCTCTCTGAATATAAACCTTCGGCAAGCTGACCTTGTCTGTCCTTGATGATTATATTTTCAAGCCCCCAAATAGTGCCCAAACTTTGAGGTCTTAATTATATAATATTAAATTCACCGTCAAACAAATAGGGATTCGTTGACTCAGTGAACACTGATTGAACATCTACTAATGCACCACGCGCATGAGGTTAGATGGCTTACTGCAGCGACCAGGCAGACACGGATATCCATCTCCATATGAGTTCTCATTCAAGTAAAGGGGAGAGAGGGACTTACAGCTCACAAATGAGATCATAACTGATTGGGTTTTGGTGGCACGTGGGACTTATCAGAGTGATGTGACACAAAGTTCTTGTCCTAGAGCTGTTCACATTCTAGCTTATCAGGGCTGACCTCAGAGCCGAAGGGAAGTTTTCCAACTCCATGTGAGTGGGGGGTTTTGGCAAACACAGAGCAGCGCACCGAGAGTAGGAGGTTTGGGTGGCGTGGTGGGGCAATCCAAGGGGGCAGGTCTGTGTATTTTACAGACAGTAGGAGTTATCCTAGGAAAGAGGTGGGAGAATATAGTCGGTGTGTGAACCGGTGGCCAGAGGCCAGCTGGCCCAGTGCCATAAATGACAGCCTAGCATGTAGGGGTGGTGAGAGAAAGAAAAAGGGGAAAAGATAGGGAAGGAGATGAGTATGACTTGGATCTTAAAGTGCCGTGTAGAATGGTTTGTTTTTCCTATTTACTTGCCTGGGCGCAGGTATTTGATGCAAAACATGAAAGCTAGGTGTTATGTGAAAGCATTCTTATAGATATGCCTTTAGTATCTACAATCAATTGACCGCCTTGAAGAACAGAGACTACACCCATAATCTGGATGAGGCCTCAACCAATTGTTTTAATAGACCTTAAAAACAAAGTAGCTTAGCTGGCTTGTAATCCCCCACAACCTGGGAGGGCCTAAGGCAGGAGGATGTGCAGGTTGAGAGACTCAGCCCCCAGCAATTTAGCGAGACTCTGTCTCAAAAAAAAAAAAAAAAAAAAGGACTGGGATGTGGCACAGTGGGTTAAGCACCCCTGGGTCCTATCCCCAGTACAAGAAGGAGGAGGAAGAAAAGGAAAATAGAAGAGAGAGAAGGAATGCTAAACCTGTGGACCCAGCCCTCAGCCCCAGTCCTAAAGTTTTTCCAGCTGACCCGCTCATGGTGGTTTTACACAAGGATTATCAGAACCTGATCGACATTTGTTAAAGATGGCTCTGGCCACTTTTGTCAGTGACTGGAAAAGGCAAGACTAAAATCCAGTAAACGCGGTTGGAAAACCATTGGCCCCTATTAAGACACAGCACATCAGAAATGAAGGCCTGGAGAGAAGGACCAACTCAAGGATATTACAAATCCCGACCCTTAATGGGCTTGGTGTCCCAATTGTATGTTGGGGTAATGGAAAATGGGTTTTGGTGATGACCCCTTCTGTGAACATCTGGTAGATGAAACATAATTGCCATGACAGCCAGTAACTACATTCTCTTCCTTGCAAATCTGTAAGAATAACATGGTGGTGTGGTTCTCTGAGATGCAGATCACAGATTGGCTATTTGCTATGGAGCTAAGGACAATACAATGCTGTTTGGGGTATCTGAGTTTGGTATGGCTCTGTCAGACTCCCAGGTCCCAAGCCAGAGAAGGAGAAAGGATCTGAGTGCAGGAGCAAACTGTGGGGGTAGAGGCTGAGCAACGAGTGGTGTGTGTGTATGTGTGTGTGTGTAAGGAGGAGACTGAGCACTGAGTCTTGGAGAATTGTACCATGTAAGAATCGGAGCAGAGATGAATCCCCAAAAGGAAGGGAGCGGAGAACTAGAGCAACACAGGGTTTCCTTGGGGGTGGAGTAACAGAGGACACTGTGGACACTTAAGGGCAGCGTGTGGGAATCAAGCAGGGAAGCGGCACTCTCTCCGAACCCCAATGGTCTCTCCCAGTTTTCCTTCCAAATTAATTACAGTTCATTTTTAAAAATTTTTTTATTATTCAAAATTGTTATACAAGTTTTGCAGAGTACATTTCATTTTCATATTACATATAATAGAGCACGATTTTTCAAGTTGCTGGTTTTATATAAAGAAATTTTTACAACATTTGTGTCTTCATTCATGTATTAGGGTAATGATGGATAACTCATTCTATCATTATTCCTATCCCCTTGCCCCCTTATCTTCTGCCCCTCCCCCCCCCCAAATGCTGGCGAGGATGTGGGGAAAAGGGACACTCTTACATTTGCTGGTGGGACTGCAAATTGGTGAAGCCAATCTGGAAAGCAGTATGGAGATTCCTAGGAAAACTGGAATGGAACCAACACATTTGACCCAGCTATCCCACTCCTTGGTCTAATCCCAAAGGACTTAAAAACAGCCTACTACAAGGACACAATGCCACATCAATGGTTATAGCAGCACAGTTCACAATAGCTAGTTGTGGAAACCAAACCCCGATGCCCAGCAGCAGATGAAATGGATAGGGAAACCTTTGGTATATATACACAATGGAACACTAACTCCAAGCACTAAAAAAGAATAAAAACATGGCATTTGCAGTATGTGGAATGGAGCTGAGAAAATAATGCTAAGTGAATTTTAGCCAATCCCAAAAGAGTCGAATGAATCTCTTTGATATGAAGATACTAACATATAATGGCAAGGGAGGGGAATGAAGGAATGACAGTTCATTATTTTTTAAAGGCCTGAAATTGGCACAGAGAGAGGAAGTTGGTTTCAAAGTCATCACAAAAGCAACCACCTATGGGGACTGTGCTGATAAAACAACAGCTGTTCAGACCAAACAAGTTTTTTTTTTTTTTTTTTTTTTGTTATTTTTTATTTGTGTTTTTTTTATATTTACCTTATTATTCGAGCAGGATGCAGACTTTTGCAAAGAATGGTTGTAAACAGTGTGGGGCACATGCCCTGTCCAGGCTGATCACTGCGACGTGCAGGCTAGAAAGAGACTCCAGGGCACAATCGAGAAACCTTTTTCTCAGTGGAACCACCTCCTTGAAACAGCTTGTTCTGCTGACTTGACAAGGGAGAGGAATGGGGCTCCTCAGTGCCGGGGCTGCCTGCCAAACACGGAGCAGAGACACGGGGAGGCGGGGTCTGTATGCAGCTCCTGGTCTGAGTGGGCCATGCCAGCTCTTCTCCCTTCTCAGGAGGAGGGGAGGCTGGCATGCCTGGTTTGTTTGTTCTTAACTGACATTACCTGAGCCCTTGCTATGGGCATGCTCTGTCTGCCATCTACTATTGTGTACTTGATTCCCTTCATCCTCAGGCATTCTATAAAGAATGTATACTGATTGTGCTTACTTAAGGATGAAGAACTAAGGCACAAAGAGGCAAAAGTTATGATTCAGGCTCACAGATAGATCTCAGCCCTTGATGTGTGTGGAATAGACAAACTAAGTAGCCCTAGAAGTGTGGGCAATCAAATAATTGATGGGGTGGGGAGCGGGATAGTCAGTCTTCTCTCTCTGCTCGGAAGCATTAGGTAAATAGCAATCACCTCTCTGAGACCTCATTTCTTCCTCTGTACAATGGAGGTAATGTTGTCCATACCCATAAGTAGAAGAAAACATTCTAAAGGTCTCATGGAGACTGTCCATCCAGGAATTAATCCTTCCCCGTTTCGTTTTCTTTGGCCTAAACCTTAGATTGGCAGTAGGGCAAGGGACTCTGGGAATCCATATCAGATCAGTGGAGGCAAATGTGCCCTCTATGTCGAATGTCTACTAGTTTATTTGATTTCAATCAAGTCATTATTCCGTTCTTAGGTCTCAGTTTTTCCCAAATCTAGTAGTATGGGAAGATTCAACTGTGTCTACAGGATGACACTTGAGTCCCCGCGAACCCCTCCATTCTACGTAGACATCACACAATCGATCAAAGCTTGTCTTTCACTGGGCCAGAATGGGCACCTGAGAACCTCTCAATGGGCTTCCTATAGGGTGACTGTTGCCAAGACTCAGCTTAACACCATGGGATAAGTCACAACATCTCAAGAAGGTATTCTGCTGAGCCACAAATCCTCTGATACAGATTAGCAATTCATCGTGGGATTCATTTGCTTTACTAAGGATAAATTCTTCTATTTGTATAGGATTTTTTGTTTTTTAACCAGCAAGAACACTTAAATGGCTGTTGTGTTTTTTGTATATAGGTTTTGTTCTGTTTTAAGTCAGGAAGGGTAAAGATGAATAAGCCTGGACTGAAAGTTGATCTGCATATCCAAAAGAGACAGGAAAAGGACAGTTAGTGGTGAGAAGGATTCTTTAACCGCAATATACAAATGAGAAATACTGTACAGGGAAATGATCACTAAGTGACGTGTCTATGATCAGCAGCTAGGAAGCGGCTGAGATTCAAACCCAAGTGGGTCACCTCCAGAGCTGACAGTTCTGCCTCAAATGCAAAATATGTATGTAGCCCCCTAATGATTTACTGAATCATCGTACTCCTAGTCCAGGTCCCGTTTCACAATGCTGTGAATCAATAGTGAACCAAAATTTCCAAATCATTGCCTCACGGAGCTTACTAGCACATTTACTGGCACCTGTTATCCACCTGTGATTTACAACGTGAGGCGTGAGGCATGGTATCAAAGCAACTATTGACCGTGACTGAACACATGTTTGAATCTTAGCTGGATGGCTTTCTTATTAGTGAGGAAAGTCCGATACCCCTCTCCCTTATGTTCCTCAATTCACCTGAAACAGAGGATAATGATAGCTACTTCCAAAAAAGTCCCTGTGTAGGTTCAAGCAAGATAATAGTTTATAAAAGCCTGCAATACTACCAATTTTAGGATGCAATCAAATAAATTGTAATAGTATTATTATTATTAATAAAAATAAAAATTAACAGGCAAACATCTATATAGTATGTCACATAGTGGGTACTGTGCTAGCTTCCTTATATCCCTATTCCACTTAATCTTCACAATGAATAATTGGCAAATGCATTGTCTCATTTCAGAGCTGGGGAGCTGTGAGAGGTTAAGAATTTTCCCAAATCCCCAAAGTCATACAAACTGTAAATGGTTGCAGCCTGATGGATTTTTTAAATCTTCAAGGCTCCCTAGCAGGATTGTGGGGACCTTCCCTGGGTCTGAAGAAGTCAATGCTCACTAGAATGTCTGCGAGACAGCGTAGCTGAGGTAACTTTGAATGGAGATATTCCTTTCCATCGCCCCAACGGCACGCATAATCCGAGGAAGGGGATGCAATGGAGAGCTTCAGAGCTGCTATTGACAAGTCTTATGATATATACCTGCCATAGATGAGTGATGATGAAGGCATGGAGACATGTATGTTTATAATGGCTAAAAGAATTGCAGTTACAAATGACTCTCTAGAGCTCTGGATCTTAAAAGTGTGCTTCAGGCAACTCTTGGGAGTTCCTAATATTCTTCAAGGTGACCTCTGAGAATCTAAACTATTTTCATAATAAAATGTTATCATTTGGCCCTTTTACTCTCATTCTTTCACAAGTATTAGAGTGGGGTTTTCTAGGGACGCATGTCATGTGATATTGCATTAGACCAAATGTAGTGTCAGATTAGAGAATTTCTGTTCAGTTGGTGTTAAAATACAAAAATTTAAAGAAAAAATATAGAATAGCACTGTCTTCAGATTCATTTTAGATAATATAGTTATTTTTGTGAAAAATGTAATGTCTATTACTATGAATTTTTTTTATATATATTTTTATTTATTGGTTTTTAGGGATTGAACCAGAGACACTACCATTAAGTCTGCAGCCCCAGTCCGTTTTATGTTTTAATGTTGAGGCCAGGATCTCACGAAGTCTGCCAAAGCTGGCTTTAAAACTTGGTGATCCTCCTGCCTCAGCTTCCCAAGAAGCTGGGGATTACAGGTTTGCCCGACTGTTGCCCAACTTTAAAAAATTTATATTCTAAAGCTGTCTCAGTTTTTAATCAATACATATTGATAGGTATAATTCACATCCAGAAAAAATTATTTGAGTTCTTAATCATTTTTGGGGTGGGAAGTTATCCTGAGACCAAATGTTTGACAATCACTGCTGTATAGCTGTCTATAAGGTGGTAGTACCAGTGCATATGTATAATAATTTATGATCTTGAAAGCACACTTCTGTTACTCTTGCTTTACTTGAACTAATCTAGCAGAATTATTTGTGTCTGTGTTTCCTATTTCCAAATTACAAGATAGCTTAAGCCAAGTTTATTGAGTTGGTTTCAGTTTCTATTGAGAAAAAAAAAATGCCTTATATTTTTTTTAAGGAAAATTTCTTCATGCAAGGTTATCCTTTTTTTGTCCAACATTTATTTATAAAAAAAATAACCATTTTGTCTTAAATTAATGGGGATAAATTAACTAAAGTATTTAATTATCGAGTAAGGTCCTTAGGGATTTTTTAATGGTTATAAAGTTATTGATTAAAGTGATTATTGTTCGATTACTACATAAGTTACTTTTTGATTTGTCTTAAAATTAATACATGATTTTATCCATATAACTCTTTCTGTATAGAAATAAGTTGGAGGCGTCGGAAAGGCCCAAAATTATTGACAGGGAACAGAGATAATTTTTATGGATTGTGGAATCACTTTCTCTTTTTAACATTTGAATATTAACCATTTTCTTTATCACACATGCCTCTAAGTAAGATGGTGTAGTGGGGAAAAAAGTGTTTTTAATTTGACAAAGAACAACATTTCTGAGGAGTTTTAAAGCAAAAATTATATAATTTTTGCCTGTTAGGGTGTAATGTGTGTGGGAAGAATGAATTATTTCTGCCATATGTGACTATTGCAAAATAAAATTTAGGGAAAGGATTGCTGCATTTTCCCCCGCGCTGCCTAATTCTTTCATCTAAATCTGGACATTTTATTTCAACTACAACTCAGCCAATGGTTTCATATTATGTTGCTCTCTATTTTTGCCAGATGAAAGGAAGCATTTTTTCTATTTTAGCTTGCCAATTCCTGGTCTCCAAGATCCTGAGTCGACATAAAAGCTTTTGGCCCTGTTGTGGTTTCTCCTTTTGTAATTGATTTCTTGCCTTACTAACCAGTATTAGCTTGTCACTTAAAGATTTTACTTGTCTTTCCCTGGGTCTTATACTTTAAAAATTATAGTACTTT